>OZ018329.1:6365744-6734032 GCA_963969495.1 Ceratothoa steindachneri
GGTATCAGCCCCTATCTAAAAGTACCTTACCACCTCTCATAAACTCGTCAACCCCCAAATCATACCTTGTCACAAAAACCCATGAACAAATTCATCCAGATCCTGATACTTTTGTATATTTTTTCACAAATCTATTTCTACATATTTTTAAATTCCCATACCACCTCTAAGCACATAGAATAAACAAACACTTTCACACACTTCTTTAACAATTAAAGTGCCTTTTACTCACCCGTTCCTCATTCTACCTCATCGGCAGAAACATCCGTAAACCTTTATCTCTGCAATTGAAAAAAAAACATTTTTTTGGCGGTTGTGATGAATCTCAGGAAAATTTTCTTTCATCTCATGTTGAAATTCTTGTGCGAACCTCCAACCATACCTGCGATTTGGTTGTCAGTAGAGAACTTGTTGCAGGATGAACCATTGTTACGTGTGCAGCGTGATTCTTGGTGTTAGGACGTTTTATGTAACTTAGCGCTGCTGGGTAATTTCACACAAAGCATTTGTTATGGCCCCATGTCAGATCATTATCAGAGGTCCTTCTTGGTCGCAGTTAAAATGCATCGAAAGCCCAGGTCATTAATCTACCACTTCGTCATCAGCCACTACCTTTGGACGCCAAGCCAGCACCATCTTTGATTTCACTATGATCTAAGCGCAGAATTCTCAACAGGTAAGGATTATAATCGACCTCCTTCCACTTCTGACCGTACGTAATCCATCTTTGACCTGTTATACCAAAAGTACAGTCATTGACACGGGAAACACTAATAAATGCATGGCTAAAGTCTACAACAATGTTTATCTGAACAGGGAGAGAGATATCTTGGCATTCGTTAAAACTAAAGAAGATATTGTTTACTGTTGTGGCGTGGTGGGACTGTTAATCGCGACGGGTGTTTTAGAGTATGGTCCAAGTGAATGGAGAATTTTTATAGAGAGTTCAAAGAAGAGTCTAAAATGTGTGTTACTCCCTAATCGAAACTTGTTCGGTGCGATTCCTATTGGTCACTCTGTTCATTTAAAAGAGAAGCATGAACGCACAAGATCTGTATTAGATTTACTCAAATATGATGAACACAAATAGATCATATGTGTGGATCTGAAAAGGGAAAATTTTTTACTTTGCAAACAAGGAGGCTTTACAAAATATCCGTGTTTCCCGTGTTTACGGGACAACCGAGCCAAGGACAAACATTGGAAACAGAAACTCTGGCCAGTTAGAGAAAGTTTGACTGTTGGGGAGAAGAATATTATACACCAACCACTTGTTGAGCGAGAGAAAATCATCTTCCCACCCCTTCATATTAAACTACGGCTGATGAAATAATTTGTAAAAGCACTTAATGTGGAGGGTAACTGTTTCAAATTCATATGTTCAATATTTCCTGGCTTAAGTTATGATAAAATAAATGCTGGAGATTTTGATGGGTGACAAATCAGAAAGTTAATGGAAATCCAAAACTTCTCAAATTCGATGAGTGACATAGAAAAAGGAGCATGGGATTCATTTGTGGCTGCTTTGAAAGGATTTCTTGGAAACAAAAAGGTTGCTAACTACAAGGATTTGGTAGAGACATTATTTGATAGCTCTCATCGTTTAGACTGCAACTTGAGCATAAAGGTTCATTTCCGGTGCTAATCTTGGCAACGTGAGTGAGGAACACTGAGACCTTTGTCATCAAGATATCAAGATTATGAAGGAGAGATATCAAGGCCAATGTGACACTAACATGATGGCAGACTACTGTTGGTGTATTCATCGAAACTGTGTAGACATCAAAGACTACAGACACTCTTGCAAGCAAATATTTCTCTTCCTTGAATGTATAAGTATGTGTACGATTGTTTGTAATTTCTCCATAATATTAGAAAAATAATCTTCATGTATTTAGTAATAGGTGATGTTATCTTACAATGCATTTATCCTTTCAAATTCTGTTGACATTCTAAATTATGGTTTGAAGCTAAAACACTTAGGGAACTATCCTTACCGAGTAAATACATGCGGTACGTCGTAAAGGAGGAATAAGCTTTAGAATAAAAACCTGATATAATACAAAAAATGGATGCCATATTTAGTTAAAAACAACCACAAAACATAAGTCAGCAAAAACTGTGCTAACAGTGTTATGCTTTTTATATTTTTAGGTAAATGCAGGAGGTAACTCATTATTACCGAGAAGTTTCTTTCCTGGAACTTTGATTATTGGCTCAGGTAATTTATCAACAGGGCCTGAGGTTGTAGATGTTTCTTAATGTTACATTAATTCAGTGCATTTTCCTACATGATTTTAAAAACCTTCTCTGTAAAATAAGAGGAATAATCCATTTATTTCTTTCCTAACTAACAACAAGATCCCAATTTCTCAACTAATGCAGTTAGATTTGGCCGAGCGATACTAAAATTATTACCTGACGGGATATTTTCTAACCATTGGTTGACTCGATTTTTACTACTATTAAAACCAACAGATTAACTAATTAAGTGTGAAAGACAGAAATAAGTGTTAGAATTTTAAAGAATATCATATATAAAATGATAGTGATTTGACTACCAAAATGTCACTTGCACCTTAAACTTTCTTAACCTAAGAAAATAAATCACATATCTATATTAATAAATAAATAAATTAAATGAGGTCACTGAGACTTTTATAGCTAGTTTTACGTTAATCCACATTAGTTTAGTTATTATAAATTATTTATGAGTATGATTATCAATTACTGAATTAATTTTCCGTTCTACTTAATTCATAGAGAAATAAAAGTAATTTTTATTAATGGTTTTACTTTGTATACGGAACTTTGCTTTCACTAATCTCTCCAGGAATTCTTTCAAAGGGGTCTCATCCAATCTTTGCCGTTGTTTTTATAATATCCCTCGATTCATTTTATCCTTCATTTCTCTAATGCAGGCACTTTGGTCAAAATTGACCTATTCTGCTGCTTAATTAATAAAATTCTTGGAAATAAACGCGCAGATGTTTCATATAATCCGTCCATCGACATAAACTCGATATGGAATTTAGGCGGTTTCGGGGACAGAATCACTATCCAGGCGTTATACAAAGTCGTTAAGCAGTTGAATTTGCCAGTCTATCTTTAGGAGAGCAGCGGACTCTATAGTAGGCAGTATATGTGCAATCTCCTAAATGTTATTCATATTTTGCCTTATCAGCCTTGTCTTTATTTTTTATGGTGGAGGTCGGGATCTGAGTTGGAAAAATTCATCGTTAAAGAATTTCCTGTTATTGCTGCAAGGGATCATTTGTTCGCATTTGGTAGTTAATGGTATGTGGAAATTGCGGCAGACGTTTTAGTGATGAAAGGGCGTAAGTTGGAACCGATATGTTAAAAGATTTGCGTGTCTTTAGGGGCAAATGAACGACGCTAATATTACATTCGTTGTAGTAGAATATCCTGTTTAATGAAATCTCGCGCTGATATTTCCGCTGAGAAGACATGAATCCTTGGGATGAAAATAGCCATGAACCTATGGATGGGAGGTTAATTTCATCTGGGAGGCTGATTTCCTGTTGGCGAATACCATCTTCCTATAATACATTTCAATTTCAACATAGGTTACTTATTGTTCTTCCATATATTTATAATTCTCTAATTTCCTACCGCTATGTTTTTTTTGAGGGGGGGAGGGTTACAGCGTATCTGGCAACTGCATATTAGGGCAAAAGTCGCCTTAATCACGATACAGCCTAATACTAGGTTAGATTAAAAAAAACAAAAAAAACATACTAAACTAAATAAGAAAATGCAAAAAACAAAGGCAGAGAAACAAGCAGGAACATGCGCCCTACAACAAAGAGAATCATTTACAATGGAGGAGGCCGACTTCGTCCCAAAGAGTCAGATATTCTACAAGCCTGTCTACAATGACCCGTTTCGAGTACAAGGGACAAGCGGTAGCAGCCCCGAACGGTAACGGGGGCGAAGATCGCCCAGACTGAGACATACGACAAGAATGTGCCTAACAGTGTAGTGGATAACTCAGTGGTCGCACTAAAGGGCCGGGGCGCTCTATCAAATGACAGTGCGTCCCTCCAGTGTATCTAATTCGAACAGTCGCGGCGCAATACCACGCAACTTTAAGTTCCCATCGGCCTTCCCCATTTTCTTTGCCAAGCAGCCCGAAGAGCTGCCTGTATTCCTGCCATGTAATCGTTCTCAGCAAGAACGAAACGCTTTCCTGGTCGCCCAGGCCTTACCAGTTATTTGGCCCCCTCGTTGGTCCACTCTTCATCCTCTATTCCATGATCCTCAGGGCCCCAGCAGAGGGATAATCTCGACATCCACTCAGATCGCGGTAACCGAGGCCCCACGGATACCGCGAATCAGGGTGTGTGGAGATTCCAATGAACCGAGAGCACTCAACGCGCTTTGTGAGTCGCTATAGATCATTCGTCTTACATAAATGGTAATTTTTCTTCAGTATAATTTGTTCTTATTACCATATAGGATTGTGAATAAAGATCATAATGCCTTATTTCTATCCCATCCTTTTCCTTTCCTCTTGCCAGAAAAAAATTGAATGCCTCAAACATTGGTGTACAATAAGCTAGCGGTATAAGCTACGTATTTCTACAGGTTTATAATTTTGGGATGTATAAACCAAAGTTCTCAGAGGAGAAGCAATTTGTAGAAAAGTTGAAGTGTTCAAAATGATCCGAACGACAGCCAAACAAATTTCCATTGGAATATAACGATTAAATTATGAGTGGAAAATATTATTACAAGTTATTACCATTGAACTCTTCAGCTGAAGCCATTAAAACAGGAACGTCATATTTTAAAAGAGGGGAAATTTAGTTTAGAGTTCCTTTTTAAAATTATTATAATTGGGGAAGTTCAGAAAATTTATAAAAAATTAACCATGGCTGATTTTTTTATATTTTAAACTTTAATCTTAGTTTCGAATCACAAGCTCCCCCTGTAGGGGAGATTGGCGAAGCCATTGGCTGGTAAAGACTTATGAAATTATTCTGGCTCCATGCAATTGCATAGCATTTATTTATAGCATTTTGAGGAAAGCGTTCGCATAACAGATAAAGAAAACAGCTCGTTTGAAATAGAATAAAAAGAAGCATCGGGTGAAGAAAACGTTCTTCTCTCCTTCTTTGATAGAAAAGTAAAAAATAGAAAGTAAAGAAAAGTTGATGGAATTTATCGGAAAATTGATTTCCATCCACCGAATAATACGGAGTGGAAGGATTCTGTGGATATTGATGAAAATTGGTGGCAGAACTCCATTATTTTTCTTTCATTTATTTTTTGATCAGGAAATGATAAGGAACATTTCTGAACAAACAGGAATATATGCTTTTGAAAAATCAGGACAGGAAATAGACGTTTCTAAGGTCGAAATGAAGGTGTATATAGAAATTTTGATTACCTAAGTGACTATGAAAACTCCATCGGAGTAGAATATATCTTTGAGACATTACGCAACTAAGTGAATTTTGCTGTGATACTGCAACAGGACTAATTGGAAATCCAGAGACACCAAAGAGAGGACGGCCGTCTAGTAGTGCTTCAAAGCTACCTAAAAGGCGCAAGTTACTTTCTAAGGTAGCAGAATCATTGCGCTTTGAAAATACGCTACATCTAACAGAGTGCATTGCCAAAAAGATAAGATGCAAGTAATGCATAACTGCTCATACACAAGTGAGATGTGTGGAGTGTAATGTTGGACTCTGTTTGAATGCAAAACGAGATTGCTTTCGACCTTTGCACAGAAAGTAATATACAGGTCTAACACAATTAAAAAAGTAGCATATGAGCGTTTCCTTTCAATATGTACATTAACCTTTCATCACGAAGCACTTGAAAGTTAACTGTTTATATTGTGTCAAATAGTACCATATGGAACTACCTGTTCGTGTGTCAAATGGTGCCATATGGAACTACCTGTTCGTGTGTCAAATGGTGGATATAGAACTACCTGTTCGTGTGGCAAATGGTGCCATATGGAACTAACTGTTCGTGTGCCATATGGAACTACATGTTCGTATGCCAAATGGTGCCATATGGAACTACATGTTCATGTGTCAAATGGTGCCATATGGAACTCCCTGTTCGTGTGTCATATGGAACTACATGTTCGTGTGTAAAATGATGCCATATTGAACTACCTATTCGTGTGACAAATGATGCCATATGGAACTACCTGTTAGTGTGTCAAATGGTGCCATATGGAACTACCTGTTCGGCTGTAATATAGTGCCATATTGAACTACCTGTTCGTGTGTCAAATGGTGCCATATGAAACTACCTGTTTGTGTGTCATATGGTGCAATATGGAGCTAAGTATAATTTAGTTTACATTTTCTCAAGATATAAAAATGGTGGTGTTCTGTTCTTATTTTGCTTCTCCTAAAACTAGTTCAACATATTAATAATTTTAATTATATCTATATTTATATTTGCACATCAAAGGGATAAAGAAGATATTTCTAAATTTGCTTCCAAAAAATTAAATAATGTTATCAATATTGTTAAAATCATAAAATTTAAGGCCTTTGGGGGCCAACTTAATATTCACTGATTGAGCTCAGATTTTCTAAAGAGCATTTTTATATGGATTAGAGCAGCAATTTAAGAGTTTGGAAGACGAAAAATGGATCATTTCACAAAATTACCTGCAACTAAGGGTCACATTGGTTCTCTGTGATGAATGCAAGACGAGCTTTCTTATTCTTCGCAAGGATTAATAGCTTGACCCAGGGCATAAGAGTGCCATGATTGTCCCCACCACCCACCTGACACATTCTGCTTTGAAATAGTGATAGCCCAAATCTCACTAAAATCTCAAAAAAACTGCTGCAGCCCTCTTAAAACGGTCATTCTGCACAATTTGGGTAATGCCTATTCTCTTTTTGAAGTCTTCCTTGGCCTATCGAGTGAGTTATCTGTCTTACATATACCTATTTTGCCCTAGGCTGACAAAATATTCTGGATTACACATTTGGACAACTTGGCAGTCTCAGCAATGGCTCCAATTTAAAGACCATCCTATTGGTGCAATCTTACGAACAGTTTTCACACTAAGGCGTGATCGATATCTACGCCTCTTATCTGGAGGAGAGCTGATAAGCCTAGCCTACACAGATCGAACTGAAGTTAGTTGAGATCTTATAATAATGAGCAATCCCATGGATTTTTTTACCCTAATATAACCTAATCTAACCAATTTAATCTAGAATAGGGGCTAGATGGGTTAAAGTCAGGTTATATTAGGGTCTAAAAACTTTGAGATGCCTCATCTTTATAAGATCCATTTTTAATACTGGAAAGAATGCCGGTGATAACTGTCACATCATTCATCAAAGTTTGTCTAAATTTTACCTATACGTAATTTATACTTGTTGGTTATTGAATACCTATTTAAGAAACATTTGATTTTCTTTAAGTTAAGAAAGATATTGGGATAGAAATGCAGACGTTCTGATATCTTTGTACGGTACTCTATATTTCTATAACTTGTCTTCGTTTTCAGCACTAACATATTAATCTTTTTTTTAAATAAAATTAGATATCAACTCGAGAGGGAAAATAAAGGGCATGGGTCAACCATCTCCCTCTAAACCACCTTCTCGTCAATGAAAGAGACCAGTTATTTGGTTTCGACGGGAAGACGGTTCGAGGGAGGACCGGGGAAGATAATTGGGATAGATATAAAGTTAGGTTAGAAAAGAAAGGAAGTAGGAAGGAGAAGCATCTACAAGTTCAATTATAAAAAACAGGTTTCTAGTATTTTAGTCGCGTGCGCTTAGTCGCGGGCAACTAAATACCTCACTATGTTGGTCGGTCCCTCTCTTTTGGTGGGGGGAATTTTAGCAATAACATCATAACTATTCGGACGATTCTAAAGAGATTTGTAAATCATTTGTTGTTTTACATTCTCTTTCGAATGATATAATTACCAAGGTCCCTCTAAGGTTAGCCCGGGATTTATTTGGTTTTGGTTATAACATCCTAACTATTCTGCCGATTCTAACCAAATTTGACCCCCTTATGTTGTTTTAAATTCCTTTTCGAATTATATAATTGCCAAGGTAACAGGCAACTATATATCTCAATATGTCGGTCGGTCGCTTCCTGTTTTGCTTTTGTTTTGTTTTGGGAATAACATCGTAACTATTCGGCCGATTCCTTCAAATTATTATCTTCTATATTATCTTTTCCCGTTCTGTTTTATAGATATTTTCTTATCGCAAGGTTTCATCAAAATCGACTCAACTCTAGCAAATAGAGATCGGGTAATATATGCTGTATTGTCTAAAAATATAGAACGCTTTTATTTTGATCCCATCTTCCATAAGATTGACCTGAGGAAATCCAAGGTTTTCATTTTTGGTATAGGATAATCTACAGATATAAATTACGTAGTAGTAAATTTATGCAAATTTGAATAAATAAATCGAACGTTATCAGCAGATAAGCCAATTACTACATTGAGTGAAGTGTTCATAATGATCAAAAAGCTTATTTTTTTGGTAGAGAGAACCGGCATGTTTGCCTAGCAACTAATCTCACTTCATTCTCATATCATGTACGTTCAATCTCTTCCCAACTGTCCGCCAGGAGCGTGTCTAAGAAATCTGTAACGCCCCCTCGATCCGCGAGCTGATCATATATGTTTGGAGAACAATCAGAAGGAGGTCAAAAACGACGAATCCGATAACAGTTCAAGAACTTTAAGAAATTCTTCAAGATTAATGCGCAAGAGTGTCGATAGTTGCTTCGCCTAAATACTAATTATTTATATCTTTTGAAAATGTTTTCCACTTAAAAAATAATTGCCATGTTCTAATAGATATTTGTTTCTGCTGCCATTCGAGTAATTTACAACACTTCAATTTTTCTAGTAAATTGATAACCTGCTGATAACTTTCGTTTATCCCGGTTGGTTATTGTACACTACTTTTTTAAAGTTTAGTTTTTCTCTGACAAAAGGTATGGAAGATGTTGTTATAGAAATACAAGCATCTGATTTTGGGGAAGGGTACTATAAATCTAGGTTATTTAGTGATGTTCTGCTGGTTTCCTATTTATTTGTTTGTTCTACATATTTATCTGAGACTTCTCTTATTACCTTGTAGGCGTATTGTTGTTACATTTTGTGGTTACATAATTAGATGTCCTTTCAGTGTATTTATTCAGTCTTGTCATTTCTTCTTCCTACTTGGTTCCTAATTCCGATTTTTCGATTAGATAGACGGTGCATAATTCGAGATGCTCCTATCCGGCCTAAGGCCTCCGGATTTGCCCATAGAGGGACTTCGTTAGATTTCAGTTTTTTCAGTTTTTTTACCTTTACTTTACTTCGATATATATCCTACCTTGTCATGGTTTAGTAGCCTCTAGTATTTGAAGAAATTACCACTAGAGACTATTCTGATGAGCAGCTGTGTTCCTTTCGTCCTAGATTCTGATGGCTAATAGACCTTTGACAAACGGGAAACTTGGTCCACTGAAAGATCATAGGTAGTTACGTACTCATTTAACATTTAACTCGTATTGATGAGACACATAGGAAGTTATCTTGAGTTATATATTTTGATGTGCTTTCAACTGTCGCGCTTTATTGCGGGTGTACGAAAATGCCAATTTAAGGTAATGAAACAAAGTAATTTCGTTATATTACCATTTTATTGTAATAATGAAACACGCTATCGCAGAATAGCAGCAAAAGATATAAATTAAACACAATTAAATTGTTGGTGCTGTATTTTATTTGTCTACGTAACTTCCTTGTTTAGAAATGACATCAAACAGTCTTTTGTCCATATAAGATGTTAGCCGACTACTTTGGGAAGATGTTATGGTACCAGCAACTGTTTTGATCTTTTCTCACAGGGAATCTTTCGATGAAAACTGGATACCTGCTTCATACACTTTTCTCTTCATGATCGACCAGAACTGTTCGACACGGTTTAGATCAGGACAACAGGGAGGCCAGGTCATAAGTGATTGGTCTGCGATTCCGAAAGTTGCGAAGTACGAAATTGTAGCCCTGGTTAACGTCTAAGGAGCATTATCATGCATAAAAATCAATCGCCGTCGGCGTGAGAGTGGCAGATCATATGACCATGCTGCAAAATGCTCCTCCAGAAACGCGATGTAGGAGTTGCTGGTGAGTTTGTCACCTTCTGGAACACGAAAAGGCGCGACAAGATCATTTCCTATCATTACTGCCCAAAGCATGACACCACGATCTCCTTGTTGACGCCAAATGCGGTGCGGGCGCTAGGGCTTCAAGAGGTAGCCAAACTTTGGCCCATCGGTTGGGACATCCAGAGTAGCTCTGGCCTCATCTGTGAAGAGGACATCTTGGAAATTGATCTTCATGTACTTATGTGCCCAATCAATACCCTTCTCTTTGTGATTCCTGCTCAGAATGGGTCTAGAGATGCACTTAACACTTCTGGCCGTCTCTTTAAGGATCCTACATCGGGTGCTTCTGGACAAAGGAGCAATTCCACCCCTTTCAAAAATGGCAGCACTTGTGCTATCGAGGGCTTTTCTTACTTTTCTACCTATTTTCCGAATGTCAAGCTGAGATACACTTCTTCTCGTACCTTTATCTTGCCTTGATTTGGTGATTGGGCTTTCCAAATATTCCTTCAATGTTCTTGTATCCCGAATAATCTCCTGGGCTAATTCTCCAACAGATAAGCCTTCTGCGAGACCTGCAACAAACCTCGTCTTCTCTGTAGCTGTCAGACGTTGTTTTATGGGCATTTTATACACCTGCAATAAAGCGCGAGATAGTTGAAAGCACATCAAAATACATAACTCAACTTAACTTTGTATGTATCTTATCAATACGATTGAAATATTTCCTATGTACGTGACTACCTACGATAGTTCAGTGGACCAATTTTCATTTTTGTAAAATGTTTAATATTTAAAATATCAGCCAAAACTTTGACCTGGAATAAAGCGTGATACACAGTTTATAGAAACTGACAATATTATTAAAATGACAATTTATTCGGTTTATTTTCATTATTGTGAATATTATTTTTTCCCTCTAATAAATGTTTAATATTGTAATTATTAAACATGCCTAGAAAGCAAAATTTTAAGGAAATTTCAGATTTTCAAGGAGAACCGAATGTCGGTCCTTGGGGTAATATAGGTATACCCCATTATTCCGTTAACATAACTATAGTTCACTTTAAAGAAAAGGGTAAAACAGCTGGCTCGATACTTGTGCTTAGTTGGCCTTCTAAAACATATCTAGCTGGCTTTGGAAGATTCATTGACAACAACATTCGGTCAAAACTTTCTGAACTGACATGAAGATTTCAATTCAGGCCTAACTTCATTTGTGAATTACCTGTTGTAGTGTCTTAGATATTATGGAGACTCTCTTAAAAGAAGACACTTTTAAATGTGAGCAATATTAAGAAGAGGAATGAATGGACTGAAGAAATGAGCAACAAATCTTTGGAAATTTGGCTGACCCTAATTTTATAGAATGAATCACGAGTGTGCGTTTTTAGATTACCTCTTTAAGGGTCTCTCATAGGAAAGATAGAACCAAGAGGGCAACATAGTGGCTTTTCTGTTTTGCGTGGGAAATAATATGAAATGACGGTAGGTCAACTGTGTTTTACTGAATTTGCAATATCAACTCGGGCAAATACAATTGCATTAAAATTTAGGGATGTTTACCATTGTATGTAAATGGTCAGCTTGAAAAAAATTGTTATTTATTCATGGAATATCTGGATCCCTTTCATACAGCCAAAAATAAAATGGGTAGGAAAGTAGCCAAGAGGCATCAAACTTCCTAATTAGCAAAGTCAGTTCCATGATATGAATCCAATAGAACATGTCTCAAGAATCATATCCAAGACTTTATGGAAAAAGTAAATATTAAACAGGAACACGGTCAAAATTGCCTAGAGAATTCAGCTCTAAATGATGGTAAAGTGAAGTCCACACACCATTAATTATGTAGTTTCATTGTTGAAAGTGTACTTCATTGGTTAAATTTACAAATAAATATATTTGAGTAATTAAATTGGTGTTATTTCGTTCTTGCATATCTCTGTAGCTCTACTCTACAATCATGGGGGCTAATTTGTTTATTTTACCCAACATCGGCCTCTTTCTCGAGGACTTAACACCGATTAAAAGGTTGTCCTATATTAAAAGCCTCTAAGCTTCCAAAACCAATCAAGGGGAGCGGATATTTAAGGCAAACGGTTACCAGCATTTATTATTAATCAGCTTTCTTGAAATATTGAGACAGATTTTGCCTTTTGTCCTTCTAGTGTGGTCGCTTTATTGTCAGATTAAGCCTATACTCATTCAGCGTTTTATGCATGAATGTGATACTATGGATTAAGTAAGTGGTATACTTCATGGCACCCCATGGGATTAGACTAGTTGAATTAAAGTACAGGGTTCGTAGTGTTAAGAGTCATCGATTACATAATTGCTCTGGTAAATCCTTCGAACATTGAAGAATATTCATAATTATATCCTTTGATGCTTTTAATTACTTTTTTTCTTCCAGAACTGTTGTTATTTGGTATTTTGAGTGCGTTTGTACTATGTATTAACTTGCAATATATTACTTGTATACAAGCCTATAAAAAAGTAATCTCTGATTTTAGGTAAAATTGCAATTTATGCTTTCCGATGTAAATTATATCAAATTGGCTGCCTGGGTTAAAAAAGCAGCTTACTTCATATTTTGATTATCTCGCTAGCAAACGCGAAATTACCATGCAATATTCCATGAACTTTCATTCACAACTAATTATATATTTTTTAATTAAGGTATTTCCAACCATAGATGGTTCTACGCAGATCCGTCAAATCTTCCCAACCTTCATAATTAGAGCAGAAATATGCTGGTTATTGGGGGTAAAGAGGACATATTATTTCCCTTTGTTTGGTGCAACATATTTTTCATTTACTACAGGAGCACGATAGAATATATGATGTAATTTCTACAGGAATTTGCTGGCATCTAAGCAACTAGTTTCACGGCTGGAACAAAATAAAGTAAATATTTTTGAAAATTGAATGGTTAAAAAATAATTTGAATAAAAATGTGATATAACTTATGAAAGTTAAATGAATGAATTTCATAACATTAATTTGTACATTTTCATCGGTTAAAACAATACATAAGTATAAAATTCTATTAGTACTTGTGAACTAAATGTTAATTTTCGATACATTAAATATCTGTAAAGTAAAATAATGATTAGAAATAGTTAGACATAATAATTGAATCAAGTTTGTACAGAGTGTTTATTAACACTGTGAAAGGCAAAGGGCCTGGCCTCATGTTTGGCGTACCAATGGTCTGTAGGGAGGAGCCAAAAAAGCACTGAACGGAATGCTACTTCTGCTTAACAGATACTAATAGCGGGTATTCAATGGATTTTTTTCCTGGTCTTTAAATTATTTTCAAGCGATGTATCAATTAAAAAAATCAAAATACATACTATGAAGTACGTCCACTATTTCTGCAAGCCAGTAATATCCATTTTACTCTAATTTTATTTTACTTGATTGCAGCTCACAATGGAAAAGGCAAGAAATCTATGATGTAGCCCTACTTAATTAATTCACTTCAAACTGGATACCCTAAGTTTATGTGCTTCTTTTTCAAGTGGTACACTAGGGCCATATCAGAACATTATGTACACTCAGAATGGTTACTTCTAGAAACTATGACACCTGGATGCCGTAATGTAATTCATGACCCACTAGTTAAGAAGGAGAAAATAAGTTTAACACCACTCCATTTAAAATTAGCCATAATGAAGCCATTTCCCTAAGCACTGTAACATTACAAGCCACGATTTCAGTATCTTAAAGCGATCTTTCTGAAAATAAGTGATGCTAAGTTTAAAGAAGGCATATTCGTACTTGCTCAGATTCTTCAACTTATAGTTGATGAGGACTTAGAGGCGACAATGGATGAAACTGAGCTAGTGCCCCCCTGGCATGCATTCAGAGATGTATGCAAATGACTTCTAAGAAAGCACCAGAGGCCCAGCAAGATCGTATAGTGGAGAGCCTAATAAAGTGCTACCAACACCTGAGATGCAATATGTCACTGAAGATACACTTTCTTCATTATCATCTGTCCTTCCTTCCATAGAATGCAGGAGATGTGAGTGATGAACAGGGAGAGAGCTTCCATCAAAATATAGGTCAATGGAAAAGAGGTAAAAGGGAAAATTGAGCGCTTCTATGCTGGGAAACTTTTGCTGGAACCTAAGGCGTGACCTACCTAAGATGTCTGACAAACAAAGAAGTAAATACTAAAATGTAGTTAATACATTATATAATGCTAACATTAATGAAATAATTACAATGGGCACATTTACTTTGAATATGGGAGCGAAATACATTTATGGTATCGTGGAATTCGGTATCAATTGCATATTTATTAAATCGGAAATTTACAAGAAAATGTTCAGTGAAGGGAAATTTTTGTTATCAAATTCGAATTCAGCACATTAAACTCCATAATAAAATGCACATGAGATCTATGTTTTTTTCTTGATACTGAATCTTGTACATTTTAATTAAGACGGTATTTACCTGATAGAATTTAAATAGACAAATGATATTATTTGAATATCTTAAACGATACATATTGAAACAAGGTGGTGGTCAAAGGTCATTTTTGTTAACTGTATGTCACCTGAATGCATTTGTGTCAATTTAGGTTGAACATAGAGAAACAAAAATAAATCGATTGAGGGTAAACGTGAATACAACGAATTTAAAAAATATAGTTAGTTAACCTTGATAAATAGTTTGGCGAACGATGTGATCGAACAAACGTGCAAGCCAAGTATCGAGTTGAAAACCGTACGCGTTTTATGGCGGAATGCTTGAAAGTCAACTCGCCTAGTCGGTTCGTTTGAGGAGAGGCATGTTAGCAGATGTAGCATTATGTGAATGCTATGAGTTAAGAGGCATGTCGCCTATGTAACATTATGTGAATGCTATAAAGTGAAAGGCATGATGCTGTATGTAGCAATACGTGAATGGTATGAGTTGAGAGGCATGTTGACATAAGTAGCATTATGTGAATGCTATGAGTTTGGATGCATGTCGCCGTACCTAGTATTATATAAATACTGATGAGTTGCAATGCATGTTGTCGTTCGTTTCACTATAAGAATGGTAGTGAATTAATTGATGACCTTTTGCCATAGCCCTTTGTGAGTGCTCGAATAAATTAATGGCGCGTTACCATAGGTAGCACTACACTATGTGAGTGCTTGAGTGAATGAAGTATGATAAATTGATGCGAAATTTACTTTTAAAAGGCGAAGACGGTTTATTGACTTAGTAATAACCTTCTCCGAAAAAGTTTAATTTCCATTTTTAGTAAATTTAGTTGTCAAATTAATTTTAAACTTATATTCATTAATAACAAAAATATTGGTAATTTCCTTAAAGTAAAGGACAGTATTCCCACGCCGTTTAGTTCGTGCATTGTATATAAATTCATTTGCCCTAGCTGTAAGTTGGGACCTATATAGGAAGCACAGTACGTACTCTTCAGTCGTGTTTTTGTTCTCACATAGGAATTAGCCATAGAACCGGTAAAACATTAAGGAACAAAGAGTTTTTTTTATATCAGGAAACATGCTATTGATTGTAAAACAGACGTGTCCTTAAATGATTTTTCTCTCTTAAAATTTGCTAAATTTATTTCATCTCTCCGCATTAAAGAATCACTCTGTATTAAATACAACCACCCAAATTTAAATGAGGACAGGTCATACTTTCCTGTGTTTATTACTTAACGAAGCTGTATTCATTATTTGAATTCCTTCCTGTTTTCACTCATCATTGTGATCCAACCATGTAAGGTAATGTTTCTGTGTTTATATTTTAGTTTTACCTTTTGTTGTATCCAATTCTCTATTTTTCCATTTCGATTGTTTAATTTTGTAATATTAGGTTTACTTTGTTTGTCCTTAATTGATAGTATTCTTTACAAGTAATTTGCTGTTCTTTACCTCACTATTTTGTTTGTTCATTAACGTAACGTTCATTTTATATTTTTAACGTCGTTTGTGTGATTTTCTTTGATCTGTGGTTTTTAACTTTAAACTTGTACTGTTGTTTATGTTTTTAGGCTAAGATTACTCATTTCGAATTTGTTTTTAGCTCCTGAAAATGGGTTTTGTAATAACCCGAAACGTTGGAATTAAGGATGGGACCCACCTTCTTCGTTTTGTTTTTCTTGCTGAATATATATATATATATATATATATATATATATATATATATATATATATATATATATATATATATATATATATATATATATTTAGATAGATACATAAAGGGTGTTCCATTAAGACAGATTGAAGTTAGCAGTAAATGAAACAGTTTTATTGGAGAAAATTTATTGATTTCACTATTGTGTCATGTTAATTGAGTCATGGCAAGTTTGTGGGAAAAATAATATCGTCTAAATGTCCGCCAAGGCTTTGGCGGGACACCTCCACTCGATGTTCAAAGTTTTTTATGACGTCTCTGCATAGTTACTCCTCAATCTCACCAATATGCCTTATGATCTCATCTTTCACTTGTTGAATTGTTGTTGGCTTGTTGACATATACCTTAATTTTGGAATGACCCAAAAGGAAGAAATCAAAAGGCGTCAAGTCACACGATCGTGGTGGTCAATTGACTTCGCTGTTTCGAGAGATGATGCGACCTGGAAACTTCTCATTCAATAAAGCCATTGTTGCATTGTCTGTGTGGCATGTGGCGCCATCCTGTTGAAAACACAATTTTTCTACATCCATAGAATTCAATTCAAGCCATAAAAAGTTGGTTATCATGACACGGTATCACTCGCTTGTCACCGTAACAGAATTCCCGTCATCATTTTCGAAGAAATACGGCTTAATGATTCCGCTAGCAAAAAATTCGCACCAAACAGTTTCTTTTTGTGGATGCAGTGCCTTTTTAACAATCTTTCTGGGATTTTAATCAGCCCAAATGCGACAATTCTGTTTATTAACGAATTCACCAAAATGAAAATAGGCTTCATCACTAAAGACGATTTTTTTGCAAAAAATCATCATCGGCTTGTTTTTGCTCGTGTACCCAATTTACGAATGTATGGAGCTTCAAATGGTCAGCATTCTTCCGTTCTCGTATCCATTGAATTTTGTAAGCGTGTAGAGACAAATCTTTTGTCAAAATTCGATGAAACGTTGTTGTGGGGAAGTTCATTTCCTACGCGCAATAACGAATAGAGGTGTCTGAATCTTCGGCTACATTCTCGCGGACTGCAGCAATGTTTTCAGCTGAACGGCGTAAACGAGCACGTAATGGCGTTTTCGTATCTGCCACCAACCCCGTTTGTTTGAATTTACGAACAATTTTCCAAATTGCCCTCTCAGTTGGTTGATTATGTTGCCCCCCAAAATCGCGAAGTGCCCGAAGTGCGTTTCTGTTTGAACGTCCATTTTTGTAATAGGCTTCGATAACTTTAACAGAATGTTCGATTGTTAATCTTTCTATGGTTGAAATTGCCATAGACTGACATGGTTAAATCTGAAAGAAAAAGAAAAAATCATTCTATGCTTAAACATAACTTACATTTTAAATCAGTCCAAGTTATTGGAACACCCTTAATATATATACTGTATATGCAACAAACCCCACTGACAAAATTAATACGAGGATTCCAACTACCTTTGTACTTTAATAAAAATACTGAAAATTGTAATATTTATATGGATTATACTTATTCTACCTTGGTTTTTCAATCCTAAACTCTGAGGTTGATCTCTCACCGTGATTTTATCCCTCCCTAATTGCTTAGGCGGTATTTTAATCCTCTTGTCAACCTTTAGTCTTTTAAAATTACCTGATTTAATGATCTTATTTTGTATTTTTCTTCGCTCTTCCTAAGATTTCCATTTTATATTAAGTCATTCTTTGCTTTTTTGTGGGCGTTCCCTCTCCTCTGTATCATCTTTATAAATATTACAATTTTTAATACTTTTTTGTGGGCGTTCTATCTCTTCTGTATCCTCCTTATAAATATTACAATCTTCAATACTTTTGTTATTCCTTGTTAAAGAACTCAAAATAAAGTTTAAAACTACTTGGAATCCTCGTATTAATTTTCCCTGTGGGCTTTATTGCATTTATTGCTTACTCACGCGATACTTTGTGAGGTTTCCATATATATACATATATATATATATATATATATATATATATATATATATATAGAGAGAGAGAGAGAGAGAGAGAGAGAGAGAAAGAGTAAAGTGTCAGATGAATAAATACAGCTTTCAAATTTTTCACAAACTCAGTTCCTATTATATTTTATATCTTGTAAATAATTTGAGGGTTTTTAAGCAGACTTTGTGATTATCCGAAAGTTTCTTAATAAGCTCAGAACTAACATAAAGCCAACTAAACCGAACATTCTTTTAAAACTTTACATGATGGGCGAATGTAAAAATAATAGTGAAGATATTAGAAGGCGTGTTACTTCAGGAGCAACTATGGAGGAAATAGCCACGCAAATGAACACACAGACAGCATAAGTTCAAATAAAATCAACTGGATTTAATTTTTCAGAGAAGACTGAAAGTAATCCTGCATTTAAATGAGGAGTAATCCTACGTTTGAAAACTAGCTTGTTTACAGTGCTAAAGTAATTAGAATAAGTAATTAGAATAAAGTATTATTAAGACACGAAACATAAATAGAGTTATTTAGATATACATTAAGTGCGGAAGACATTTTTGGCGGAAGGTTCGTAAGCTCTTTTGTCTTTAAACATCATAACACTCGTAGAGGAGAGTGAAAGAAGCTTAATGTTATGGGCTTGCTTTGCTGGTAATAGTCAACAAACGATTATTAAAATCGATATAACAATTAGAAGGATCATTTTGACTATTTTGAAAGAAACTGAGATAAAATAACTAAAGTTGGTAAAGGGGTTTTATTTTCAACAACACAACAATCTAAAACCTACAGTCTCTCGAATATGTAATATGTAATGGTTGGAAAATTCTTTTATTCTTTCAAATAGGCAAGCACTAAGACTCGACTTGAACCTCGTAAAAAGGATGTGACAGGACTTAAAAAGTGCGGCTGTCAAGGAAACCCAACCTCTAAGGATGAGTTGTGGATGTTCTGTAAAGTGTAATGGACCTAACTTTTTAGATTTGTCATTTGGAAATTGAAATAAACTCCGTTTGATAGCTATAATCATTAGCAAAGGTGAGGCTGAAAAATATTTTCGCTATGGGTCTGTAAACGTTTGCTTAATTTCAAATCTTGTAATTTTACAAAAATAAAACCTTAAGGGTAAGGAAGATTTAGATTGTAATTTCCGCGATTCTAGTAATATATATTTAGCTTTTATATATCACCCAAAGTATTAAAATTTCAAAAGCCTAAATTATTACAAAGGTGTTTTTAACCCCTTATATATAAATAACTGTGATCTAATAATATCCTCCAACCAGACTCATATTATTTTTTTTCGGGAGATTCAATTTGAGTATGTTAATTGCTCAACTGCTTCTCCCTCATCATAAAGACCTACTTTCATTAAAAGTAAATCTATCCATATCTTTATGGAAATAACTAATATATTAGGCTAAAAATAAGTTGTTATTGTTTTTGTAAAGAAAAAAGTACCATATTAAAGGTATTAAATATGAACCTGAATAAATAAATTAAATAAAATTAATATTATTATCGAGGTTCTTGCAACGCTTGATTAAGAAGTGGTTATTTAACTGAAAAAATCCGCAAGAAGGTTTAAATATAAGCATCAATATCAATCTTCACCTCCTTATTAAGTTAATATTTATTGGCTAGGAGGTTATATATAAATTTTTAGGTAAGGGCAATATTGAAAATGCCTTAATTTGATAGATAATGCTCCTAGAGTTCCCAAACCCTACTTAGGAGCGCCTCACATACGACTGAGCAACCATCAATTTCTCGAAAAGGAGAAATTTCACGGAGCCTTTGTAAGAGTGGTGTTTATTTTAACAGAAAAAGAGGAATTGGGGATATAAGGGTTACCCGTATCTAATATATATATTTTATATATATATATATATATATATATATATATATATATATATATATATATATATATAAATATAAATATATATATATATTATATATATATATATATATATATATATATATATATATATATATATATATATATATATATATATATATACATATATATATATATATATATATATATATATATATATATATATATATATATATATATATATATATATATATATATATATATATATATTTATATACGTAAATATATATATATATTTTTATACGTATATATATACATATATATATAATATGTATATATATATTGATGGCCAGAAAATCCTGACTCACTTAGGAAGCCGAAAGAAAGGAACAAAATTTTATGAAGCAAAACCAACATTATTTTAATTCAGCCTTTCACATTCGACTACATTTGATTATCTTGCCTTAGAAATTCAATAACCAGCCTCCGTACACTGTATTTGTTCTTTTCTCCTGCGCAGTTTATTTATCTCTGTGTAAGCCCCAACTGAGAGAAATAAGTATGGAAGAAGTGGATTTAGAGGGATGATTCACTACACTTCCAAGCTAAACCATTCTACAAGAATTGCTGTGAAGAAATTTGCGACACTGAAGAAGAAGGCAAGGCCAGTCAGGCAAATTTCTATAGGTGGTACAGACGTTTTATCTTCGTAGATCTTACCCTTGACGATCAACCATTTTTCGTCCAAACATCAAACTTCCACAGCGAGGTTTTATGGAAGCATTGAAAGTTGAACTTCTGTAAGCAGCCATGATATTGCGAAAGTTGTTGTAATGGATTTTAGTCACAGAAAGCTCCAATTGGATCCATATGACCTCACCAAAGCAGAAGCTACTCGTAGCTTAGAAAATTGCAGCTAACTTCTTAATAACCCAATGGACGACCCATTCTGGAGGCGAAATGTCACATCAGATGAGAAGTGGGTGTACTTGATTAATTAAAATCGAAAAGGAAAGGGGTTACGCGAGGTGAACAAGTGTATTACGTTCCACAACTAAATCCGTTTAACAAGAAGGTCATGATTTTGCTCTGGTTGAATTTGCAAGGAGTACTGCATTTTGAGGTGGTTCCACACGGTTGCACCATCAACACTAAACTGTATTGCTAGCAACTATAAGGATTGTCTGGCAAACTTAATAAGGAGTATCCTGCTTTGATCAATGAGGACAGGATTTGCTTTAGCAAGAAAATGCGATTCCACATACTGTCAGATTGACTTTAAAGAAGTTAAAAGAGATGGAGGTGTTAAGATTCTTCAACATCTACCATTCAGTTCTGGTATGTCTCTGAGTGACTATAGCCTATGCCGCTCAATGCCACACTTCTTGGCCACCAGCGATTCAACACTTTTGATGGAACAAAGAAAGCTTGTTTCAAGTTTCTTTATTCAAAGCAAAGTGACTGGTCTCTGGGACATATTCGGATGCCGGCCTATCCCTGGAAGAAGATCGTAGAGATTAATGGACTTATGTTGAAGAAGAAATGTTAGTGTTACTCCATACAATTGTGTTGTTTTCTTTTCGCCTCCTAAGTGTCAGTACTTACTGGCCAACTATATATATATATATATATATATATATATATATATATATATATATATATATATATATATATATATATATATATATCCATATGGAGCTCGGCCGTGAAGCCTGCATTTAACATTGAGGATAAATCCCAGAGCCACGAGAAACGGATGTAGCATCTTTTAATTTTTCACTACGTTTCGAAAACTACAAGTTTTCATCTTCAGGCTAGAATAAGTTTACAAAGTTAATATGCATAAAGAAAACTTGAAAAGGCCAACAAGACATTATTTTACAGGTGACCAATTACAGAATATCAGTAGAAAGTACTACAAGTTAAATTAAATATGACTTGGCAACAGTTAAATTTACTTTAAGACAGACTCAAAAATTAGTTCATAAATTTAAAGATTATTGCAGAAATTAATTGCAAACTAAGAGAAATTGACTTGGCATTATTTAAAGATGATAAATTTAAACTTTTTTTTTTTTTATTATTATTATTATTAAATTTTGTAAAGACTAACAGTTAAAAACATTTAATATAAAAACGGAAAATTTGGGTACTTACTAAAGCGGATCCATCCTAGAGAGTGAATGGTAGGTTTAACAAAGGGGCTAGTATATATATAGGTTACATTGACGGTTGGTTTATTAAAAGGCAAACCAACTAACAAACTGTAGTTAAAATTAGTTAATTAATAATGATATTGCACTTAAATCTTCATTGAGTGTAGGTTTGTAGTGTTTTATATATAGAGATTCGAGGGTTCTTAGGCAATGTTTGTTGTTGTTAAAGGCTAATACTTTAAAATTCTCAATAGAAATGTTAGTTTTACAGCTTATGGTGTGTTCCCTAATAGATGACTTTTCCTTTCTATTCAATATTTTGCTTGTACGCCAACTAATCCCCATATGAGCAGAGAACCTAGCTCCAAGAGACCTAACAGTGCTACCAATGTAAGAGGCTCCAGTACAACTGGGACATTTAAATAAATATACATTATCACTGCGGAACTCCAAAGAGATAGGATCTTTACTGTTAAAGAAACTTCCTATCGATAGTTTGTTTATAAAAACTATTTTGGGGTTGATTTGGGGAAAATATCTTTTATAAATAAATAAGATTTTTCTTTTAAAAGTATCGTTCAAAAAACCCATCTCTGAAATTAGTAAATATATGGGCATTTTAGGAACTTTTATGCAGGGTTGAGGGGGGTTAATGAGATTATCAAATAGCTTTTTTAAAACTCTATCATATAGGTCAGAAGGAAATAAATTATTTATAAAATACTTCCTAAGAAAAATAAATTCATTATGGATTGATTGGTAAGTGGATGATAGCGAGAAACTTCTATGTATTAAAGTTTTTACTGTGGATATTTTATAACTGAAATCACAAAAACTAAAGTAGTTCAAACCTAGTCCTGTGAATGTTTTTTTTCTGTAAATGGTTGTTTGAATCTTTCGTTGGTCATTATCTCGGTTGATTAAAAGGTCAAGAAAGGGCATCTTATCATTTGACTCGACTTCCATGGTGAATTTGATGTTAGGGTGTAAAGTGTTCAAAAAATTAAAGAAAAGTTGGCTATGTGCAGGATTATTAAAAACTGCCAAGGAATCATCAACAAAACGGCGGTAGAAGGAGGGTTTGTAATCTAAATTAGTGGAAAACATTTGATCTTCGAGATGTGTCATAAAAAAGTCAGCTGCAAGTGGTCCCATTGGAGAACCCATTGCAACACCATCGATCTGGCAGTAAACTTTATTATTAAACGTGAACCAAGATTCAGAAAGACTTAATTCCAGCGCTTTTTTTAATTGGCTTCGTGAAAATCCATGAAAAGTATTTTGGGAATGGAATACCTTATTTAATATTAAACTGATTGTATAGTTTAGGGGAATGTTAGTAAATAAAGATTCAACATCATAACTCACAATATATCCATCGTTAACTTTGCTGAGTAATTCCTCTTTAAACTTATAGGAGTTTTGTATGGAGAACTGATTTTTAGATAAAGGTGAAAGTATTTTAACAAGATATTTGGCCAGTTTGTATGATGGTAAAGAATAAGAGGCAAGTATGGGTCTCAAAGGGACTCCTTCTTTGTGAATTTTAGGTAGAAAATACATGGATGCTAAATAACTGGAAGATACAAATAATTCATTATAAGTATCTTTAGGAATAATTGAAGCCTGTTTAAGTTGTGTTAAGAAACGATTAACTTTATCTTCGAATCGTAGAAGAATAGTTTTAGGTAAATCATTGATAGGTTCAAATTTTGTTCTGTCATTCAATATACTATGGGCTTTTTGTACATAGTCCTCCCTATCAAGGATCACTACACCCTTTCCCTTATCAGGTTTAGTAACTATTATATCCTTATTGCCCGCAAGTGTCCGTAATACCTTTCTATCTTTAGGTTTAATTATGAAATTCGAGCTTCTAGATGAATGTATTTTAGAATAAAATTCGCTGGAGAGAGAAGATAACTCAGAACAAAAGTCAGTAAAGTTTCCTTTAAGAGGTAGATCCTTAACCTTGCGTGCCATATTTTCAAAATACAGCATGAATTTAGGTTTAGCCATTTTGTAAAAAGGGAGTTTAAATTCAAGTCCCAAGGTAAGCAGAAATTTTTCCCGGAAGCTTAAAGCAGTACGTGACAAGTTGATAACTATTTTTTCCGGATCCATAAAGGTTGGAAAGGACAATCCCAAATTCGACAACTTCCTAGTGTGTCTTTGTATACATACATTTTGGTGAAATATTTTGGTTTTATGCAAAAAATACCTTATGAGGAGAATGTCTAAAAGAGACAAATGCGTCTTCAAATTGGCAAATCCTTCAGTTATATTATGTTGATGAAGAGTAAACTTTTTTGATTTAGAAGTTATTTCTAGGTTGATAAGTTGATCCAAGGAATCCTTATAGAAATTTGAACCTATCAATGATTTACCTAAAACTATTCTTCTACGATTCGAAGATAAAGTTAATCGTTTCTTAACACAACTTAAACAGGCTTCAATTATTCCTAAAGATACTTATAATGAATTATTTGTATCTTCCAGTTATTTAGCATCCATGTATTTTCTACCTAAAATTCACAAAGAAGGAGTCCCTTTGAGACCCATACTTGCCTCTTATTCTTTACCATCATACAAACTGGCCAAATATCTTGTTAAAATACTTTCACCTTTATCTAAAAATCAGTTCTCCATACAAAACTCCTATAAGTTTAAAGAGGAATTACTCAGCAAAGTTAACGATGGATATATTGTGAGTTATGATGTTGAATCTTTATTTACTAACATTCCCCTAAACTATACAATCAGTTTAATATTAAATAAGGTATTCCATTCCCAAAATACTTTTCATGGATTTTCACGAAGCCAATTAAAAAAAGCGCTGGAATTAAGTCTTTCTGAATCTTGGTTCACGTTTAATAATAAAGTTTACTGCCAGATCGATGGTGTTGCAATGGGTTCTCCAATGGGACCACTTGCAGCTGACTTTTTTATGACACATCTCGAAGATCAAATGTTTTCCACTAATTTAGATTACAAACCCTCCTTCTACCGCCGTTTTGTTGATGATTCCTTGGCAGTTTTTAATAATCCTGCACATAGCCAACTTTTCTTTAATTTTTTGAACACTTTACACCCTAACATCAAATTCACCATGGAAGTCGAGTCAAATGATAAGATGCCCTTTCTTGACCTTTTAATCAACCGAGATAATGACCAACGAAAGATTCAAACAACCATTTACAGAAAAAAAACATTCACAGGACTAGGTTTGAACTACTTTAGTTTTTGTGATTTCAGTTATAAAATATCCACAGTAAAAACTTTAATACATAGAAGTTTCTCGCTATCATCCACTTACCAATCAATCCATAATGAATTTATTTTTCTTAGGAAGTATTTTATAAATAATTTATTTCCTTCTGACCTATATGATAGAGTTTTAAAAAAGCTATTTGATAATCTCATTGACCCCCCTCAACCCTGCATAAAAGTTCCTAAAATGCCCATATATTTACTAATTTCAGAGATGGGTTTTTTGAACGATACTTTTAAAAGAAAAATCTTATTTATTTATAAAAGATATTTTCCCCAAATCAACCCCAAAATAGTTTTTATAAACAAACTATCGATAGGAAGTTTCTTTAACAGTAAAGATCCTATCTCTTTGGAGTTCCGCAGTGATAATGTCTATTTATTTAAATGTCCCAGTTGTACTGGAGCCTCCTACATTGGTAGCACTGTTAGGTCTCTTGGAGCTAGGTTCTCTGCTCATATGGGGATTAGTTGGCGTACAAGCAAAATATTAAATAGAAAGGAAAAGTCATCTATTAGGGAACACACCATAAGCTGTAAAACTAACATTTCTATTGAGAATTTTAAAGTATTAGCCTTTAACAACAACAAACATTGCCTAAGAACCCTCGAATCTCTATATATAAAACACTACAAACCTACACTCAATGAAGATTTAAGTGCAATATCATTATTAATTAACTAATTTTAACTACAGTTTGTTAGTTGGTTTGCCTTTTAATAAACCAACCGTCAATGTAACCTATATATATACTAGCCCCTTTGTTAAACCTACCATTCACTCTCTAGGATGGATCCACTTTAGTAAGTACCCAAATTTTCCGTTTTTATATTAAATGTTTTTAACTGTTAGTCTTTACAAAATTTAATAATAATAATAATAAAAAAAAAAAAAGTTTAAATTTATCATCTTTAAATAATGCCAAGTCAATTTCTCTTAGTTTGTAATTAATTTCTGCAATAATCTTTAAATTTATGAACTAATTTTTGAGTCTGTCTTAAAGTAAATTTAACTGTTGCCAAGTCATATTTAATTTAACTTGTAGTACTTTCTACTGATATTCTGTAATTGGTCACCTGTAAAATAATGTCTTGTTGGCCTTTTCAAGTTTTCTTTATGCATATTAACTTTGTAAACTTATTCTAGCCTGAAGATGAAAACTTGTAGTTTTCGAAACGTAGTGAAAAATTAAAAGATGCTACATCCGTTTCTCGTGGCTCTGGGATTTATCCTCAATATATATATATATATATATATATATATATATATATATATATATATATATATATATATATTAATATGAGCCAACCGGACTATCTAGCGACGCAGAGATGAAACACTTCTTTTAGCAAAGCAGATATACTGTATTAACAGCGACTTTTGCCGGAATCAAAGGTGAAAAAAGGAACTCTTTTCCCAAACTCTAAGTAAATAAGACAAAATCATAGAGAATCTTAATATAGAGACCTGATGTACGAAGAGCTAATGGTGTCTAAGGAAATACCCCTGGTTTAAAATTAAAATTGGGAAGGGTCGCAAATGCATATATATTTTAAAATATTTCTGGAAACGTAATTATCATATTTGTTGATAAATTTGGCGCTATCCTAATTGATTGCATAATTACAATTGTACATTAGTAAAAATAAAGAAGATTGCTCCCAAAGGTTGCGTACATTGATCTAATGTTGTTTTAAACGTATATGAACTTCTTTTCCTGTTTGTCAATGATTGTAGGGGAATTGTCACTCCCCCCCCCCGTTGACTCTTGGTAGAGTCACAAGGCGGTGAACGCAAAGACATCCGGCCCAGGCATCGGTGAGTCAAAAGCGTAACTGCAGCGTGGCACAACTCGGTGCCATGAAAGACCCTAAAGGTCAAAATGTAAGATCTTTCCCAGGAGAGTGAGATCCAGTTTCACGTCAAATAAGAAATTGGAGACGTGTTACTCCCAATCTCGAAGGCTAACGAGGAGCCGATGTAAGAATCGGTGTGAAAAACCGTTGGGCAAAAGAACTCTTCTGGGGCCGTCCTTAACCCCCCCCCTTACCACTCCCCCAGTGGGGCGCGAGGTATAAATGAGGAACTCTGAGGAAAATCGTGGTAGTATACGTCAGTCTCTAGGTGACGAAGTCTTCGGATCAAACCGAACTACCGAGACTGGAGATGTAGAGTACTTTGCTCGCCAGACCAAGAAGTACCCTGCAAGAGAGGCAGGGCTACCTAGCTTAAGGGGCTAATAGGCAGCTCATCCTCGAGCTAGTCCCTGGTTATCAAACCAAACGATAAGTTAACTTTGGTAAGTTTAACTTACTCTCACCAGAGAGACTCGGTATATCCTGGTGCACCTTAAACACCAGCGGTATTCCTCGTCCTTGAAAAATTGCGAAAAAAAGAAGGAAAAGGCTCCCCCCTCGAGCCCGTTATTAGGTGGCCACACCGAACTCCTAAGTTAACTTGGTAAGGAACCAATTTCAAATTATTCTCGTCTGAGAAACCCCCCTCCATGATACTTACCCTTGAAGAAGACCCTCCCCGAGTTCAGTCCTCGTCCATGAGGAAATAAGTAACGAAAGAGAAAAGCTTCCCCTCGAGCTCCTTACTCGGTGGTCACACCGCACTCCAAGTTAACTTGATTTAAGAACCAAGTTCGACTCACTCTCGCCAGAGAGACCACGACTGCCTAGCTGTTTTATAAAGCACCGTAATTGTTCTCATCCTTGACGAACCCCCCCTGCCGGGAATACCGTGTGGACTCCCAGCTGCTACCCTCGCCAAAACGACCTTGTGATCTTGCCCATCTACATCTGGTCAGGCGGCACGCATCGTGAGTCAATAATATTTCTGAGGCCTTTAAATTTCAGTAGACTCCGTAAGCCTAAATCTTATATTATTGTTGTGCGTAAAGAAATTAACCAATTTTTGAGGGGTAAACTTATTTAATTAATTCTTGTTTATGATAATATTATTGCTGTAGTTAATGTTTAGATGTTGTGTATTCAATGGTTAAAGTTAAAATATAAGTTTATTTGGGGAATTAGTGTTTTCTCATATATCCTTACGTGTTTCGGAACCGCTCTGTTCGTTAAGATATTCAGATATCAATATTTATTAGACACTCTTAGCACTCTTAGAATAGAACAAAAAGGGGGGGGCATTCTACGACAATGATAATATTTAGTACCTTTTTTTACATCCCGTAAAATAAAGCGTACATAGGTGGCTGAGGGAGTTCTTGATAAGGATGTGATGTAGCGATGACTAATATCTAAATATGACATTTATTTTTAGCGGTCGGAGGGGACAAGAAATTCTACTGAAAACATTGTTATAAGTTATGGATAGCGTATTTTGCATCAAACATTCTAATATTATTGTCGACACGATAAAAGGATCTTTAAGTGCCATCTCTACAATTGTTTCGGGAATATAATGGATACCATAAATTTGAGCCTATATTATATTATCTATTTTTTTTAAGTATTCAAGAGACACTATTTTTAGGGTTCGGAGAAAAATGGAAATATAAACACAACGATTTAGCCCATTGTGTCTGTTTGAATAAAAGTGCATATAAGAGTTTGTGGATGGCAGTTTTCTGTATACTTCGTATTTGAACCCTTGGAAGTCTATGACTGGAATAGAGCAGTATTTTTTACCACGTTATTTAGTTTAGTTAAAAATATATTTACATTTCAATTATAATGTCATAAACATAATATATCATCAATATAGCGTAACCAGAAGATGGGGAGAGGAGATGTAATCTCTGCTATCAATTTAGTCTCAAATAACTCCATAAATAGATTGCCGTGAACGGGTGACAAACAAATTTTCATGGCGATTCCAAACTTTTGGCGGTAAAATGATTAATTAAACGTTAATTTCCAATTTTTAATACAAAACGAGATTAGCTTGATAACTATAGTGTAGGGGTTAACGAGAGGGAATTTAGCAATATATTCTTCAAGAAAATTAAGAAGATCATTTAGCGGAACCTTAAAGAACAGCCAACAGAATTCTAAGCTGACAAAAATTAAATTGCCATATAAGGTTAGGGAATTAGGTATGCTAATGAAATATCTATTGTTAACGACCTGGAGAATTGAGCTTTTTCCGACCAGAGGACTTCAAATTGAAGCTAGCCATTTTGATAAATTATAGGATGCGCAACCCTGAAGGCAGATTATTTATCAGAGGTTTCGGAATATTGAGTTCATGGAACTTAACTACACCATATAGGTAAGGAAGGGAAGTATTTAAAGATTTAAATCTATTTATGGGATCATTGAACCTTTAAGGTTAAGTTAAATTCCCTGTTTATGTACCTGTTCATTTTAATTCTTCCTTAAAGTATCATACATCAAAGCATCCAATAGTAAACAATTCATTTTATCTAAATTTAAGATTTACCCATTATAGACAAACCGAGAAAGAACTTGCGGTATGTTTAAAACAACATTATGTCAATGAACGGAACCATAGGGACCAATCTGCTTTATTTTTACTAATGTGCAATTGTAATCATGCAACAAAGCTGGATAGCGGCAAATCTATCATCAGATGTGATATATAGTTACATTTCTTGAAATAGTTTAGAATGTATATGTACTCGTATTTAGACTTTCCCAACTTTTATTTTGAACCCAGGGTTATTTTCTGCTTCCTTGTTCTTTTTCCCTGCGAGTTATTCTTATCATGTAGCGAGCTGTTTTTTTTAGTTTTCTTTAGTTTTTCCGTAACTTTGTATTCCCTGTGCAAAGTTCCCTGGTTTATATCTGAGCTTCTGGGAGCTATATCCTTGTAAACATCTAACAAATAAACCTTAGAGCTTATGACTTTTGCATTAAAAAATTATATCCTTCCTTACCATAGTTCTATCCTATATTTAGACGTTAAAACTGGCATATTCTCCTGCAGTTTCCGAAAGATTTCCGCCCTTTCACAGTCCTAAGCAGCCCCTAAATTTATGCTCACTCCCGATGCTTTCTTTACCCTTAGAACTTTTGGGTCGTACTATGTTTATTTCTGTCATAATCAATTCCGATTTTACCAGTGACGTTGTTCAGGGGAAATCTGTCTACTCTAATATCACACAGTGCCAAATCTTCACTCTCAATTGTCATCATCTTAAACATACTTCGTGAAACGCGTCGATTAACACTTCCTTATCCATCTCTCATCCATCCAATAAACCGAAGTAGGTATTATTTCCTAACGTAAATAGAACTTTCCTTCACCACTTTCAATCAATTTCGCACCTGTTTTCTACATTATACTTTATACTTCATTCAATAATGCAGTCATAAAGATATCGAAGAACCATGGAGAAACCAAATACACTTAATATGATGCATGCTACGCTAACTTATATATATTAACCTTCTACTCAGGCTATCTTAACCCCAATTATCTTTTCCCCTTTGACTCCTCAGTTTGCAGTCAAAGTGTAAATATTTTAAGAAAATACAAAGTAGGCGAAATAATTAAATTAAAAAAGTATTCTGATTCATGGCGGTGCGAACACCTCCGAGGATGGACAACAAAGTGGGCTACCGTGGTTCCATTATCTACAATCCTTGGATTGTATGCAATGATCCTGACAAAAAAGTTGGAATCCATTTCCTGCGTATTCACAAAGGTCAGAAAGTCCAAGGTAGCAGGGTTTATTAGAGTACATGATATATCAAATGTTCAAACTGAGGACACAAATATATTTAACAATTTATGTGCCGAATCTTGACCAATGCTATAGCAAACAGTTTGAGATCTTTCATGTTATCACACATAATTATACAGGCATATTATCCGCCTGTATCCATCTTAAAATGCAAAAATATACAAATGGCCATGATGGCAATGACGAATTTTAACAAAAGAATATTCTAGCCCTCAAGCCCAAACAGACATGATGACCACGCAAGGATAGCACTTTCCTATTATTTCTAGCCCTTCGGGTCATTTGTCCGCAAATAATAATATCCAATTAGCTACAGGCCGTTCCCCACATTTACCATAGCGAAGATACTCTAACTACTTGCCTGGCTTCTGATATTTGAAGGCCTCGTAACACCAGGGCGTATTAATTCTATTGCAAAATTCAACAGGATTCCCCTGCGCAAACAGAGTTTATTAGCCAGTAACAGCTTTTAGCTTACTTATCCATAGTATGTATATATACTATCACTTAGCAGCTTATTCTACCTACATATGCACCAAACTAGTAAAATTGAGATTAATTTCATCTTTCATAACCGCATAATACAACTCATCGAAGAATTCACGCCGCATACTTTGGATTTCGTAGTTAGTCACAACAAGCATCTCATTTGCGCCATTGTTGATTATTCAACTACACTTGACTTGCTATCTTAACTTTCTTCTTGCTTACTGAATACCTCCGTCTTTCCCTCCGGATCATCATACAGCTTCCTTTAAATTCTTTGTATTTTTGCTTTTTTCCCCCCGTTATTCATTGATTTCAATACCATTTACGCCTCCTTCTATGCATTTGTGCGCATTTCATTTGCATGCTCATTGGAATCATTAATTATCTTCAAGTCCATCACCGCGTTCTTCTCGACTGCATATTACATTGAGTATTTCCACAAAGCGGGGTTCTCACCTTGCTCGCTGCTTCAATAATCCTTTCCCTATCCACCTTCCTTACGTATTCTCTTCCAAACATGAAACGTTTCAACCGTACATGTCAGGATCATGAGGTCAGAAAGTACTCCACTAGTACCTCCCACTTCTTTCACATAAACTCTATCCTAAAAATATGTTTACTTACCAGGTGCATATCAGACCCACTTATACATTCTCCCTCTTAGACATACTCTAATTTTATGAGTACTAATGCATATCATTGTGTTTAAAGACCTATTTGTTAGGCACAAATTTCTTTTAGGACACAAATGGAACACTTTCTCTTCAATTCTTTACTCCAAGCGTAACCAGAGTTCAATTATTAAATTTCTCATTCTGTCTCCTCTGCATCCATTCATATCTCCTACAACCATAAACCGATCGCAAATTGATTAAAAAACTTTCCTTTCTTTCCCCCACTCCTATCGTTATAGTGCCTATACACTATAAACACATTTCACCCTTGTAGATCTCAGATTCACTCTCAAAGTTCTTGAGCTCACACATTCCTACTCATTCATGCCCTATGATACGCATCTCCCAGAACTACTCCCCTACTCTCCTCAAAATAACCACCTTCATTCACATCTGATCACCCTACATTTCCTCTATCCCAATCAAACGCTTTATTCCTTTCATGTTCTCTCGCATTATGCAATCATTTGCAATCATTTAAACATATTTATGTGCTACCACATCTTTCATTTGAAGCTTTCTTAACTACTATGATTAGTGACGCTTTAATTTTTCTTTTCGCTTTCCTTATTCATTCATACGCATCTTCCTGTCTTCCATATCTGCATTATTTACCAGCACAAGGTACCTCCCTATTTTCTCTTCATTGCATACTTCACATCTTCATATATAATTACGTGTTTTTCATTCTCTTTACATATTTAGCACATCTACATGCACCCTATTTACTACCCAGTATCACTTTCTTAAATTCGCCGGACAATTGGTCACGTACAAGTTCACTTACATTAAAACATAATGCCAGAGAATACTTTTTCAACCATCAACCTAAAACATAACTGTGTGAAGGTAATAAACGATGTGAGTGATTTGGAGGAATAGAAAATCGTTGGATCTCCCCAAAATTTGGCACCACCAAAGAAACAAGGCAAAAGCACCGAGAAGATAAATAAAAGCATACGATCGACAAACAAAGATACATTATTGTAGTAAGTTCACGTGAAATAGCAGGTTCATCATCCTCAATGCTTAGAAATCACTTCCACTTCTTGCTCGACTCCAGTTTTGAAGAGCAACTAGGGTTAACTGCTTTCCTTCTACAACATTTCAGACAGTATATTTCTCTCCTTTAGTCAATAGGTTTTTCCCACGAATGTATTTTTCCTCCTTTGTCCCCCATGATGTTGTATAGATAGGCAAAAGGGTCTACAAGGGAGAGCAATTCGGTTGACCGCTTACCTCTTCTTTCTACAAATCGACTAAGTATCATCAAATTTAGTGTTAAACATGGCGTGTTGCTATTTTCATCAGCTAAAAGTAATGATTGATCTTTACTCACCATTAGGCTGTGTTTGATGCACTTGACAGGTTCTTTAGGAAGGACAGGGCTAATCTGGATTAAAGCTGAGGTCCCTCCTTGAAGCAATCTAGTCAAAGTAAACGTTGTTTATTTCATCCCTAGTCACACCGCTTCCATCTCTGGCAGTCAACATGGCTGCGCCTTAATCGATGGTGAGCTTTAAAGACGGAGGATTTCGCATTCAGATGTTGACCTGGTGCTCCATAATCTTGTCAATCTCCTTGTAGGTCTCGCTTAAAAACGACTTTTATTCCTTACATTCAATATTATATAACTTCGATTTGTCTAGTCATGGCCAGTTTTTCAGGCTCGACCAAGGTCTGCATCGTTTCCTTCTGCGACTTGACTACACAAATGAAGTCTGCCAAAGAGAGCACATGAAAACAAGTCACAATGGGTCATTATTATAACACCATTCATACTGAGACACTTCCTTCATTTACCTAAAGTCCGAATCTTCTTATAGCAACGATTTTAACGGTATATTAAGTTAAATTAAATTGACAGGAATATCACTACACAAAATGTGAGGACAAATTAATGAAAGGTTTCCTAGGGAAGAGATCGATAGAAGAAACAAAGATTCTAGTAGAGTAGAGCTTCAAATTGTTTCAGAATTGTTAGGATGAATTCATTTAACTACACAATTATATTTATACATTATTCAATTTTCAAAATATTTTTGCTATATTAATTTTAGGATTTTATATTAATTAATACAAAAGCTTTACTTTGGGATGTTGTTGATTTTGACCGATCAAGAAAATTTCTTCTTTTAACATTGTTTAATATTAAATAGGTAATATTGTTGTTACATCTATCTATCAATAATAATATTTTCTTCAAGTAAAATCGTACTCTAGTCATCCGCATTTTCTTTTTAAAATTTAAATATGATCCTACTCTATTAGTTCATAAATTTCACAATGATTGCCTTAGTTTTCTTGTTATACCAATTATTTGTTTCGCAATTTCACTTATATTATTTATTATAGATTAAAAGTAACCAAACTGTCAGATAAGAGTCCTTAGACTTTTATGTTATTCCAGAGTTTACACTTACATATATTTCCATTATTTCTGACTTATTATCATTCGAACTCGCATTATTCTCTAATATTTATTAGTTTTATCTGGTTTTGTTCCGTATTAGCAAAATTTACTCCAAATCACGATTACGTTGTATATTTTTAAAAAGAGAATTTCTCTCGATTTGAGAGTTTGAATTAGGACACGACATTTTTGAGGGAATATTTGCTGTTGGCGATAGCAGATATATTTATTCTTATTTAGCACCATTTTTTTATATTAAGGCCTTTTCCGTACAAATTCAGAGGTTTTTATCGTTGGAAGCCGAGACAGCTTCCATGTTGGAATTTTGGGAATTTCCGACATGCTGATTGTTCTCTTTCTTTTCGCGTGCGATTGATTGGATTCGCTTCTTTTCTTTCTTTACTTCTTTCCCCTTGCTGTGTGGGGTGCATTAAACTTTCTTTTGTGTCTCCTGGATTCTTATGTTTTTGAATTTCTCCTTCCCTTTGTTGTTATTTTACTTTTTCCCGCTGAAACCATCGTTCAGTTCTCGTACTCTACATCACTTGCAAATGAGATACCCTTTTATCTGCCTTTCCTCCCCAGCAGGAACAATGAATGTCATGCTAAGTTTTAAGACCATGGCATTGGGAGGTGCAAAGAATTACTGGGTATCAAACATAATCTGTTGGCATCTATGGGACACTGACAGTCGAATTAATGGCTACAACCATGATATGGGTTGCTTTTATATGTAAGGCTCTTGTTTGACTATCGAAGTTCTTTAACATTCTTGGTCTTTCATCTATCTTCACCTCTGATGATCAAGACTTATTCTTATCTTCTAAAACTCTTTTGTTCATAAAGAAACTGAATTGGATAGTGCTTCATCCACAGCTCGTCTTTCTGGTACTTTCTATAAACTCTAGCCTAGCATCCATTACAAGGAAAGACCGTGTTCTTCCTGTCTCTCATATATTTCTGTCACTTGACTCTCGTATTTTGCGTCTCTAAAAGATGATGCTCTCTGGCACAGGCTACCCTTGGCTTCAATAACATAATCCATTTCCTTTGTCTTTGCTCTTCTGATCCTGCCAACTATACATTACACCGAGCAACCCCTATCCTATAACTATCATAATGAAATCATCTTTAAGGGGGACATTGATGTCCACAACCAAATTAGCTGAAGTATACCTTAGTGATCTCTAGGGAGAACCTGACTAAATTTCCTCTATTCTCAACGATCTGGAAGATCCAAACAAAATCCAACACGTATTTCAGACCAACACACATAATCCTCAAATTCGTGATATTTTTCTCACCTCTGATATAACCTCTTATGGATTTACTGTTTCTGCTCTTTTGGTAATCTTCTGATAATTACCTTCTTTTTGTGTCACACAAGGGGATACCCTTTTAGCCTGTTATACTTGGTACCTGGAGAAGCTACACATCATTTTGGCCTGAGTGCAAATTAGGGAAGCCCTCTCATTGAGTTTATGATCTCTCTGGTGGAGTGTGGGAAAATTCTTAGTGGGTTTCACCCTCACTCGCTATCAGCGGCCGTTTTTTCGACTATCCCCGTAACATTTTTCTGCCCGCATTTAGTACAAGGAGGAACTGTTATTACCAGTACGAGGGATAAATAGACACCCTTGCAACCGGGAAGGGGCAAAGGGGCAGGCACTTTCCCAACTTTGCAGCTGCCAGTGGTAAGCTAATAGTCAGAAAAGGAGGTGGCCCCTAAGCTTTTTCAGGTACCACACTAACCCTCTTCTACCAAAGGGAAGTTTTATTCATCTTCCAAATCTACGAGTGTGGTAGCTTCAATTTCACTTCCTCTTGCGAGTGGCCCTTGATCAACTCCATCTCAGCACCAGCGTATTTCCGCCTGTCCTTCCATGGGGGACTGCCAAGAAGTAGACAAGAATTAGACAAAAATCGACAAAAGGTCCCTTTTCCTCCACGGGGAACGGGAAACGGACGTGTCTACAACGGCTTCGGGAGGCAACCAAGCCAAGATTGTCATGATCATCGACGAGGAACCCTCGAGAATGGCTCCCCAGGCAAACACCAAATTCGTAAGTGCCCTGATTAGAGCTTTGTTTCATAGGGGTTCCACCAGTCAGAGATTTTCTCTCAAGATTCATCAAATGAGAGGATTAACTAGGTTGAATGGTCAAGAGCCGAAGGAGAGGCTTTAGGAAAATGCGCCGGATCCTTCTGAACGTCCATGTTTAGAGCCCTTCAGAAATTCATTGGCTTGCCGGGATGCGTGACGCCGCTCTCTACCATTAACTCCATGAAAGAAGTGGAGTATGGCAAGGAACCCGTAGACTACTTCTTAGAAGACATCACTATAGAGCTGACCGAACATGGAGCGGTCAAGTTCGAACGTTTAAAGAGGAGTCAGTGAGGGCTTCGAGAACCATTTCTAGAGTCTTCGTTATGCATGAAACCCGCCCGCCGCTCTTACCAGTGGGCATACCCTTCTTCAAATAATGACTAGCAAAGGCCTATTGCAAGGGTTCGTTTTTGATTTCTGGTATTTAAGCGACCCTATGACCAAAAAGAAATCTAATGACGTTGCCTTCACTGACCTAAATATATTGGACGCCATTTAATAGTAAATTCATGACCGGTCTTTTTCCTAGCTATAGGTATGAACTTAAGGTTTTTAAACTTGGTTTTAGAATTTTCGAGGTTTACCAAAGTTATTAATATTTTCGATTTCGGTTTTCGTTGCCCTGGTCTTTAAACCTACATTTTTGTATGATGTTATTGGTAGGCAAGATGTCTGTAGCTTGATGGACACCAATTATTGCCCTAATATCCTTCGCTCCTTACCCGTCTATTTATTCTATCCAGTTAAAAAATGGGCGTTAGCTTTAATAGTCTGTTTTTCCTTGAAATCTATTTTTCTAACTTATATAAATTCTCTCTTTGCATTTATTCTTCATATTCCCAACCGCTTCCATTCCACGTTTAACCATAACCACCTTTGATAATGCTAGGCCAGTCTTCTTCACCTCCCGCCTTTATTATAGCCTTATCGCTGAATCACAAGTATTCCACGGTCTGGCACTGCCACGCTACTGATTGTGTCTCGTATTCGTGCGTAAGACTGAGTGATCGTGCCTTCTTTCTATATGAAATTCTGCTGCAATATGCTCAGCCGCATCACTTGAGTTCTTAATTGAGCCATGAAAATACGCATATTCTCTCAAGGCTTTCCTTAATATAGGGAGTCGCTTTCCTTAATATAGGGAGTCGCTTTGTGAGGGCCCATGACCTTGGACAACAAACGGTAAAGTTTCAATATTATTACTATTATTATTCTCATTTAGATACACTCGTGTACTCTAATTCTATTAGGTCCTCCACCATACTCTTCGGTTTAATGTTTATATCCGTTTTGGTGCCCGCATCATGTGGGATAAGCGGGTAGCTTCGTTTTTGTTTTTTATCACTGTTGGCTTTGGCGTGTATCAGATTGTGGCTTGTTTGCCTCAGAAACGTGAAATGTTTAATACATTTAATAACAACGGTTTTCTCTTACATAGCATTAATATAACTGCCGTCCAGCGAAATGAGTGTGTTTTACGTTAGTTTGGTTTGTGAAATCCAAGTGCTCTGGTTGATCAAATAATTTCCTTGTTTGCTTTGAAATAAACTTTGAGCTTTATATATATATATGTAGAAATTTTTGGAGAAATAATAGAGTTCGATGGTAAATTTGCATTTTCATTATCTTGTTTATAGAAGTTTTTTCATGTCCAACGTTTCAGGTCGTAAACCCATTTTGAATTAAATAGAGTATAAAATGAAAGTACTATATTAAAGTTAAATTTGAAAATAGTATTTTAAAACGGATTAAATAAAAAAGTTCTGTATAAAATAGTTCTAAGAACGGGGACTCGCCTTATTGATGCCCCCTAAAACTGTATCCAGGAGGGAGAAACTAAAAAATTGGGAGGGCTATAATTTGTTAGTGTAGGAGTGAAATGAAGAAGCGCTTTCTTTGTTGGTTAGATTTGTAATAGTAAACGAGAGTAGATTGTATCGTCGTTTAATCTCGCGTATTTAAGTTTAATATGAAATTATTCCAATATGTGTAGATCCACTTCATTGCTAAAGATGGTATAAAATGGAGAATTCTTCGAAAGCGGCTTTGTGATTGGGATAACGATTCTGATGATGTAATCAAATGGAGAAATTCTCCGGCTTAGTGATAGGTGCTTCTGTTCTATTACTAGTTGTTAGAGGGGCACAAGTACAAACATGTATATACGCTGTGTCGATCCTCTAAAATCATCTGATGTACATTGCGAACTTTTGTCCTTGCAAATAAAGGAGGACTGAAGTAACGCTTGAGGGTGAAAAGGCATCGAAATTTCTATGGTTTTCTCCTAAAACCCCATCACCTATAATTCTATCAGCTCTCTCTTTTGATTTCGTTCTCTTTCTTTCTCTCTATATATATTTATATATATATATATATATATATATATATATATATATATATATATATATATATATATAAATATATATATATATATATTATGTATATATATATATGTATATATATATATATATATATATATATATATATATATATATATGTATATATATTAGTGTAGTTGGGTAGCAGTCTTTCTTGAATGCAAATTTTGTTGGAAGACCATTGTGTATTTTGTCTTAATTAATTTACTTCAGCAACTTTCTCTTCTTTTAACTATCTTTTTATTTCATGTGGTAGATCATGGAGTACTTGTCCAGTATTCATCTCTTTTTGAAATTAATGTATTTGGTAAAAACCAAACTAAATTGCTAAGCTTTCGATCTTATTACATCATCTTCGGAGCGTTTTGAAATGTTCTTGCCTCCTTCACCGATGTAATGAGTTGTGTGAGGATCTGGTTTAAAGTGAAGTGAATGATATATTTATTATTAGAAAAAGCATAAGACGTAACAATAAATTAATATATATAATGTAACAGTAATAGAGTTGAAAAAAAGAAACATATATCGCTGAGAAGGAGAAGGAATTTAGGGGAAGGCAAAAGTACATATAGAGGGGTTCTCCTGGAGCATATCACGCAGGAGTTCAGCTTTTTATACATTCAATATTTCTATTTACACTTTAAATATTACCCTTTAATAGGGTTTAGTTTATATAATCACATTTTAATCTAATGATTGGTTCCTAAATGACAACAATTTTAAGGGGTATTTATTTCGCTTTGGTTAAACGTAAGGTTAGAGGAAATGAGCCACTTCTGTGCATGGAATTTTTAAAATAGTTCTAATGTGTGATTCCAGCTTGTTGCTTGACTGTTGATGACCGGCTTATCCTCATTTATTAATATGCCTTCTAAGATGTTAAGCCTCGCTTTATTGACCTCTTTTATTTTAATAATGGTGTTATCAACGACCATATCTCTCGTTAGATTAATATTATGTACACTCTCCATATGGTTCTTCAAAATTCTCAAAATCGAGCACAAAAATTGTCAGCATTACATGAAGTGCGGTTCTTAGAAGCGAATATAGTTCCTAGAATAAATAATATATACTCTGCATTTAAATTGAAAGATATTAATCTTCCATTATATAAGGCAAGTACTTGTAAGTCCTCATATAGAGTATGAGGAGCAATTCTCATATGTATACATGAACAAGGACATTATAATATTTAAACGCGGCCTTGCTGGCCTTAGAAAGAGATTGCATGATGAAACACTGAAGCACCAGAATTAACTTTTATTGTACCATTGGCATAAGTATGACTAACTTATTAAATTCTTTTAAATACTAAATGGATATACTTTTATAACTAATTACCCAATTTTTACTCTCGAAAAGCGATAGGGAACCGGAATTAACAGTTTCGAGCTAGTAACCCACTATTTAACACTGCGATAGCACAATATGTATTTACTTATAAAATACAACAGACTTTGAACGGGTTACCATCGCGTGTCGTTGAAAAACAGTAAATAGGTTTAAAAATAGACTTTGTAAATATTACTCTAAAATATGACTAGAGAAATAGCTTTTTGAATTTGAAACTAATTCTTTATCCGTATAATTTCTTCTATTACCTTTTCTTCACCTCTGTGAGTTTCACCAGATCCTTTTTTTACTAACAAACCTCGAGCAGAGCTTATGTTATTCGCTTTTGGATTGGCATAATCGTATTTTGTTGTTTAGTGGTGTTAGAAGCAAGGACCTGCCCCATTCTTCTTTAAATGCTGAATTTACTATTATTTCCAGGTTTTTGCAAATTCTATCTTTCTTTAAGCTGTTTATTACTTAATATTTGGGGTCTTTTTAGTCGCGAGCGACTCTATTTTTTACTATGTTGGTCATCCGTTGGTCGATCCCTCAGTCCCCCATTTGCTTTTTTTAGGGGAGGGGGTAATAGCATTGTAACTATTTAGCTGATTGTAACGAAATTGAAACACTTTTGTTGTTTTACATTCTCTTCGAATGATATAATTTCCAGAGTCCTCACAAGGTTAGCCAGGTAATTATTTGTTAATAACCTCATAACTATTCGGCCAATTCTAACAAATATTTAAAGCCTTCGGTTGTTTTACATTCACTTTCGAAAGATATCCTCCGCCTCCATTGTTTAATGGGGTGAAATGCATCTGCAATGTAAGTGCGAGCTGCGCCTCGTCCATCATCCTTTCCGCGCTTTCTCTTCTTTCTTTGACTGCTTTACAGACGCCATTGAAGCTCTCGCTTGCTGGATTCTTTGATCCAGCAAGTTGTAGTTGGGTATTTTATGACTATAATCTTGTAGTTTATTTCTTGGTTCGAGAAAGTTTAGATGTCAGGGTTGATTTCTTGAAATTTATTACCATACGTTATTTATTTATTCTCCCATACGTTCTTATTTACCTGTAATATTTTTTTTATTACTGGAGTTTTTTCTTCTTCTCTGTATCTTCATATTTTGCTTGATTTTTGGCTTTCTTCACCTTTCCATTTTCTATAATTTCGAAGGTATCCTTTAATTAAAGTTTTGTCAACATCTTCATTGTTTGTCTTCGAAAGGGATCCCCGGGTAGAATATTAGACCTGGAAGATGGATCCAGCCTCCTTGCCACACTTCCCCAGTAACACACAAAGCGGTGTCTGTTGTAACATGAAATCCCAGGTATGAAGGATTACGTGGATTTCACCATCTAAGACTAAGAGAATTTGCTGCTATATACATATGGATCTTTTACATTTTTTCACTTTTCCCAGCTTCACCTATTTCTTTACACATTTCTCCCTACAAACTTCCTCCAGGGAGATTTGTTCGTTGTTTATAGGGTTAAATTTCAATTATTCGTATTGTCTATCCATTTGCATTGACCAATTTTATCCATTCCCTTTGCCTTTTAATTGCGTCATTTTAATCGAGGAAAGAAGATCACAATATTGTGGAACTTCGATGTTTTGACCGCATTTAATCAACAAGTTGACTACATTGATTAATAAATGAATGGTAGTAAAGTATTTCTTCTCCTAATGGTGGAACCATTGCGCTTATCTTTTTATCACCTCAATTGCCATATCTTACAGAATATAGGTCGTAAATAATTTGAAACTATGAATTTACTTACAATATATCACTCAATTGACAGTCGTGCTAAAGGTAACTTGAAGTTGCTGGCAACATGGATATCCTGGAAGAAGTAAAGGTGTCATCCTTTCAAGATTGGTATTGTGTTGCTGGTTTAGGAAAGCTTTTTCATACATAAAATACACTACCTTTTTTAGCTCTTGCAATCACCAGATTGCAATTCAAATGAAAATCTGGGTTAAAAATGCTCATGGAATGAGATGGACTGGAAGTGCCATTTGCATAAATTCGGGGAAAAAGTTCCCACTTTTGTCGTTTCAGCAGTCATGACGAATATTTGTGTAAGTCAAGTGAAATGAGATATTTTGTCAGGTAACCATAAATATTCGTATTCATTTGTTACATGTTACAATATAGTTCTATATCTGCTTCAGAGATCTTTTTCTAGCGAAATAAATGTTTACATGTGCCTCTGGAATAAGTCTCTTTATGGTTTGAAGCAAAGAATTGTCAGTCCTTTTTCTAGCGTGTCTTATTTAAAGAATCTTCTATTGCTAATCTAATTGTCTCAAGAAGAATTCAAGGTGAACTTATCCGAAAACATTCAGAGTTAGTCAACTGCTTAGTGTTCGTGTTTTATAAGACAATCCACGAATACACATCGAATGCCTGGTGCAAGATACACTCAATACTTTGAGTTGAGAGCCTGTATCTCATCGAGCATACTCTTCTAATATATCTCCTTCGGATTACCACATTGATTTTTATGAAACATCATTTGATAAGGATAACCTCGAACCGAGAATTCAACTGTCTTTTGCTCAAAACCCTATTGAGTTTTATTCAAGTGGCATAGATAGACTTTTATTTTGTTCGGATAAGAAGTTATGAGAGTATGGCAGGTGAGTTAGCGGTTCCCAACCTCTCCTATTTAGTAGATCTCCTTCTATGTGAGTGGTGTAGGATTGTGCATTAACTTGCGGAAAAGAAATCCTAAGCATTTGATGCTTTCCAACTGGAAGAGATATCTGAAGCAGATTGATGTATTTTGTATCAGGAAACTGATAGTGAAAATAGGAAAAATAAGGAAAGGAGGACAGTATAAAGAGATTTCACAAATTTAGTTCTTTTTTGATACGTAAGTGCCTTTAGGCTGCGTGACTTTCTAATGCTATTGTCTCGTTGGTTGTTTCAATAGCCTAGATCTGGGGATCCTATAGCCACTAAAACTACATGTCTCTACATTTGGTAACTCTGTGCTTAAAGAAACTATTCTTATCTCAGTTCCCAGGTTATGTTTCTCATATATATTTTCTGATTGGAACACACGGAAATTATGGCATGCAATGTTCCAAGTCATCAAGTTGTAAGCACTACACTAGAGAAAGCAACTATTCTTTTCAACAAAGAATAATTAAGAAAAAAACTAAACAATTTATGCATCTTCGAGTATTTACATTACCCTAAGGAATAAATCTATCGTTTAATCAGTTTCGCTGTAACACTGTCTATCTTTTTTTACCTCTATCTGCCTTTCACAAGAATTTGCATAAGTATTATGTCAAAATGGTGCCCGAATTCTCTCTCTACCTTGATGCCCCCGATAGATGTAATGATATATAATATAAAAATGTTAAATACAAATGCTCTCCATAATTAGTACTCTGTACACTTTGGATATTCATTTTCTTCTTAAGGAGTTTGCAGTTATGATATAAGCTGCATGGATTCTCCCCAACCTTCAGCTCCAAATCAGCGAATCAGTAAGATCAACATTAGATTACTCTATTAATTTTGTATTCATGATTTAGCGAATGAACCAATATTCGTGAGAATATTTTATGCCGACATAATATCGCACTTTGGATTTTCCTCGATTCAACCAACACTCAAGCCAACGTAAATAACTATCTGATTAACACATACAGTCATTATATTTGATACTGCTCGTCTAAATGCGCTTTCATGGTACATGTTTATATTTGTTCTATTTTTTTTATTTGCTAAATTCTATTTTCTTTTAGAGAAATTTATCACTGTAACCTCTATCCAAACCTTAACGCAATAACAGTGTATAATAGCTAATAGTGATAGTTGACCCTCTTCTTTCAGCAATCCATGTTTCAACCCCAAAGGTTTCACAGTAAAGATTGAGTCGGCATAAAGTACCTAACTCCAGTAGTAAGATTTGCACTGATTGCGGAATGTCGGCAGTTAAGGAGAGTTGCAATCTCAGCTATTTCTTATCTCGTTTTAAGGTTGGTCTTTAATCATTGATTTTTCTTAACTATCTGCTTGAGATGCTTCTGCTGATTATAGCTTCATTATTATAAATAACTACAACTTAACGGGCCAAATAACAAAAGGCATCCAATTGTATTTCTTTCTCCCAAAACTTTTTTCCATGTCCTAAAAAAAAGAAAAGATGCAGTAAATAATAGTTCAAATATTTCCCTTCCTTCTCTCAGCCATATTTCAATCAAAGCACACTTCCTGAACGTTTGTTAATGTTAAACCTGTTATTATTATATAGAACCGGAATGGAGAACACATCCTTAGTAAACCATACATACCCGTGGCTTGTCTCTCTTTTTCAGTCAAAATAGGGCAACTAGAAAACTGCAACAGAAAATGAACTTATAATATGTTCTAAAATACTCGACAATCCATATATGTTACCTTAGAGAAAGCTTATATTTCTTCTATCTGTATTAGCGATGCAGCATATCTTTCTTAGAGTAATAATGACCTTCAATCAAATAGGACTCAGCAATGTATAGGTAAATATGGTCTGTATTATATGAACGAGTCAAATCCCTGCATAATAATAACTTTAATAAAATTAATCGAATTTTGCCTGATTTTGTTTATTAAATGGAATAAAAAAAAGAACCTTGTTGCTATCAACCAAGGTATTTAATCTCTGTGAAGTTGCAGGAAGTCCCACATTGAATTCCTTTGCCCGATTCGATAAAAACACGAACAAAATATTTACCAATTTCAACAATTTCATTCCAAATTTTTTATAGAGATACCATGTGAATTGCAGAAAGGCTATCGATGATTAATTATAGGAAAGATTAATAATACAGGACGGGGAGAGAAAGATCTTAGAACCAAATATGCGAGAATAGCTCTTCATTTTATTTTAAATTGTTCCTAGTAGCAACAAACATCGTGAGCATAAGTTTACGAGCAGTTTCGTGGACGGTTCTTTTCGGTTCTTACCCCCTTCTCTCTTACCTCCTACCTCTATCCTTTCCTCTTCCTATACCCTTTCTCTGATTTTATGTGTCTGTCCCAGGATTTTGTCTCAATTGTGACCTTGAGTTAATCGGACTTGCTTTATGCGCGCCTCAAAATCCTGTCCCTCTTCCAATCGCAGCACATATTCGTTGCTATCCTTCTGTCTCGGAAAACAATGGAGATTGCGCCAAGGTGCAAGCCTGGGCGAAGTGTATGGAGATGCTGGGTTGGCTAGTCGTCACAATCCTCCTCTCGGCCACGCCGGTGTCATCCAAATGAATGCAGAGCAGTACGTTCTGCACCAGTTCGGCTACAGGAGCTGCCGGAGTCAGGGAGCATAGCGCACTAGTCCGCCTTCGGGGCTCCACTTCTCATTTGAAATGTTTACTCTCCTACCGTTGCTGTTGGATCAGTCGAAGATCTCATCCGCCCGGAAAGCTGTTGTCTGCTGGGGCAGGTCCTCTGCCTAGGTTGGTGGTGCAGTATAAACAACATTATGTGTCCCATAGTTGCATAATGGGATACAAAGATGGAGATGATATAACAGAGTAACCCCAATGAAAGACAGAGATCAGTCTTCTGTTTTTGTATTTTTTTGTGTTCCTCCACCAATCAACGCTGCAAGTCTGGAAACCTCGCTCGTTGTTGTCATGGGAAACTGTATTGATTCGTATATTTGTCAAAACAGGGGTCGTTTTTAGATTTTGAGAAACCCTAACTTTTCTACTCCGAGCAATCTTTTTTTACCGGAACCGAAATTTAAGCTTATTCCTAATTTCCCGCTAGAAACACACTCCTCTGTAATGGGAACGTGCTTCAACTCCACTTTGACCTTCATTTACCACCGATAATAGAAGATCACGCAACTCTCCTAATGAGAAGCGGCTTTATATAAGTCCAAACATGACGGTCTTATGGAATCTGCTAGTATAGGAGCACAATCGTACACAGGTACGAAAAATTTGCAAATCATCTAAACTTTTACTCCCACTTTCACCCTGAATTTCCCCCACAATATGAGCATACAACCAGCTCCACTACGACGGCAAATTCTCCTAGAGGAAGCAGGTTCAATATCATCTCAACTTTCAACATCAAGACGAAAATGGGTTCTTCCCTACAAGCCATTCAAAAGTATCAGCTCTAAATTCTATCAGTTCAGATAACTCCTGACTTATACAAAAGTATTTGATGTCCCACTCTATATTTTGGTCACTTTTGTGCATGGCTATTTATAAATGCAGACCTACGTCGCTTCAACTTATGGTAAATACTCTACCGCATTTTTCACACATCCCTGATTTAAATTGATGTACTCTCTAAGACTCAGTAACTGAAGGCTTTATTTACACTGATCCCACGTTAATTAAAAACATAGCAAAGTCACAATAAATGTGCCTGTTCTTGGACCAGACTTAGCGAGTGGCAATAGCAGCCTTTCATCTGCTCTTAACATCAGTCACAAATAAGAGTCAAAACTACTCGCACCATTCGTTGACATGACATCCCTCAGTATGTGCTGAGGGATGGATTAGAACTTACCCCTCCATTGGTGTCAATTTGTGGAGAGGAGTCTCGACTTCATTAAACATCTTCTAACTGACGAAGGTAACCTACCGTTTTCTCACAGAGTAAAGAGATCTTTAAGAGAAAACCGTAGCAGATCACATCTACATAAATTGTTTTTTGAGATCGAAAAACGTGGCTATTATGTAAAAACTCGCGATATACAAAGAAGACTGGTAGTTCACCCATTATTGGACTCTCTTATTGGAATTCCTATAATAAAAGTGCCGAAGAGATAGAAGGCTCCATTGCATATTTGCAAGAATATAAATTGGATTCAGGAAATTTTTTCTCGAAGTTTTAAATCGTAACGCAGTAAAACATTTCTTCCTTTTGTAGATAACTCCGTCAAGCATAATTAAATGTAAAAAAAAATTCTAGTAATTTCGGTAATCTTGGTAACCGACTACAAGGAAGTTTAGCTCACATTTCATTATACCACTGCGACGCATACTACATTGATCACTCAGGGTTAGACTCATACAGTTTGTAAATCAAGTAAAGTGACGTATCCTAGAGAGCCGTAGAAACTGCAGTAAATAGAGGTACTGTAGAAAGTGGTTCTGAGTCCCTCACGACAAAATCCAGTCAGCCCTCAAGGCCGTCATAGTATATTTACTAAGGAAGAAATTCCAGATGTACCTGAAAAAATGTTGTATATTAAGTAAACTTGCCATTAGAATTTGTTAGCTTTAACCTGGAAGATGTAAGAAATTTAGTCACTAAACTGCGCGTGACAGAATCTCCAGACCAAGAGATGTTTTAACCTAGAGTTCTTAAAGTTAAATTTGCAATTAGAAAATATTAAAAAAATAAATTAAATGCCTTCCTTAGAGGAGAAAATTGTCTCCAACCATGGAAAGTATGTAAATGTTGCGTAGATATTTAAAAGAACTGCAAAGAAAAAGTGAGTAACTATCGACCGATTAGTTTAATTTCAGTTGTAGAAGGCTATTTTAATAAAAAATTTATTTGATTTTTTAATATTTATTTAAGCAATATAATTAGGAAAAAAATCCAAAAGCGTTAAATAAAATTCCCCACAAACTATTGATGGGAAAGATTAGAGGACTTTGGAATCAGATGAAACATTGGAGACGATCGAAATTAGGCTTACTGATAAATACCAGAGAAGAGTATTCATTGGATGTGCCTCAGAATGGAAAACTGTCAAAAATCATCTAACGCGTGGAAAATGGCCTTGAACTTAGGCAAGTGTAAGATAATGCATATCTGAAGCAGATAACCATAGGCTTCCTACATTTGTTTTAATTCACAAATAAAATAAACGTGAGTCGAAAAAGTTAAGTGTATGAATATATATCACGTTACCTTAAATTAAGGCAATAATGATTGGGAGACAAAAGGTTTGAAGGATTTGGGGGTACGTCTAGGTGTAATTCAAATTCAGAAACAAAACAATAATTGGGGGATTTATATAATGCACTAGTCCGTAAGAATACTCTGCTCAATTCTTGTCACCACATTTAAAAAAGAATACTGAAAGGCATAAAAAGGGGCAGGCTCTAGCAACTAAACTAATACCCACTCCAAGAAACCATAACTACGAAATAAGATCAAAAACTTTAAATTATTTAAGCTTAGAAAACACAGGCAGTCGATGGCAGCTTATAGAAAGGAGATATACAAAGTAATTATCTTTTAAAAGGAACTACATAATGATGCCAGGTATAACGAGATTGATTTTGCATCTATGTGTTTAGAAGTAATTTATGTGGTACTTATTTATATGAAAATTATAACATTTGAAAGCATCTGACTAAATTAATACAAAGTACAACGGTATAAATTTGAAAAAATATTATAAAATATTATAAAATATTTAAGCTTTAATAATTTTATAATTTAAAATGGGTAAATATTACATGAATTAAGAAGGTGTAGGTAATTTTTCTTTTATTTTTGTTTATAAATTTTACAATTTGCTCATAACGATGCGGTTTCTGTTAGCAAATGTAACCAGTCGTTATTTGGAATTTTCAATTTCTCATCTTTTTTTTCATGTTTTCTTGTCACTGACATGCTTGAAAATTTAAAGAGATTTTCTACAGTATCGGACGTTACTCAATAATTTTTTTTCACTTTTATCAGATCAGTTTCTTAGATATAGTATTTAAATTTAGAATTATTTTTTCTGAAGATAAAAACATCGCATTTGGAAACTAAATTTCACGCCAAAATCGTGGCAGCATTTAATTAACCTATTTCAGCATTTTTGTAAACAAATTTCGTCTTCCTTATCCTATATTATCTGCCGAGATTTTAGCATCATCATCAATTTAATATTCATGTACCTTCGTTCCAGAACTTATACTCTTTACGATAATTAAAAATAGTTCTCAATAAACGTAGCCTTGCGGAACTACACTTGTGTTTGTTAACGATTCTGTTGTCTCTACCTTTAAAATAACCATTTGCTTACGATCTGTTAAGTAACCTTGATTCCAAGTTATTGTATTCACGTGGATGTGCATAGAGCTTAGCTTTGAAAGAAGAATTTTAAAGAGGAGTTTATTAAAGGATTTGACAAATTTGAGATATATCACCTTGAACCCGAAGAGACAGATTCTATCACAGGGAAAAAATGTGAGCAGAGTATGGAAACAAAGTTTCCATTTCCTAAAAACGTGTTGAGAATTTATTGAGTGTATTACTTTTCTAATGGTTGCATCAAGTTATATTAATAATTGGCTATATTAATTTACACATATATAAGTGATGTTAGGCTTAATGATTGATATTTCTCCTTTTCTTCACGTGAACAATTTCTGAATATGAAAACAACATTTACTTATTTCTTGTAAATGGGAAAAATATTTGCTTTCAGAAAGTAAGTAAAGAAAATTATGAGTTAAAGGAGGTTTTGTTCTTCACTTTCTTAATACTTCGTCCGTATATCTCGTCTCTCCCCTTTGCTTTATCTGGACTTAATTTATAAATTACATTTTTTACATTGTCATCAATATCTATCATTCCATTCATTTTTTAATGTTAGCATTTATTTTTTATCGATATTCATTATTTAAATTCAGAATACCTTATTAAAAACTTAAGCAAATTCATTATTTAAAATTGACGCGTTTTCAAGATCACTTTGAACCAATCGTTCGGCTTGATTTAGCAATTTCATCAAGTCTTTTATTTTTTGCACAGTTCACTCATGGCCAAAGGTTTTGAGACTGGTATATTATCGATATAAGAAAATAAATAAAACTGATTAGAAATTTAATTTTGTTTTAATATGTTTGTATCATTATTTGGAGGTGAAATATACAAGTATTAAGAGCTCAAACCAATTTGATTAGAAAATAGATTCAATTTATACACACTCAACATCTACAATGATGTCGCTTGTTTGTTAGGGGTGCTTCAATTCTTTTTGACATGAGAGAGACCATATTGGGTTGATATCTTGACTGATTTTGCTCCAGTTTTGTTCCAAATTCACCCGCATCTGCTCAGAATTAGACGGTTTCTTTTTATCAAACAGCGGTTGAATCATCGCCCACAAATCCCCAAATTTCTCCTGAACTGTTGTTAAAATTTACTGATAAGGAAAATTTTGGTGCAATTTTGATTTGCCGGCAGCGGTCTTATTTAAACTTGTTAGTGCTCCTGTTTCCTTAGATGAGATCCAGTTCCATTAACACATAAAATTAACACATAATAAACTAAATTTCTTAAATTTTATATTTAAATCGAGGTTAAATAAAAAATATAAAGAGAGGCTTTTTGAAAAAATTTCGGAGTTTAAATTAATGACAAAAGCAACTAATATAATCAATGTTCGATACGTACTCTCCACATGCCATCTTTTTCTAATACGCAACCTTGATTTTGTCTTGTTTTCTTTGCCACTTTGACGAATTTGACATTTTTAGCGCATATTGTTAAATGCTTTAGAAGTAGTTGATTCATCAATACTGCATGATACCTGATTCCTGAATAAATCTTGATTTTTTTTAGCTGCCTTTAGTTCTTTAGCTAGCCATTGTAGAATTTAATTTCTCAAAATATTTTTACTCGCGACAGCTCGATAAGTGATCAAATCATGTATACAAGAAAGATCAAGAATATTATAGAAGGTTCGAGCAGGCACACATAATGATACTGCCTTCACTGAAGATTGCTTTGTCACTTGACCAAGGATATCTACTCCAAATTTTCTTTGATTGTAATGTCACTGTTTTAAGTTTCTTCTTTTCAATCGAACCGATTCCTCCAGATTCTTGGAGGCTACTCATTAGAAAAACACATTTTTTTCTTGATAATTTGTGAGAGTGATGTCATCATGTTTTAGAAATGATGTGTGCAATAAAGACTTTTTCTTGTTTTTCACTGAGTAAGGAAGTTCTTTCCTCGCATGGTTTACTATTCCAAATAAGCTAATACCCTTCTTTTTTTTACATTTTTACTAAATTAAGGAAAGAGAAAAAATTATCTGAGGTAATATTTGTTCCAGTGTTTAAAAATGTCTCATTGAATTTCTTTACAGTATAATCAGATAATATTTCATTATTTTCACCTGCCTGACCTTTCCATAATTTATACAAAACATTCAGTAGGTATTGGGCGGTACCATCGAACCAAAGCCAAACTTTCTCTCATATTTGTCAGGCTTTGATGTCATAAACAGAATATGTGGACACATAGTTTTAGCTGGAAAGAGGTATTCATCAATTCTCATATTTTCTGAAGCTTAATCACATGCCAAGCATTTTTCAATGAATTTCGTCTACACCCAAGAAATATCAGGAAATTTTATGCTTGTAGTTGAGCTGATTTTGTTGATGTATAATCAAATCTTCAAAATATCATTAGTTCACAAAACGATACTCTGATATCGCATGGTTACAGAAAGGAAGACCATATGGAATAAGTCTCTTTATAATTTTATCCAATTTATACTTGAGTATAGGATATTGTAATAAAAGCTCCCAATTCAGACAGCGCCACAAACCAAGTTGTGTCTTTAAGCGCACGTTGTGCTTTAGTTTCAGGATTATAGAATTGTCAATTAAAGGTTTCTGGCCAGATTTAGCGCTTTTTACTCTAAAATTCTTCTTGGCCTTGCATGTTGGTCCTGGTACTCGCCAACCTATACATGAAATTCTTTGAATCAGGAATACTTGCCCAAATTAATGCAAGCTCTATAGCTTGGATGTGATATGTTGATGACATCCTTTGCCTTTGGCCCAATAATTTAAATACTAATAGATTTCAAACTAAAACTAACACCTTGGTGCCCTTGATTAAATTTACTTTAGAAGTTGAAAAAGATCGCACACTTCCTTTCCTCGATATTATAATTCATGGGACAAACCATTGTTTCAAATATGAAATAATAGAAAACCCACAGCCATAGACTTTTTTGTAAATTTTTATTCTAACTACCATAAGGGCATCAAACAAAGGGTTTTATCCTCAGTGTTTTACGTGCCTTTACAATTGTCTTACCAAAATACCTTAACAAAGAAGTCAATAGAATATATAAAATAGGGACAGATTTGTGTTAACCTCTGTACTTTCTCGACAAATGTTATAAGTCCGCAAAGCTTTCCTATTATCAAACTAATGTTATGATCACTAAGTTTCAAGTCCAAAACTTATTATTTTTACCCTATAACCATATTTTCATTAAATTACATCGTTTACTTAGGCCTCTGAACATAAATGGTATTTTTAAGTATGGGACTACAATTTATCGCATTTAAGTCAAAAATATCCCCCCCGCCCAACCTGTCATTGTTTATTCGATAGGTTACAACAACTGCCAAAAATGTTACTATGGAGAAACCTGGTTAAGCAACATAAAGCCAATATACGTAATAATAGCGAACAATCTTCGCTTTATCTACATATGTACAATCTTAACCATAGCATTAACTGCAACAGTGCCAAACCAGTCATAAAATAGAATAATTATATCTCGAGAAATATATTAGAATGTATCTCCATTAACGCGTTCCGAGTTTCAACCTTAGCTCTGGTTTGTCAGGCTAAACCCAATTATCACTACCTACATAAAATCTCAAATAAAGTTGTTTCAAGATTTTGTGATCCTTAATCAAGGTTTATAGGTGGTAAGTCTAATCCCCCTTCCACTATTTAAGGCAATGTATGTACAGCCTCCTGTTCATTCCTTGAAAAGGTCTTTACGAATAAAGACGAAAGCGCTCATAATCGTTTTTCACCTTTCCTTTGTGGGTGTATCTGCATAACTTTGACTCACGTTCACTTTGAGAGCTTTATAAATATATATATATATATATATATATATATATATATATATATATATATACATACTCTTCGTAATATATTTTATTAAAAGCAACTGCGAATTTAGCCTTAATTATTTTCTTTTCATGTCTTTCGATTTGTCTTATATTCCGCCTTTGGTCTTGAGTTAACAAGTGGATAAGTAAGTTCGCCAAAATTCATTATAAAAGTAGTAACGAATGAGGGCAGGAAATTAGTTTACTAAGCAAAATAAAATATTTATTGACCTGATGCGTCTCGATGGAATTAGTGCATACTCCGACACGGCCAATAATAACAATTTCAATTGGAAGTCTCATTTAAAAAGCAATTTGGCAAATTTAACTTTAATATATCTGCTGCGATCAGTTTTTGTATTTATCGGATTTTAAATCCATTTTTATATAGTTTTCGCAAGAAGAACTTTATTTGTTTTTCTTAATTCTAAATTTGTTATGAATTCATTTTTATTGTGTTACCTTAGTGTTCATATATATATTGTTATTAAATTTATCCCGTATAGTATTTATCGAGGATTTTGTAGCTTTTATCTCGCTTTTGATAATCTTTTTAATTTCGTTGATGAAATACGTAACTGATTTTACGTGAAAAAGTTCCTAACCCTTTACCTAAGAAGCTCAGACTCTTTTCCTGAACAATGCTGAGAGAGTTCAATACATCAGGCTCAGGCCACTGTAGCTAAACATACGAGGGCGGTAAATAAGCTGTGTGAATCGGTAGGGAAAAACAGAGGAAGGGGGATGGCTGTTTGTGGGGGTGTTAGGACAGGTTTTGACAAGTCAGGTCCTGCAGCCGCACGCTCCTGCCTTGTAAATTTAAGAAGCAGTAGCTGATTGCAGATCCTCAGTCACAAATTTTTCAACACTGGAGAAGGTTGAGCACCGCGCAGGGATCAAATTTTTGACCAAGGAAGGCAAGAATGCAAAAGAGATTCATGAACGCATGGTTGCAGTGTACACCGACACCGCCCCTTCCTAGGCAACCAATGCTCGCTGGAATAGGGAGTTCCGCCATGGTCGTCAGTCCCTTGAAGATGACCTTCATCCAGGACGCCCGTCAGACGTGACCAACGAGGACAGTGTGGCCCGTGTGGAGAAGATGATCCTCGAAAATTGACGGGTAAAGGTCAAAGAAATCGAGCGAAAACTTGGAATATCACATGGAAGTGTTATCAACATCATCAACGACAATTTGGCCATGACCAAGGTCTTTGCCCGTTGGGTCCCTATAAACCTCACGCCCCATGATCGACTTCAACGTCCTCAAAGTCCACAAGGCCAGAGTTGCACAAGCTGCCCTGCGCGAGTGCGGATTTGAGGAGCTCAACCATCTCCCCCCTACAGTCCAGATCTGGCCCCTAGCGACTACTTTTTATTCCACCAGCTCAAAGCTGCACTAAGTGGATGCCGGTTTGAGCACGATGAAGATGTCCAGCTCGCCTCCAGGAGTGATTGTTGGGAATTCGAAGCCTCAGGGACAAGTGGCGCAAGTGCATTGAAGTCGAAGGTAGTTATATTGAAAAATAATAAAACACTTTTCCTCATACTTGGTTTCCTTATATCCGAATTGCAAAACTTATCGACCGCCCCAGGTATGTACATCCCACATCGGGCTTCTCGAATATATGGATGATTTGACAGCACTCATTGTAAAAAGATATAATGTTCCGAATTACGCATATGTTTTATATGTTTTAAGGCTATTTTATGGTGCATAAATGGGCAAACGTCATTGTCTGCATTTATTTTTTAAAGTTTCCTTAAGCTAGAACAGGAAGAAAGGGGGGGGGGGGCAATTTCTCGGCTCCTTGCGAAATATTTTTAAAAAGTTAAAAGGTAGCAATGAAACCTTTCTCCATAAAGAGCATGTAGAAAATATAGGCCTGGGTAAGAGCCTTAATTGTTGTAGAAGGAACTCATTCTCTGTCACCGGCACATTTTTCTAACCGCAATATCCTGAAAATATGAGTACTTGCCTGGATTTATAAAGGTCCTTGGAAAGGAATATTATTATAAAACATGCAAAGAACAGAACGTACGCAGTATTTCTTGAATTTAGCCGGGCAGGTCTTGGAACTAAATTACTCTCATAGTTGTGTAATATAATTTTTTTGTCCAATGTGGGAAATGGGCAAACCCGCATAATGTCTCACAAAAACAGACAATGGTAGGTCATACTATTCGGGATTTAATGAAAAAGTACTGGAGAAAAGTTCCACAATAAAGCATTTCTAATACAGCAGCAATTAACATCTATTCCTGAAAGGTGGTTCCAACCTACTCCACCCATATAGGGCAAGGTCATAAATTTGAAGGCTTGAAACTTATAACAAATTTGTTTCTGCAAAGATTAAAAAGCTTTGCTAATATCGTCCTATTCAAATTTAATTTTGGGTTTATGCCTCCCCCCTTCGAATTTTGGGGAAGCTTTGTTATAAATATCTCTATTTAAAAGAAAAGATGGAAATGCTAGATAGTGTATATCGTAGATATACTTTATATAGCTTCTTCACTACTTAATGTGGGCAAATCTTTAATTATGATGTTATAGCGAAAAATGCCGGGTGTCCCCCCAAAATGTATACACACTTTAAATAATTGTAAATATTATGAATTTGGAAAATGAAATGTATTTTAATATACACCTACTTTACAATTATTTAAAGTGTGTATATATTTTGGGGGAATACCATATAGATTGGCCACCATCTTGGAAGAACATTGTGAATTTTGATTCACATTTAAATATATTTATTATATATCATTTTGACATGAAACTTTTTTCTGAATTAAAATCTGATATCGACATTTCATATAAATCAATTTTAAATAAAATATGATTAATTTAAATAGCATTCGGAGGTGAGGCGTATTTGTCTGAACTCAACGAATGGGGTAGAAAAAATAGAGGCCTAACGACATTTATCAATCACCATTTGAATTCGAATCTAATGTTAGGCTTTCGAATTAGGAGTTTATTTAAAAGTTTTGGTGGGATGGGGTATGGGGTGCGAAGCCCGCAATTTCAAAATTACCTTAAACATGGTATATAATACACTATGATGCGATTGCAATAGCCTAAAAAGCAACAAAATAAACAATTTTTAAAATTTGCTAAGAAAAAACACTCTAACCCGGCCTTATAAATCGAGAATTATACATGTTTTCAATAAAGCAAATGTAGTTATGCGGTTAAGAAGGCAATATTATGTCTAACTACGCTCTTCATCAAGCTCTCGGAAGGAGCTCTTCTCACAATCACGAGAGGAGAACATATAATCGGGCTTTTTTAAGCAATCTAAAAGATTGCGATCAATCATCCCTTTTATAAATGTTATCCCTGATTTCGAAGAGAAGAGCTACTTCTGAGGGCTTGATGAAGAGCTTAATTAGCCATAACAAGGCCTTTTTAACCGCATATATATATATATATATATATATATATATATATATATATATATATATATATATATATATATATATATATAATATATATATATATATATATATATATATATATATATATATATATATATATATATATATATATATATATTGTGTCAGACTCTTATGTTTGACGATAATATGATCATTCAAATGGAATTATCATGCGATGCTCATGGAACCTTTTCTCGATCTGTCATCCTTTTTTCAGACGACACATGCTTCTGTGGCCTCATTAAGGGTGCTTATTTAGCTCCCATTGTAAGCTGGATTAGGATTAAAAATGAAGCGTGACCAATGAGTGTAATACAAATCCTATGAAGTATTGAGATGGGCCCGTAAGTAATCATGGACATGCAAAGTGCACTACACTGTATCAAGCAATTTTTATAGAGGTATAAAAAGTGAATTGCAGGTCGAAATAAGTTTATCAATAAGGCCCCCCAATGAGTATCGTGTGAATCCTATAGAGGCTTGCAACAGGCACGCCAATAATTATTCAAATACAAAAATCTAAAAAAAGTGTAGAAGTTTTATAAATAAGAATAACTTCATGTAAATGTTATGTAAAATCTTTGTAAAATAATAATGTTTAGTTTTCGGCTTATGTAAATTATAATATATGTATTTTGCTGGAGGCGAGAAGAATGAATTCGACACGTTAATACGGCAGCAATCATATGCACATGTACAAGACAATACACAGTAAACCGGAGAAAAAGTTTTCACATAGCCAACGATAAAAGGTTAGCTTTGCAAACAAGCCTAGCAGCAGGTGCACAGTCAAATCGAGAGTAACTGACTGTATTCGCTAAACAAAAACTGCGAAACGCAAAGTTACATCTTTGTTATTATTAACATGAACAAATCTCTATCTTCATGGACACGAATTAACATTTGTTGATATTCTTTTATACTTAGTGCCGGTTGCCCCTCTTCGGTAGTATAGCCAGCAAGGCTAAACCTGCTTAAGATGGCTCACTGCCCAGCCATACATTTTCTTTGCCAACGCCAGCAGTATTTGCGCCCAAAGACTCTCAACACTTTTCCGTGCAGTCTATTTTATTGCCGCATTTCTTTTTCACTTATATCTAGGGGTTTAAATTAATATTTTAACACCAACACCGCTGCACCCAGGGCCACTTAGAGTAGAGCATAGTGAACCCTGGAAGGAAGCCCCAATAGGGGGCGTGAAGAACGGAGGTCCTTAACACCACGAGCCCGAAATTCTGTGGAGGCGCTTCTTAGCTTAGGCCTATTTAGGTATGGTGGTCGTGAAATGCTAAAATAAGTAGGCAAATAGGAAACCATATGCTTCTGAGTGATAGGGAAGTTTACAATGTCCTTTTTTAAAGATTTAGAGAGGAAGAAAGAAACCAACAGTAGGCTTCAGAGGAATGAACGATGAAAAGAGCGCCTAGGCGCTCGACTAGCAAAAGGATTGGGGGTCATCCCCCTCTAGGGAAAGGAGGCAGCCTGGAAGGCTTACGAGTAACTCTACGGACAATTGTCCAGGAGATCAAACCGAACAAAGGAATACTCTGTGAGACATTATTTGGACAGATAAAAGTAGCCCTCGTCAAAATTATCGTCATCTCAAATGGCTACGTGGTAATTGCAAGTAAGGAAAAAGAAGTATAAAAATTAGTGTCCCAAGAAGAAATTTGAGAAACTAAAGGGAATAGGACTAACGCCCAAAACCATGCCCCAGATAACTGCAAACAGAAGTATCATACGCAGGAAAGTCGACGTTTGGGTGGGTTCCAATGATAAAGAGGAAATGAAAGAAGAAATAGAAGAAAATCATGAAGGCATAAAAATAAATTAAATAATTAAATTTGACCACTACGCACATATCTTTGAAATTGTGTGTGCAACAACAGATATGGTAGCAAAGATATTTCAACGAGGGCTATTCATTTTAACATGAGAATTACACTGGAGAACATGGAGCGCGAGAAACATATTAATATTCAAATGTGCTTTCGCTGCTATAAGATGGAGGACCACTTGACGCGTGACTGCACTGAGAAAGATACAGTATGTTCTGAGTGTGGTCAGAAGAACCACGAATGGAGACAGTGCAAGGAAAGTGAACTGTCATGGTCCACATAGGAATATGGCGATGGCATGCCCTAAATGAAAAGATATAATTGAAAATAAGGAAAGAGAAGTGAGAAACGAAGAAGAAACTAGAAGAAATGCAACATACGCAGGAGTGGCTAAAGAAATTGTGAAGGAAATGAAGGAAGCACATACCCACTAGCTGTGCCACAAGGTGCATAAACAGAAGTACTCACATGCATACTCTATGCCAATGTGTTGAATATTGGGAAACCGGTCACCATCACTACGACACTCAATACAATGCTGGTAAAAAACGGAATGAAGAAGATGTGGTTCCCTGACAACCACCCTCATCTGAAATCCTAAAAATCAACGTCGCCTCAGCGTCGGCACCAACGAGCAATGAGGAACACACTACTGAAGAGAACGCAATTATAAACATGTAAGTGCAAATTAATGAAGGAGGAAAAATAGTGCGCATGGAAGCACAGGAAATAAAACTTAAAGTCTACAGCGATGAAAGCTTACCTAACCCGAGAGGCAAGAAACAGGACAACATCACTAAGGCAATTAAAGAAGAAAAAGGCAAAAGGGCATTCAAAGGAAAGACAGGAAGAGAAGACGTGGAAGAAGTACAAAAGCTCTCAATGGAGGATAAAATTCGAATTTACCCTGGCGAGCGGGTTAGTATCTGCCATTCTTCATTTCAAAGTATTAAGAATGGTAGGTTTAAAGGCAAGAAAGCAGAACCCAACAAGAGATTGACCCGTCAGAAGTTAAGAGATCTCTAGACGACCAAACTTAATAAACAATGGAACCAGAAAGGAGAAGAAAGCTCAGCATTCTGCAAATCAACGCTCAAAGCTGGATCAGTAAAACATCGACATTAGGAAATAACTTCAGAAAGATCGATCCAGACATAATATTAATATCAGAACACGGAGTGAATCCAGAAGAAAAAACAATGAAATTGTTCGATTACACCGTCATAAATGCGAACCCTGCAGGCGAGCGTCATGATGCAGTGGCCATAGAGAATAGGGCCAGACTTTCCAACATATGTAACAGGCAATGCAGCTATAAAACCAGACGTCGTGCTAAGTAGCTTCAATATGCCATACAACAACCACATACAACCAGTTATCTATGCATGTAGCGACCATATTGGAACACATTTGCTCATGAATCAATATCGAATACAGGTACGGATACCGGCGATGAAGGATTACAAATAGAGAAAACCGGGCAGGTTACACACAAGATTTTAGTAAGTTCGTCCCAAAGGATCTCACTGACGCCAACCTAGAAGAGATTAAGGAGGAAAACTCAAGATTAAAAAGAACAATCATTGAGGCGGGCGAAAGACAAGATATCGTACTCTTCCACATCCTTGATGGGCAGAGGAAATAAAGAGAAATAATAGGCAACTAAGAGGAATACTAGACCAAATAATTCTCCATGGACCAAATAGAAAGCGATACGAAAAAATCAGAAGACAGAGAGAAGAACTGAAGCATCTCATAGAAGAACAGCAAAGCCACATATGGGATAGCCTAATACAGAAAATAGACGAAGAAACAATACCAAAAGACAACTGGAGACTAATAAATAAACTTAAAGGAAGACCTTCAAGAGCAAAAATAATAATTAAAAATAAATAGGGAAAAAAGATCAGAGAAGAGAGGACCACAGAAGAACTTTTTCGTAACCACTAGAAATCAGTGTTCTCCATAACACCAGAGGAGGACGAAGACTTCAATCCAGAGAGAGACGAAATGGTTCACAGAGTCTTGCGAGTAAACATAAACAAGATCACTCCTGCGCCAAGTGTAGAGCGAGAAAGGAAAGAAATTCTTGGTACAGGGGCCTCCATAACAACGGAAGAGATCAAAAGCGTAATACAATCATTCAAACAGAAAGCACCAGGTCCCTCAGGAATAACCAGAATTAATCTTACCAAGGCACCTAACATATTCATCAGAACATTAAAGAATTTTATAACGCGTGCTTAAACACCGGTTACTTCCCTTATAGCTATAAACTAGCGAAAAGATATTCGTCCCAATGCCTGGAAAACCACCAAACCACCTCAGTAGTTACCGGCCAATATTGCTATTAAATTCATGGGCAAAGTTTTCGAGAAAATCCTTACTAGAAGACTAAAAGAATATCTTGAAGAAAATGACCTTTATAATGATTATCAGTTCTGATTCAGAAGAGGCAGAGACAGCACAATGACAGTCGCATAATAACAGGGAAAATAGCAAATGCCAAAGCAGAGAATAAGTACACCGATCTGGTCCTGAGAGATGTAGAAAAAGCATTCGACAAAGTCTGGGTCAGAAGAATGCAATATAAGATCATAAATATTTAGATGAATAGCAATCTGGAGAGAATTATCTGCGATTATGTCATAGACTTGAGAGCATATGTAAAGATCAATGGTTATTCAGGACCAGATACCGAATTGGACGCTGGACTCCCGTAGAGAAGCGGTCGTCGACTCCTTATAAGAAATGACCGAAGGTGTGGCTTTCCAAGGATTGGTCATGGTTGACTGAATGATGGGAAAAGAGGAAGGGGTCCTCGAGATCAGCTCCTTCACTCTTAATCACTTCGATCTTGACAGGCTCACTGAGTAGTTGCGTGCCTGTTGGTATTGCTACTGCGTGAAAGCACTAGTCACATAACTGCACAAGTGCTACTACTGCCACGTGTAGAGTCGGGTTAACCCGAAGTCTGTGAAATTGCAGAAAGACCAAACACGATAAGTCATGTGTATAGCCAAGTTTGATAATTGCGGAGAGCTACATCCTGCTTCCTCTAAGAAATGCAGGGGTAGGGGGGTATTTTATACAAAAAGAGATCTTGCCAATGAGAATAAGGAGCGGCTATATTTTTGCGTAAATAAGGTGCCTATATTTCCGAGAATATAGAAGTCTTCTACTAAATCGGCATCAATCCCAATTTCATCCTGAAGTGAGGAAGCCCTCTTTGAATGTGCTATCAAGCAGGTAAACTAAGGAAAAGGGAAAGTAAAAATGTCCATCATTTCATTGATTAAATGCTAAAAGGCTTCGATTTTCTATGATACTTTGGGGATATCATAATATTTTCAAGTTCAATCACTGAACACCTCTCGTTATAGCACTTGGGGGTCACTTAAAGCGCCATCCATCACTGGGCCATACTTAAAATAAAACCAGCCACATTTGACTTCATTGAAGCGAAGCTAGTTTTTTATACAACATAACAAGAAAGATATTATAGCTGTAACTACTGAAACTAAGAAGGCTGAAAATAATTTACAACAACCTCATCTCTCTCACTTGCATAATTAACACATATGGCGGATTTAGGTAGCCCCTTTCTTCTAGAGTGTGTCCACCGTTTGGACGCTTTAAATTACATTTGTTTTAAAATAGAGAATCGCCAGCTTTAATTAATGGATTAGGCAATAATTGTTATAGGTGGTATTAAATATGCCTTAGAAAGCATGACTCATTTAGCACCCCTAAAATGCCACAGCCGAACTCTCTTTGTAACAAACATTTCGGATTCGGTTTTAACAAGAAAACCTCCTGCCTTTATTTCTACGCTTGAAAGTCTTCCTTACGGCCGTCACAGTTCTTTTATAAGAAAAGTTCTGAAGTTTTATTTCTCCGTTTATATTTTCCCCATCTTTAAGTGGTGAAATTTATAGATTATTGCCCAATATCGCTTAATCTTATCTCCGCTATAGGTTGCTTCATATCGTCAGTAATCATGAAAGACCGACGATTTGGACTTCATCAAAATTTCCCGTCAAAATAGATATATAACGCCCTTACCGATGCATTTTCTTGATTATTGGTCGGTAAATCCTTAATAATCCCTGAAATGATTTGTTCGGGAATTTTGATTGAGCTGAACGACGCCACTCAATTCGCTGACTGGCCTACTTTTTAGTCTCTCCGCACTCATACGAAAGAAAGTAGCATTTGGCTCAAATAAATTGTTAATTGCATAAAAATGTCAAAAGGAAAACAAGACTGGATTTTAATTGATTTTGGGACGTCTTTTTAGGCAATTTGATTAAATTTTCCCATCCTCCTATAACCCCTCCAAGAACGTCAATTCGCATTCAATTTTGTTTGAATTTAACAGAAATGTTCATTTTTTACAATAGCCGTCGTCTCCTAGGGCTGATATTTTAAGAGGGAGCTTTAACCAAGATCATCGATTGAAAAATATTTGAGAAATACTGTCTTCTCATTGTAGGCTCACTTCTTCTCTTCAACCACCCAGCCTATTAATTCTTGACCAGAGGACGTTAGCAAAACAACCATAGAACTAGAGATTGCAACAACTTGGTGGCAACCTTCATCGTACATGTAGTTGCCATGTTCAGAATTCTTTATTCAATAACCAAATATCTTAAGCACCACTTTAATTCATCCTAGTAAAATTAACTCACCTTTGATTTTGATACCAAGTATATCAAACAACTCTCTATCCCCTGGACGTTGTTTTGGAGAACCCTTCAAAAGGCGCTGTAATACATTGCTGAGGGCTACTCCCCTTACCCTGTGTGCAGTAATATATGCTTTGTCAGACTTGACCTTCTAACTATGTGGAAATTGTCTTTAAAGCAGCACTTATTTATGAGACCAAGCTAACGATCCTTAGAAATCTCAATAACAAATTATAAATCCTGTTTATTCATCTGAAACTCTATCTATAAATGAATAATTTTAAATCTCATCAACGTTATTAAACACTAAGTAATGAAAGCCTTTTTTCTTACCGAGGATTTTACCACATTGCCTTCCGTTTTGAGGACGAAACATGAGAGAGAAAAACTTACACGAAATAAAAATTGATCATCTGAATATCATTAAAGGATAACTAATTGCTTTGCTATTATAGGGAAAAAATAGGAAACTATGACCCCCCAAAAATAATAGTTTCCATTCATTGATCGGATTCAGGAAAACAGCTATGACCTAATTTGGTAAATCTATTGTTTTATTATACATGGCTGTCTCTGATGCTTCGACGCGTTAAGGGACACAAGGATATCTGTTCTTAGCCACCGTGCTGATGGGACTCAGCCTCCCTCCGGCCCTAGCCTAGCCGAGCCTTTCTTCCATCTTGCTAACAAGCATTTTCGCCTTCTCTGCCTTTTTTTCAAAGTCTACTAGTCCGTCTCTTCAAAGTATTCCTTTCAATAGGATTAGGTTGTTCTGCTCGCGTTCGGAACCATGCTACTGAGTACCAGACAAGTGGTCTGATTCTCTGAAATTATTCCGGGCTTGATTCCATCAAGCAAAGTCTGCTGAATGTTGGTGGGTACCAAACTATATCTTCTCCCTCCTTTCGCTTTTTTTTGGGTGCTAAAATGGGTTAAAATTTCATAGTCGGCATTCGGTCTACGGGCCCGAGCCAGAAGCAAGAGGGAATACAGAGGCAAAGACCACCATCCTTCGGTCGATAATGCCCACTGACATCCCAATACCTTGCGAAGACTATATCGTCGTAATATGAGCCGCCATCCAAGACTTCTGGACAGCTAGATGGGCAGAACTCTACGAAGGAAATAAGATGCAACACATATTCTCAAGCTTACCTACATTAAAGCTCCAAGACCTCAACTTCCGACACGACGTATCTGTGTGCTGAGTTTGCATCGGGCACACAGTAATCACACAGTCCTAATGGATAAAGACTAACACTTTATTTCAAAGACTGCATTGAACCACGCACATTTATACATCTTATCACAGAATCCCTGAATTATGGAAATTTCCGACGACGGTACCTACGCATCGAAGTCAGAGGAACCCTTGACTTCTTAAGCTAATTATTAACTCCAAAGAATATCCTCTCCGGTAGCGGAACCATCATTGCTTCAATCACCCCTACACAATCACCTAACCACTCACATCACCCAACAATTTTTCTTTCGTATATTACCGCGCAATCATCTCACAGTGAGCGCCAAGAGAATCTTGCAATTCGATCCAATTCAATCCGACGCATCGATGTTAAGAGATTTTTTTTCATTCTACGTTCTTTTCAGGAAAAAAAAATCACTTCTCCTATGTTTTGCCATTTCCTCCTTTACCGGCGTTATTTAACTTTTTCTCTATAACTTTGGTTTCACACTTAGTTTGATTACATGAAAATAATCCTGATCTTCCCTACGAGGTCAATCTTTCTGCCCTTGATCGCAGACGCCGAAAAGCCCCTTAAAGAAAAAAATCAGTGCGATCAAATTCTAACTTGCCTGCATTCTCTCGTATTTACTTAGCACTTGAGCCATTAAACGTAGTTCATAGCCATTTTGTCACACACCTAATGGGCATGACCCTTGAACTGGCCATTTACTTCACATATGATGTCATTAATCCTCAGGAGTTCAGCACCTAAAACTGGAAAATTCATTCATTCTACTTAACATACCAAGACAAAATTGCTATATGGTCCTATATGCTCGTTCTCAACTTCCTTCAATTAGATACAAAATATTTAACCAATTTTACAATAAAACTAATTCGAATTCAAATGTTTTTATTTCGATTGTTATAAGAAATATGCAATAATTTTGATCTGAATTAGCACGACAGTTATGGAAACAATGCCATTTGACGTTTAGTTATATATAGAATTGGTAAAAATGTATTAATTTTAAATAATGTTACATTTATAAAGTTTAGTTAGTTAAATATAGTTAAAATGTATCGAATATATGATTGTAAATCTTGATAAAACTTTCAAGAAATCCTGTTCACTCATACTAATCACCTTCCACAAAATTTTTCATTAAAATCAACATTTAGTATAACAAAAATCTGCATGATTTTCCTTACCATGCTCAAATGGGACAAATTGTATCCTTTTGTGTATGTCTATCTGTTATTCCTAGGTATGGAAAGAAAGTCTATTTTCCAAAATATTTCACCCTGTAATGAATTGCGGTGATACCATCATGTTTTAGAAATGTTTTTCTTCCAGTGTTTGAGGAAACTTGTGAAAGTCGATGAAAGCATGATGAAGGTTTGTACTACCCCTGGAATATTTGAGAAACGTGACGAGGTAGCTACGAAATTGTTACTTGACTAAGGATGGATATTTTCCAAATAGTTTAAAAATGGATCAGCGTAAACAGAGCTTAGTAAACGCTACGCCCAGTTTTTAACCGCTATTGATTTGAGAAAAATGACTTGAAAGCAAAGGTTGATGCCAGAAAACAATCACATCTCGCTTAGCTTAAGTTCTAAGAAGAAGTGGTACAAGATCTCCAATTTTATTTGCCAAAACTTTATTGTGAACTATATAAAAAGGCTTAGATTTCTGCTCCAACAGTGGTTATACAATTTTTCATTATATGGGTTGCGAATATCGTTTTTTCTTTACTGTTTTCTTAATTTTAGTATGATAGTATAGAGAATTATAATTCCAAATTATATTTATGACAATTTTGACTAATTGAACGTTCACTAAATAACTGTAATCATTCTTCATTAAAATTATGTCAGAATTTTTTATCCTAAATAAACTACTAAAAATTCCAGTTTATATTATATTAAAAACTTCCTCCAATGGGGATCGAACTTTTTATTTCTAAATCAGGCTAAATGCCATAGAACCAAACATTATCAGAAGACAAATAACTTAATTAATTTTTTAGAAAGCAGAATTTAGGGAGCGGAAGGGTGGTTTCGGAGTACGCCTCTTCATATCTAGCTCTTTCATTTCAAACTGTTCCTTTGCTCAGTTTCTCCTCCCTTTCATTTTATTTAAATCCTATGCTAGAATAAATAAAAAACTCCCAGGACCCCAACAAAGGTGGTGAAGATAAAAAAAATCTGAAAATTGACGTTGGCATTAGAATCATTTCAAAAAATTAAATACTTAAATAAGTATGATTTCACGTAGTAAACAAAATATTGATCGGTCCAATTAAATTAAGTACTTATTTAGGACATGGCCTTCTTCATCTATTATGATTAAGTTAGGAGGTTACGCTGCATTCTGGGAAGTATGGACTAGGAAGAGCTGGATCTGTTCGAAGAATACGATGACTACTCGTAAAGTCTGAATTAGATTGGAGACAAGAGCAAATGAAGTAATGGCGGTCGAACGTGATGTTGAAAGACATTGCGGAAAGACTTTATTTGTCATTTATTTGTTTTTTTAGTCGCATATAAACGCTTCAATAGTATCTATGGAAAGTATGCAGGAATTACAGCATACTGATAGGAAGTAAAAATGTAAATTGACGTTTACGAGCTAATCACTAAATTCTCCCCGCGTATATTCAGATCCTCTCTTGGATACTCTTAGCCCTGGAGTATCCAATTAATAGTATGAAACACTGTTTATAAGCTGTCAAATTATACTGTATCTAAACATCTTGTTGATTAAACAAAACTTTTACTTCTTGAGCAGCTAGAGTTAAATTAATGGGATTTTCTGCGAGAATGACGGCGGTAACGCTGCCAAAACATACCAGTTAGAAGTTCTGAATGAGTATTTGCATATGGAATCATTGCAGCAATCAAACGAAGCGGGGTTGATGGGCTTTCGAAATGGCTCAGCTTTTAATTGCCTCCGCAGATACAAAAGATAAATTTAACGACAGCCACAGCGTTAAAATATAGAGAAATTACGAGTAAAATAAATAAGCTTAAGCAAAGATGTAGAATTGCCGTTGGGGAAATGGAAAATGTACCCGCGGGAATTTAAGCTCGCCTTAAAGTTTAAACATTCCATCTATTAGGCGGGAGAATATAAAAGCGTTTGCATCTTTTGAGCGCTGCTGTGCTACTCGTTTACATATTATTTGCATAGAGAAGATTAATTTTGGTCATTTTTCTGCCATTTTCACGTCTGACTATCGTTATAAGAAATTAAGATAATTAGCAGCTGAATTCTAGAGGTATGATTACAAAGGGTTTAATCTTGCTCTTTACGTCTCTGCGATTATTATTACTGCAGTTTTTTAAACAATAAGTGACAATTACACTGGTTAATACATCTTTTGCTGACTTATGTTTTGTGGTTGTTTTGTGCTGATTTCAAATATGGCATCCACTTTTTTGTAACACATGAGGTTTACATTCTACAGGATATTCCTCTTTTACAACAAGTTCCTAAGTATTATAGGTTCAAACTATAACTTAAAATCTCAACAGAATTTTAAAAGATATTTCATTGTAAGATAACATTACCTATTACTAATACATACAGGTTATTTTCTGAAATATAATTGAGAAAACAAGCAATCGTACAAATACCTATACATTCATAGAAGAAAATTTGCTTGCGAGAGTGTCTGGAGTGTTTGATGTCTACGCAGTCTCGTTGAATACTCCAACAGTAGTCTGCCATCATGTTTGTGTTCCATTGGCCTTGATATCTCTCCTCCATAATCTTGATATCTTGATGAAAACCTTCTCCGTGTTCATCACTCACGTTGCCAAGATTAGCAGGAAATTCATAAAGGTGGCTCTTGATGAAATGAACCTTTATGCTCACGTTGCAGTATAAACGATGAAAGCTATCAAATAATGTCTCTACCAAATCCCTGTAATTAGCAGCCTTTTTGTTTCCAAGAAATCCTTTCACAACAGCCACAAATGAATCCCATTCTTCTTTTTCTATGTCACTCATCGAACTCGAGAGGTTTTGGTTTTCCATTAACTTTCTGATTTCTGGCTCATCGAAAACTCTAGCCTTTATTTTATCATAACTTAAGCCAGGAAATATTGTACATATGAACTTGAAACTGTCACCCTCCACATTATGAGCTTTAAAAAAATTGTTTCACAGCCCCAGTTTAATATAAAGGGGTGGGAAGATGATTTTTTCTCGCTCAACAAGTGGTTGGTGTATAATATTCACCTACCCAACAGTCAAACTTTTCTAATTGGCCAGAGTTCCTGTTCCCAATGTTTGTCATTGGTTCTGATGTCCCATGAACACAGAAAACACTGATATTTCGTATAGCCTCCTTACTGACCAAGTAAAAAATTTACCATTTTCAGATCCACATATATGATCCATTTTTCGTGATCATGTTTGACTAAATCTTATACAGATCTTATGTGTTCATGCTTCTCTTTGAAATGCACATAGTGACTAATAGGAATCGCACCGAACAAGTTTCCATTATGGAGTAACACACCTTTTAGACTCTTCTTTGAACTATTAGTAAAAAGTCTTCATTCACTTCATCTTACAAACAATTGTCTTTAACAATCCCACCACGTCCTAACAGTAAACAAACTCTTCTTCAGTTTTAAAGAATGCAAAGATATCTCTCTCACTATTCCAAACAAATGTTACATGTGTCTTTCCTGCAACACATTCTTCTCTTTAAGTCTAGAAGCTAACACTTCTGCTAATCTTTTGACAGGCCTAGGTCTCTTACTAAATCATTCAGTTAAAACTGGCTGAATTTTCCACGTTCTTGGGTCGAGATATGCACAAAGTCTGGATCACTGTCAGGTTCAGTGCATACATCAGATTCACGTATATCACTTGCATCGTCCACTAAAGGAAGTTTCTTGAATACAGGTACTGGAATTTCACCTGAATGAAGCACTGGACGAATTGCTGAATCAAGATTTGGGTAACTTCTCTTATGTTGCGTTTTCTTGCTATAACCAGAAGTCTTTGTGAGGCAAAAGTAGCAATCGCTTACAGGGATTTTGGGCTCCCGCCACATCATAGGAACACCCAATCCTAGTTGTTTTCTTGTGCCCTTTGTCCATTGGCGTAGATTTTCGACACGTATTTACAAACCGTGTGGGTCCCACGTTTTATCCCAATCACCTAATTTAATTTTAAAGTAAGCCAAGTATGTTTTTTTCCCAAAGATACCAATATTCATTCTTTGAGTTGGTGCTGTAAAACAACAAAATATATAGAAAATTGAGTCAGCGGAATTCAAACATTTCCTTCGTATTGAGGCCATTACTGAATGTTATTTCCTAAAACATATCTGAAAAAACACAAAATTATATTATACACAATTTCTTTATATATCTAGATGTGCATGAAGAGAAGTCTAAATACATAGATTAAATAAAATAAGAAGAATACCAAACGCCTTCACTTCTGCTCAGTTGGTCGTAAGATAGCCTGCTACTATAAGTGGGACCAATATGGACCAGACCATAAATAAAAAGACGACGTGAGAAAAGTAAACTATTGCCATTTTTTTAAACTCAGTGACCCCGAATTTCGCAAGAACAGGTCTCAAACTTAAGTCAACAGAAAAAAGTTAAAATTTGTTGACCATTGTTATCAGTGTAAATTACCTACATAAACCGTTATTTTGATTTTATTTCATCATACAGTCATTTATCATCTTTGTGAGGGAGTCCCCACGTGGAAGATCTTCAGCAGAAAAGAACTCCCATGTGCAGCAAAGAACCCGGCTAGGACTAAAGTGGTAAGCCTACACCCCCTCCCCCTTCCACAAGTGGTAGCCTCGAATCGAGTCCTCCACGATTCACCTTTATGCGGGCTAAAATAGCTCTGCCAGAAGTTTCAAGGCCCTTCGAGAGTAGAGCTGTTTCCCGTTAACCCCCAACTCCGGGGAGAGCCTCGGATATAAATAACGCTTGACTCCCCGGAAGACACACAGAGTTGAGAAGTCTCGCCAGAACCAAGAAGATTTCCCAATGCTTCCAAGTCAAGTGCTAGCGACAAAACAAAGTGACAGCTGGGCTATTTTGTGTATTTGGAATTAGCCCCAGCCAGGAGGTAATTCCACTGAAAGATCGCTCCGAGTGATTTTCCCGACTTCTTTCATCAACTCCTGTCGAAGCCTAACTCATTTTGGGTAGCCGAAATACTCTCCCATGGACCGGAAGTTACCCCCCCCCCCTTGCTTTTGGAGAACCGTCATCACTCCAACCTCCCGCTTTGAAATTCGAGCGGCCTCACCTCAAGAGCAGAAGACATCCGTAAGCCAACCCCCCTCCCCCCTTCAGTAACCCAATTGAGTTAATCTCCCCCCCTTTGTTTATTGATGTGATTTTGCCCGTTAATTCTCTGAGGTAGTTTTACCCCTCAATTCTCTTATTAATTTTTTTGTGTAAATAAAATTCTATTTTTGTACATGTCTCTTTAAATAACCTTGAACTTTGCCATTGTCCATAATTTACCTGACCTCGTTGCACTCTCTCGTTACTAAGCCCGTCTGAACGCGTGGTTTTCCGTCCCTTTTGTCGGTTCGCTTTCAAGTTATTGGTCCTCTCCCATAGATATAATATGGTATTGATATAATGTAATGTCATACCACGACAATCTTATATTCCTTCTTTACCTAATTCGCAAGGGATATTAAAGAGACCGGTGTAGTACTATTGTAATATAAGAGCATGTTTAAGAGGTATTATTGCCCTTCCTCATCCCTAGTCACTCACTGTTGACATTATAATAAATAAGTTAATCTTCATCTTCACCCAAAGAAGAATGATCCAAGTACTTAGTCTAATTTTAAACTTATTTTACCCACTCTCGCCAAACTAAACTTTTCCTTAAAGGAATTCCGTAGACAGAAAAGCCATATTTTGTGTTTGTGATGAAGGGGGAGTGTAACAGACAAAAGTGTTGTGATTGGCCTTGTTTGTGATGTTATTGGCCGGAACTTTCTGTTTACAGGCTTTAAATTACATGCAGTCCCTAATTGGCCGCAGCTTCCAACTAGTGACTAGTATTTTGGGGTCACCGGGAATCAAGATGTTGTCTAGGCATAGGATGCCAACACCTTATCTACCAGGATAGCGAGAACTCCATCTAGAGGTCGTATATCTTTCTCTTTCTCAGACTCTCTTTCTTATTTTCATTTACCTACACCACAAAAGACCACCTCAGCCTACGCATGTTCTGCCTGAGAATATTACGACACTCCCTCAAGATGAACAATGATAACCCTAAATGTAAAAGATCAAATATATAATTATTTGGTTTGTTATTTTGCTATTTTTTCGCTTTTTTATAACTTATGTTGGATAAAGTAAAGATAAGCCATCAAAAAGTGACAGAGTAAAGATTTACGTGTAACAGTATTAGGAGTTTAAGCATAGATACCAACGGAAATCATTAAAATATATTTCCGTTTTATGCAACACGAAAAGGCAAATGTACATATATACGAGTGTCATTAGATTGAGCATTCTGGGCCTAGTTAGAATAAATATCTACCTAACCTTTCCTGGAAAGGACGAGGCACGTAGGACAGGGGACTCGAAGAAATGAATGGTATTATTTGCTGCTTTACACTTACACCATATATATATATATATATATATATATATATATATATATATATATATATATATATATATATATAGATATATATATATATATATATATATATATATATATATATATATATATATATATATAAATATATATATATATATATATAGATATATATATATATATATATATATATATATATATATATATATATATATATATATATATATATATATATATATATATAATCCTTGTAATTGATTTGTTCATTGGGAATCTGATATGTAGCAGGAATATGAAGACCCAGGTGATTACACTAATCATTTATTTGCCGGACGTTTCAGACCATTGCTAGGACCATCTTCAGCGACTATGTCAACTAATGAGAAGGGAAAGGAACATTAATTGATAACAGTTAAAAGAATGCATTAAATAATGTTAAACAGAGGAAGAAGGCAAGTTAAAATAATAAAATTGACAATTATTAATATTAAAGTAAAAACACTAATAACAATAAATAAAATTAAATAATACTACGCAGTGTGATTTAAAAAAAAATAAATAATAGAAAGTGAAATTATAACATAAACTCACTTGAATATTACATATTAAAAGTTACTGGAGTAAACAAAAAATAATCTATTATATTAAATTGTGAAAAAACAACAAAAACCCAAAAGGTGGGTGAGGTATGTGCATGACAGGTTTGTTGTCACAAAATAGAAATTCCCGATTATTATGCCCCAATTTAATACAAAAGGGAAGAGTAAGAAGCCAAAGGATTAATTTAAAAGATGTGGTGGTTCTAATGGAAATCGACGGAATCCCTCACATATAACAGAATACCCGAAAAAATCTTATTGATAGAATCCTACATGTTAACAATGCTAATCCCCTTACACCTATAAAGAACAAGGTGAAGACTATTAAAAGGGTTTTACTCGTGTTTGTAATTGCCTACTATGGTCGAGAGAAAAGACATCGCGAAAGTTGTGTTCTCAACCAACAGTAACCCCTCCATTTTTGTGAAACTGTTTTGAAATTCATCCCTAAAACATCAGTCCAGATACACCAAGGGCAGTATTAGTACCGTACATAGGAACAACATTCGAAGTATGAGCACGAATCCTCCGATCCGTATCGTATTTTTATCAGGCACACATTTGCACAAGCAAAAATCGTAGTCAGATCACTAAAATAAAGGATAATAAGAATGACAAATGATACGGAATAGTTAGCGGTTGTTTACAAGATGACACACAGTAGTTTTCTATCTAATTATCTCGAACACGACCATAATAAACTAATACAGACGCAGATGTGATGAAGCGCTCCCATAATCCTTTCTTCTAGTAGTGTGTGGAACTTCAGGATGGTCCTAAGTTTTGTCTACTGTCCTAGTCTGGGAAAGCTTCGCGCGCTACCGTTTTTTACCATTGCTAAGGTGGGAGTCACGAAATTTAGTCCCGCGTATTTCAACTAAATATCAATACCAAAAAAATAATAATACAATGATCTTATTGTCAGTAAATATAATTTAATATTTCTTCGCTTGAAAACATATTGAACGGGATTACCCCCGTGAGGGGCACAACGATTTGCTTTCCTGGCGTCCGTGTTGAGGGGAGTCAGTAACCCGTCCTGCCCCAGGTTAGCCTCTCCACCTATCTGACAGCAGTGGGCGAGGACCTCTTATCGGCGGCAGTCCCCAATTTACTTTCCCAAGGGGCTGGCAAGAAAGGAGGCAGGCGTCCCAAAATTAACCGCTCCCGGGGAGAGTGCGTTGAGACGTCCAAGGCCCTGAGAGGAGCAACGGAGAGGAGGGCTCTTCGGCCATTGCCCACTAATCTCCTGCTTGCGTGCGTAACTAGGTGTAGGGGGTCATTGTACCTGCCTCCTTCTCTTTCCCGACGGATGCCGGTTTACTGGCCTGAGAAAAGAAAATAAGTTCCGCGAATGGTATCCGTGATGTCTTGGGGGAAATGGCCGCATGAAAGACCATTGAAATGGACAGGGTCCATGACGTGACATAGCTCTACATGGTAAAATCTTCCATGGGGTCGAACCCGGGATGGTGCCAAGCACAGAACCAGATTTAGCCCCTGTGCAAGAGTCTCCTTACATCACTTGGGCCTCCAAGGTTTCACAAGAAGAGGAGGGCCCTCTTCTCTTGCCTAGTGCCCCTTGGACATCAAAACCTTCTCTATCTCGAAAAAGCATCTTGTTAAGGCCAATACATCAGCATAAGGGCTCTTTCCGGCGGAGGATCGAAGCGAGTTCATTCCAGACGCTCCTCTACTAATAATAAAAAAGACAAAGGGTTCCTCTCCTTCCGCGGGAGAGACAGCGAACAAGTAAATATCGGCACGTCCGGCCCCAGTGCTCACCCAGGTGGGTAGTCCCAGACTAAGACCAAATGTGCGAGTGCGCCAAGCGGAGCATCGAATACGTCGGGGCCCATCATTAAAGAGGTTCCGTGGAGTTTTTGAGCTCGCTGGCTTCAAACGCTTTCTAGTTATTCTAATTATTTTTCTTTCCTAGGTAGCGCCGGGCGCGCCCAGCGCTACCTGGGACATCTTATGCCTCAATGTTAAGTTGTCTCTTTGCCCCTCCCCTCCAGTCCAACGAGAACGTTCGTTTCTTTGCCTTTATGGAACCCCTTTGTGTGCTCTACCCACCCTAAATGCTCCCCTGGTACATTTGGTGGCACAATGAGTTGGCCACCAGACCCAGCGAGTTACTACTCCTTCCTCCAACGTTACTGTTTCCCGTAAGGCGAAATGGCCGCGCGCCTCCACCAAGTCGTTAGAATCACAGGAGGCAACATCTCTGAAGTTGGTCGTGAGGCCATCCTCCGTAGTTCCTAGAGGTGCCTCCCAAAAGGAGGACTGCACTGAAAGAGATTTGGCTTATACGCCGACACCCAGTGATAGGCTGGGTGGTTCAAAGACAGTGGATCCGACAAAAGAGGTATCCCCGCTTCCGAAGCCTCCACGCATGCCAAAGGTTTTGAGGCGGACGGAGGAAAACACTCATATGGTGAGCCCGACCTTTCCCGATAAGTCCTCGAAGGCGATAGAGCCTCCTGCAACTCCGCCTGCAGGAAGCGTACAGCCATTTCTGTGAGGGTGTTCTTTTTGAAGACGGCTCCCGCATCTCCTCCGAGCTAAGCCTGCAGGGCATATTCCTTCAATGAAATTGCCGTGTACTCAGGGCCTCGTGGGAAGAGCTGCGCAGGCTCGTCTCTTCCCCTTTTCCCTTAGCAGTATTTTGCAAAAGACCATGATGGGCACGTGCCCCCTTCCCAAACTCCAAGAGTATAGGGGTTTTGCAACCCCAGCGCAACCATGGAAGGGCCCGGGCAGGTGTATGCGCCCATTTTACCCGGCAAGATTGCTCCATTTATCTTTGTTTTAGATACCTCCGTTTAAGCAGTAGCTGTGCAGCTACATCTGGATAGGAAGTATACTGTTATTTCTGCGTATATTCCATCGTTAGCCACATCAACGGGGGGGACTTTCTCTGCTTCGTGGCACGGTTGTCGAAACCCTTTCTCCTGGTTGGGGATCTGAACGGTTGATGAATTTACGTATTTCTGCCCGAGAACCGCTTACTTTTCCTGTCTCGATCTTTGTGCTCTCCGTATGCACATCCCGATTTTAGGTCATGATAGTCGATGCCCCTCCGTGGTTAGTGATCACTGTTCGATTCAAATATCATTTTCTGTGTTGATGCCTCCTGAGAGACAGCCATGGTGGTGCTTTTCGCCGGTGCGGTGGTCTGCATTTCTAGAAATGAATGATATCTTAGTCTCTCATGGATGGGTTTAGGTCGGTAGTTAAGGCCGTTGATTTCTTCCCTGGCAACCAGATCGCCGTGGAGCTAACTACTATTGTTAGTACGTCGGACTATTTGCACGCAGAACGTTTCTGTGGTGGTTAGGCGACTATAAGGCGGCACTCAAAAATAAGAGTTATGCCTACATGAGCTATAAGGGCCGCCAAAAGACTTCACTGTCGGTAAATTTTGTCGGTCTAGGGCTAGGTTTCATTATGTTTTGAAGTACACTCACTACTCTTCCTGTTGGGCATACGTTTCTTCAGTTAACAGAGAGACCCCACTAGCAGAGGTGTGGAAGCAAGTCAAAAGGATTCGGGGGAAGTTCATGCAAGACACCCCTCTCGTTCTTCAGGAGAATGGAAGCGCATCTCGGACACTGCGCGTGGCCGAGTGCTCGGCAATCCATTCCTCCGCCTTCTATAGCCGGAATGCTGCTCTGCCAGCATTTACTGCCCGTCGTGAAAGGCCGCTGACTGGACTTTACCTCTAGAAGCGGGAAAAACCTAAACGACAGGTTTAAATTGAGTGAGTTGCGTTCCACCCTCGCTTCGTGCGCGGACACAGCAACTGCTCCAGACGATGTCCCCTACGCCATGCTTCGACACCTTGGTGAGCGATACATGGCATGTGTGTTATATTTTTTCAATAGTATCTGCATATAGCGTTTTTTCCAAGACTCCTGATGAATTTCTATTGTGCTCCCTTTTCGCAAACCAGGGAGAGATCACTCTACCCTGGCCGGTTTATGCAGAATCTCTCTAACCTCCTGTGTGAGCACCTTGATAGAGAAATTGGTAAATGTTAGATTAGTTTTTTTCTGGACAGAAGGGGCCACCTGTCTTCAACACAGTGCGTCTTCCACAAGTTACACTCCTCGTCATATGATCTTCTTTGACGCCTCTCCTGGGAGGCTCATATTCACATTATTTGGGTCTCTTTTACATGCAGAATTGATATTCTTTGTTCCGTAATTTTCAGAGCCAGGAGGGCTTATAGGGCTACTGCCTTCTTTTCTTGTAAATTCTTTGTTCGTTCGAAAATCGACTACAGATGCGAGTCTTATGTATCGGAAGCCGAGCGTGTATTTGGGAAAGTGGACTCTACCCACCACACTTGCCTTACCCTGGAGAACTAAGCCTTCCGCACGGCCTTATTGAGAGCGTACTTGTCGATGCTGGGGAGATTCCACTCCCTCTCCGCCGTGCACAATGCATTATTCGCCTGTATGTGCGAGCCCGGCAACTCCTTCAGTCACCAAAAGCTATCACTGCATTTGCAGCTAATCTTGACAGTGCCTATACGCCGAGGGACATCAGTCATAGTCTAAGCCATTTTAGATTTGGGCTAGGAAACTACTTCAAAAAATCGGTATAGCTCTCGGCCGTGGCACCACACTAGGGTATAGAACATCTGCCTAAATTAGCCTCGCCTCTGCTCACAAAGCTTCGGAAGCGCCGAAAGTACTTTGTTCTGCCATTTTTCAGCACAATTTGTGTCACGTTGAAAGGATTTCATTGTAGACGGATGGCTCCATTTCCCAAGAACGGGGAGGTTTCCCCGCCGATCCCCTCTGTTTTAAGTCAGCGTGGCTCTGCCAGGTGCTGCATCTGTCCTTACAGCCGAGCTGTATCAATACACCGCTCTGTAGGGAAGATGACGCGACTTGCCCGATTTAGTGACCGGATTGTTGTTATAGATAATCATAAAATGCCCTGACTGCTCTCGGGGCATTTGAATCTCCACATCCCCTAGTTCACGATATCTGTGACACCAGGGTTTTTGTAAACCGGCAGGATTTCCGAATTATCTTCTGCCAGGTTTCTGGACACGTAGAAATCGCGTCGATGAGGGCGCCATAAAGTGCGCGAGGACTTTATCTCGTTTTGCTCTTCCTTACATCGATTACATGGCAAAAATACGGGTAGATATCCCGACTTCTTGCCAAAGAAAATAGTAGACGGTCAAGTGTAATTTAAAGGTGCGTACCATGGCGCCCCGACTGTTCCCATGGACCTACCCACATTGCCTCGACGGTTTCAGGTTGCTTTCTCTCTTCTCCGAATTTGACCCACTGACAGGACGCACCGCCATTCGATGGAGCACTCGCCTGCGCCTTATTGCGATGACTGCGTTGTTCCCCAGAATGTTCGGCCCATTCTTTTTGAATGTCCCAGTTTGGTTGATCTTCACGCACATTCCCTCTCCCGATTACTCCTGTCCCTTAGACTTAGAGTTGTGGACTATGCAACCTTTTTTTGGAAGAGGCTGACCTCCTTCACTATATTTGACTGTTTGTTGTAGGTCGTATGTTTCTGCACCTGGAGAAGTCTGACCTATCCCTTAGGCCGGGGCCCGCTTCCTTGTTGCCTTTTTGCTTTGTTTTCTTCTTTCGTTGTCGAGTTTTAAGGCTTTTTCCTTTTTTATCTTTGTTATTTATATATTGTTGTTTGGTTTTAAATATAGCCTAGTAGTAGGCTATGATTAGTACGGCCTCTTATGCCCAATGTAGGGAGTCGCCAGAGTGGCTTTTAGAATTAAATAAAGAACGGGATTACATATGAGAAATCGAGTGCCACATCTTCTATCATAGTCGTTGTCGACTTGCGGCGTACTCACCACTGATAGGGACTAGGGAGATTGGGGATGGGCGGTTGCATGGGCTTCAAGAATATATTTTAGACAATGATCAGCTATCCGTATTTTTTATTATTTGCTAAATGGCAACTTGGCAAGCAACGGATATATGAAGTCAGATAAAAATCGGTTCATTGTCTGATTTAGCTCAGTTGCATCAACTTGCTTGTCTCTGGCATCTATAGTAAATTGTGAGTGACAGCTTATTTTCTGCTCTAGTTGCAGAGTCTGAATTGCTATATATATCAAGAGGGAACTTGTGTTCATTTTTTGTTTATTCCCTAGTGGTCAATAAATATTTCAGTTAGATTCTCTTGTACGAAATAATTAAGATTACAATAATAAAATCTTTATATTATTTTAAGTTGTTTTAACCACCAGTGGGACAAATATTTTTCTAGAACGTTATAGTTGGGGTTGGAGGGAAAGAGGTTGTGAAACAATGCTCTACACAATTAGTATCCCCCTGGGATATAAGTAGCCAATGTTACTGAGGCTAATTCTGTCACATTATTTGTTAATTAATAACTATCCGAATGTGAGGCTTTACAAAAGCTCGTCCCCTTTTAACTACGAGTGCTATTATATTAAACAAGGCAAAGATTCATTTCCAGACACCATTTACTGAGCTATTGTATTGTAGTCACGGGTCTGGATCAGGAGATTACTATGGCAAAAGAAGCCGTCGTATGTCTCACCTGTGTTATATATAAGTGATTGGGGAAGTGGATAATTGGATTCAACTAGGTTGAATGCGGTGGGTACATTCCTTCAAAGATTGCTTTTCTATCGCAGATGACAAACTTCTTTAGACCTTCTAGATATTAATAAATAAGATAAGAAAGACGATCCTATAAGAAGGTGCTTGCTACTTAAAATTCATGTGAAGAAATCTCAACGAAGGTTCAATAATTTGTAAATCGCAATTAATTGAATTATTATTAACGGATGCGGCTCATCTGCATCACTAACATTTTGAATCCAGTCTAAGTATTAGAACATCGTACTTACTCAAGATGTGCACCTTGGAATTAATATCCTAAGCTATCCAGCATAATCCTCTAAAATTAATATAGTAGTGCTTCTGCGCTTAATTTTCTCTCTATCTTCAAATATTTCTTACAAATACTTCAATTAATATTTCCAAATACATCTCCCTGACAGTTAAACCACCAAACAGCTTATTTGAAGGAATATATATTACTTCTACTCACTCTCAATGATTCGTTAACATCAGATTTCTGTATCCAATCGAACTTTTTATTCTCTTGATTCCATTAAAAATTATGTTCAACAGCAATCCGTAAATAAGACGTCCTTACTTCACACATACACGGAGTATTAAAGAACTTACTCCGGTTATCTAACTCGCGAACGCAAAGATTTCATCCATTTAATATTTTTACATTTTTCTACTGATCCAAGCATTCTTAGGGTCTGGCAATGCCTTTCCCTATTGAGAGCAATGGGACTTTCTCCAGAGACATAAACAAAACTATGTACATCCACTTTTCTTCCCCTTTCCACTACTCTTTTGTACTATTACAACATTCCTCCATTTAGTGAAAACTGTAATATGTTCGGGATTTGCATCACAAAATTAAAATAAATCGTACCTTATATTTTTATAGCATTTCGGATATCAAGGAGATAAGCAAAAATTCAATAGACCCCCACAGTTATATAATAAATGTTTTGATTCCGATATCTTACTATTATTATGACCAGCATTTTTTAAAATCTTTTGACGATTTAATATTGCAATTATTATACATGCTAAGAAAGCTAAATTCCAAGAAAATTTCAGATTTTTAAAGAGGACGGCTTGTTGGTCATTCTAAAAGACAATCAAAATCACGACCTGGTCGTCTTGTGTCTTCTGGAAGATGTCTTCGTACTCTTTGAAGATCAAATGGGAACGACTTTCTGCCAAAAGCTTTTGAATTGACAGAAAGATTCCTAAACATCCCTAGAATAGCAGGGAATTAAATGCATTCACTTGCTTATCAAGGATGGGCAGCCAGGAGGAATCTTCTTTTGCTTGGAGAGTGGCGTGGTTCCTACTATTTCTTAAACCAGTTAAACGCGACTTATTCCCTTTCCATTATAAACCAATAGCCCTCACCAACTGTAGTAGTAGTTGTGGGATAAAATGGCGAATGCTCGCTGCAGTGGATTTGGAATATCCTTGCCTGCTAATTCCATACCAGTGTTGCTTTCATAAGAAACAGAGTACGACAGATCTTCTTATTCGTATGGAGGGTACTCTTAGTGATGCCTTTGCTCGTGGCTGCCACGCGATGGCTCTCTTCATCAATATTGAGAAGGCCTATGGTACCACATGACACCATGGAGTACTTCCCCAGTTGTATGAGTGGGTATGAAGACGACCGTTAGCAGTTTTTCTCAAGAATATTCGCTACAGTTTAGGGATGGGAACGCTTATTCTAGCTTTGTTATTTGTAGTCAACCTCGCCCGTTATTACTCCGGCCTCACTTTTGTGATCCGCAGCTGGTCGTCTTCAGGTGGCGTTTGATACCATCCCCACCTGGCTCTTCATAAAGAATTTTGCGTCTCCACCTCAAAGATGAAGGCAGGGAAAATTCAGCTAAAGAGGCACAGCAAATTCAACCACTCTTATGTCAGAAATACGGTTCCTGCGAATGATCCTGCATCAAAAATGTACTCGCTTTCATTTTCTCATTATTTATACTCAGAACATAAACAAAAATTTCTGGAACATTTTCTTTCACAAATAGTTTGATAAAATGTAATCTAGTGTTTCTAGCTTTCTACGGTCGGGTGTAGTGTCACGACCAATTTTAATGTACATTTCAAGTTGTGTAGAGCAGGCCATCCAAAATTTGGAAATAAAGACGAAAAGTATCTGAAAAAACCGAGGCCTTACTGAGATTAGGAAAAAGCCAGTATTGCAGTTCTGTCAACTTGCTCCGATTGGTGAAAGATGCGTCCTTTGTAGCAAACCACAGATTGAATGCCACTAAGAGTAAGAAGTTTATCTCATCATTAGGTCAACTCTTTGAAAGAGCAGGCTGCCAGTTTGCTGATCTCTTGGATTGCAAGCGTGAAAAGAACAAGAAAGTGCCACGTCGAGAGCACGAATTTCTTATTGACCAAAGAAATGGGCGTCAAATGAAAATTAGCGGAGTGGATGCAAAAACAATTCAATTGATTAAACAAAGGAAAATCAGCAAAAATCGAATTCACGAAGGAAAAGAAGAAGAAGAGTCACAAAAAGAGAAGAAAGAAGAGAAAAGCACAATTTCAAACGAAGTCTTGGATGAAGAGCCCTTATATTCTGATATTTCTATGATGAATGGAAGAAAGTCTTTGCGAGAACAGAAAACAACATACCAATACCAAAAATTGCCATGGAAGCAGAGAGGTATTTTGTGTCAAATAGAACTGTTGCTGCTGCTATTAGTTGTGCAGCCATTTTTGACTATGGTATTATAAATTAAGAAGACTGCGCCTATGTATTTGACCATCATAAAGTGTGGAGGGCAGAACAGAAGTTAAGGAGGAATTTCACTCAATTTGAATGTTTGGAAGATAAGAAAATTACTACTTTTTATGCAAGGAGAGACACAACAGTAACTAAAAAGAATAAATGGAACAAATTGTATGGAACAAAAGAAATTCAAGATCACTATGCGCTTGTAGCAGAACCTGGTACTTTCTATTTTGATCATCTAACTATTAAACGAGAAACAGGGGCAGGGGTCGTGGACGGACTGATGAAATGGCTTGTTGAAAATGATAGTAAACATGAGATAAAGGCAGTGGGACCTGAAAGCACGGCAACTAATTCTAGCTACAAGAATGGAGCCATAAGAGGGCTCGAATGTCAATTACATCGTCCTTTGCAGCGGATCATCTGCAGCTTGAATCTAAATGAGCTTCCTTTGAGGCACTTATGCAGGAAATATATTGGTCGAACAGAAAGTGGAGCTTAATCGAAAGGACCACTTAGGAAATCCTTTAACACCTATGAAATTCTACCAGTATCATCAAATGGCTTTGGATGTATTGCAAAAGTAGCTACTCTTCCAGATTAGGATGTGATTGAGCTTAGTCGGGACCAAGCTTACCTTTACAGAACTATCAGTGTTATTAGAAGTGGTGTAATTGACGGAGATCTTCTACATATAAAACCAGAGTCAATATCTCATGCAAGATGGCTCGCCACTGCCAGCAGAATATGTCGAATTTATGTGGCAAGAGAAAATCTATAATGACTTGTAGTTCCTCACAGAATTAGTCGTGTGCCATTATGGGCTCATTTGGCTTCACATCAAATTGTCTCCAAAATGCAGGGAAGGATCTAAACATCTTCTACAACGGATCAATCTTCTGCAAATACTCCAACCTGCTAGTGAAGCCATAGCATGACAAACAATCCAAAGGATTTCCTATTTACCCCATTTTGAAAACGTCCTTTTGGCAATGCCGGCAGACTTTGATAAGAATAACAGGAAATTAGCTATTAACAGAATCAAGAAGATCCGCAAACTTACTGTGTATTAGGAAAAGATACGTGATTTCAGGCTTCCAAAAATAGATAAGACTGCTAAGAACATAACAGATTTCCTTTTTTCTGAATAGGTTCGAGCCAGTACTTACAATGAATCTATCTAATGTGGACTTGCAAAATATTGTCGACAAGCCACACTTTATTAATATTCCATGCCATTCTCAAGGAGTAGAGTGGTGTGTGCAAATGGTGGCGGAAGCTTTGTGCGAAGCTTATGAAAAAGAACCAAGAGATGGGTACATTTTGGCGGTACTAAAATCCCATGACTTTATGCCATCGTTTAAGAGAAAGCATTATTTTAATGTATCAGTTTACAAATATGCAGTATTTACCACTTAGACAATAAAAGTTGAACTCCTCACTTGTTTCTCATTATCCTTCAGTTTAAACTCAACTCTAATATGTTTAGAAGCCCTTATAACCACAAACCAACAACTCTGATTGGGTATATAATTTTCGCTCGAAAATGAAAAGAAATGAAATTTTGAGCTCTATAAAGGGGGTGTTCCAAATATTTGTCAAACACATTTTCTAACTTTAGAATATGTGTACTCAAGTGTACAAAACTTGAAATGTGCATGTTAATTTGCTAAAATTTGTTTATCGATGCTACTGCCTAATATACAGTATATGCATATTTTCACTTCAACCACCCTAACAACTTTCTAGACAGATCTTTACTTACACACTCTCTGATGACGGTTTCTACTGTTTAGTTTTAATAAAATCATAAATTTATCTGAAATAATTTTAAAATTTTCATAAATAATTCTCATTTTCTAGTTTTAAAACTAGACAGATTTTACTCTTTACAATGATAACTGTGACCAGATAGGAACAGATTCTTTGTCAATTTCCAAGAGGATGAGGTGATTGCTACCCTGATATATGGGTAGATCGTTTAGATTATGGCCGAGATACACTACCCTTAATGGAAACGGCAGACATCTTTTAAAAGTGAACTGAAAATAGCCTTACATCTAAGTCCGTGTCCAAAATCTACTTTTACGATTAAGTTTGTTAAGCAAATATTGAACAAAATTGATGATAATATACAAGTAATTGTCGGAACCGCGAGAAAAGTTATTCTGAGATTAAACACACTATTTTATTTAAATTTAGTCTAAAGCATCTCTGTATGGAGGAAGATGCATATTTATTCAACTTTCTCATGAATTTAAATTAGAGAATTAGAATTTGCATAATGGCATTCCATCTAAATTCTAGTAGATTAGTAAGCACATTCTTTTGAGATTTCCAAGAGAATAATCTTTTTAGAGTATATCACATTTGCATTTGGAAAGTAACACTGTCTATTTTTAAAATGTATTATTATACGCCTTATCAAAATGAACGTAATAAAATCAGCATTGAAAATGCTAATAAGTACTGTAGGGAAATCGATACCATAAAAACAGATGCCTCCTTCGGGTACCACAACGTCCTGGTGCTAGGCACTGTAACCCGAATACTTAACCCCATTCTCTCCCTTCGACTCGCTGGCCACCAGAACGCCTTCTCCAACCACAAGCAGTACGAGTCATCAGATTTATGTGCCAGCAAGCATATCAATACGAAGGGGAGGAGACCAAGTGCAATAACAATCGTTAAACAGGTACTATTTCTCCTCAGAGTTGGGATCTAATTTCACGTCATAGACGAAATTATAGGAGCAGCGACCAAAAGCCAGGGGATGCCTTTAGGGCTAAGTGAAAGACGCTCGAAGAAGCCTTGTTAGAGGAGAAAGGGAATACATAAGACCTCCCGCATTTCCTAACCCCAGTGGGTTGGTGAAGTATATAGGCCATGAAAAAAAGGAACAGAGAAGAAGCTCGGACTGAGCCAGTTCCTGGTGGTCACACCGAAAATTACCTTTTGCATTGAGGATCACTATCAAACATCTTCCTTCAGAGAAACCCCCTATCTCAGTGTGCAACAAAACCAGAGATAGTACTCGCCATTAAGGAATACCCAAAGTGAACTCCCTCCTCCCCTCTCAGTCGTCAAAGGATTCACGTTTTGTTCATCGCTCATCAGTGTGAATCATCTAAAGATTAACCCAAAGATTGGAAAAAGCATAGCTTCACGGTCCCGTTGTTTAAATCATCTGATTAAGACAACGTGCTTAGCGCCATCCGTCGCCCTCACCGAAATCACCTGTTGCTTTAAGCCCGTCTCCTCGCCAGTCAAACAGCTGGGCGTCTGAGAACAAGCCCACGCGCTTAACTGCAAACCATATTTTTCGTCTACATAAGATCCAAGGCCAAGGTAATTCTGCAGCAGGATTTACGTGTGGTTTTTGTAAAGGTGAAGAAATTCATTTATATTTGTGTTTCAATTAGTGTCCAATATTAAAGTGAGCTTGGGGGTCAACCATTACTTTATATTCATTTGGTTTAAATTGGTAATGTTAACATGGACTCGTTTATTCATAGATGTATAGTTTGTTTTTTTAGATTTTACTGTTTTATGTTTTAATTAAAGATATATTTTTTAGAAGAATTTAATTCAATCCTCGAAACGCTGCACATGGCAGTAAAAATCCTCAAAGGTTAAATAATGAAAAATAATATAGCATTAGTCGAGAACACGTAATAAAGTACATAGTTATTCAAGTACGTAACAAAGCTACGTACACCACCACTCGGCCCTTAAGATACCACGACAATTACAATGACTGATAATTATATAAAGTTCAATGACTTAACCAATTTGTGTAATGTTATTCTTGAAGGACTCAAAGCATAAAATAAGTTGGAAAGAGAGAACAGTGTCTGGGCTCTGGTCTCCTTACAAAAGAATAGAAAATGTTCGACCCAGAGGATGAGGAAACATTGATTCCCAGCCCTTTCTTCCTTGATATGGCCTTATCAAGCAATGTGATTTTTAGAAGGAGTGTCATTTTTGAATATATAAAGAGCAAATTTGTGATAATCGGGTATTGAGGGCGATTCAAGAAGGTGGAAGAGAGCTAAACATTTTCCTAATTATCAGAGAATCTATTTTATTCTGATTCCTGAAGAAACATTTGATAAATTCAGCAAAGCCAAATAAACATTTGCTTAAGTTGAAGTTCGGAATATATTTATACACATGCATTAAAAAATGTTTTTTTAAATAATCTTATTATTTTAAATTAGTATTGGAGCAATTTTACAATCTAATTTATGATTTAATACTAGGGTCGTTACCTGATTGTTCCAATTGTATTTATAAACATCTCGCATCTACCGCCTCGGTTTCGGAAGACGATTTCATTGATGTCCTTCAGATTTGTCATACAGAAATTAAAATCTGTAGTGTGAACTTTTCCTTCAATACACACCCTCGGACCAACAAATGTCAGCATACATTTCTTCGTATTTTTCCTCCAATCATATAGGTATGGAACAGATGTTTTGCAACAGATATGAATAGCAAGTGCCTTATCTTGTTCATATAGTTTGACACGCAAGTAAGAGTGACGTGACTTTTTCACGAAATATGAACTTCTTAACTGACTATCTGATCGAGTCACCTTTCTGCAGCTATAGCAGGACCTGTGACAGTGGTTTTACTCTTCCGACTCATTGCATTATCAATCCAGATCTGAAACTCAAAGTAGGTTATTTTAAATGTACCCATGACAAGTTAGAACAAAATATAATACATAAAAACCGGTTCAGTAACTCCATTTGACTACCTCTACGCTCGCGGTATTTCTAGAACCTCGGCACGAGAGTGCTCCTGCCTCACCGTAGGAGAGGGGGCTAAGCACGCTCATTAGAGTGGTGTGCGAAGTGGATTTTTATTATATCTCAGTGCGCCTGATCTATGAGTTTGGGTGTTTGTAGTGTTTCACTGAATGAATGTGTGGGTGCTAGTGATTTGGCAGTTTAATTTCAGATTTTTGCAGTCTCGGTCCACCATTCCAGCCTCACCGGGGTGAGTCGTTCTATAGCTGAACCAAACTGACTTGGATGTGCTTGGTGCCCGAACCGCGGCTGATTAGTACGATGGTCTTCGTGCTGTTTAAGGGAAAATTTTGTAGGCATGCCTCCCGTTGTTAAAACGACGGTGCTGGTTGGGGAATGCACAGGCCAATCCCTCCCTTTGGGGCTGTGCATCATGTGATACGGGTCCGCGGTTCCGCACTGTACGAGTTTAACCCGAACCCTAAATAATATACATAGTAGTATATGAAGAAAAATAAACTAAAAACTACTATGTAGATGTTTTCGACTTTGGTTCCTCCTTCTTCTGCATCTCCTTCCAGTTCTTCTCGCTTAGATCCGTTTTTCTAAGAGATGGAACCTAACTTGGTCTACCTGAGCTTTTTGGTCCTTCGAACTAAATCAGATATTCCCCTATCCAAACTTATTAATTTTGATATCATTTAGGAATTTCATGAACGGTGCGACGAACTGCGCTGCATGTAGTCCCGGAACGATGGATCCCTGCTAATGAAGGCCCATTCTCTCTACAACATGATTCTGTCAAAGTTCTCAAGACATATGCTCGTTATGAGATTGCTGTCCTTTCTCCCCCAACCTTCAACACTGTGAAGAGTGTTATCCGTTTTAACACACTATTGGACTATGGCTTTAAGATGCTTCTGTTAAAGCTGACTAGCTAGCGGATCAGTACTATTCAGAGAAAACAGCAAATCATTGGTGAGATTTGCCTGGCCACACCAACATTGCTCCTAACGTTTGATAGTCGGGATTTCCCATCGTATACTTACGAATACCAGTCAAACCCAAACCTTAGACATCCAATCCGAGACTCTGCTTCGATTGCCATATGTACGTTCATGTAAGCACAGCCTGTCGACACTACTGTGCATGCGTGGATTGCGCGTAGGCCTAACATGTTCATTATTGAATCTATCCTCATCGCTCTACTAAATATGGAGAATCTCGTAGTGCTTCTGCTTTAAAGTGTCACATATTTATATTTGAGAAGAGATCTTAGCTGGCTGCATCGTCCGGGAGAAATTCATCTCCTCCATCGTTTGGTTTTCCGATGTCATAGGCATGGCAGTGGATCTCGTCCCACTCGACCACGTATCCCGTATACTATTCCATCTATCCACATATGGTCTCGGAATGCAGCACCACAATGGTTCATCTTGATCTTCTAACCTTACCCAAGTCTGTTCTCTTAGCATACCCAGTTCTTGTCCTCCTCTTATTGCCCCCGCACAGGCAGGGAGAGTACCATCTACGGATGCCACTCCGGTGACTCTGGATGCCATACAGACCTATATTAAATTTAATGGGGCGCTCCGCTCTGACGTATTCATGACTGAGGGCCTTAGTTTAATCGTAATGACTCTCCTGACTCTTTCACTTCACTCTAGGTAGCTTAATTCTAAAAGGGGCAGGAAATGAACCTGTATTAAAACTGAAAACTCCTCCTCCGTTGAGGTACACCCTATCTCTTCCTATCATCCCCCTAATCCTGTTCCTTTTATACCTGTAATTGTAACTTTCAACCCCCTCTCAGGCGGAGTTTGTGTATCGGAGGTTGTGATCTTCCAAATCTCTCTTGTTTCTCCCCTTTCATTTCACTGTCTCGATTCACTGAAGTTGATTTGTCGAATCAAACTTAGCTCTGGCAATACTAGCCCCCGTATCTCTAATTCGGGTTTGACTCGCCGTTTGGAGGTTCCTTCTCTAATACCCTTGCCGGGTTTTCTCGCACGGCACATAAACGTGAGGGATCCTCCGTCCCCATACTATCTCGACAGTGGTTGCTGACTAGTCTGAGCTATAATAGTATTTCTCCAAAGGAACTACTAGAGGATTCTTCCCAAATGGGAGAAATTCTACTCTTTTGTATCTCAAATAGCACCTTCTGTTATTTGTCACATCAACCCAACTCGGGAAATGCCCTATCCCAAACGTTGGTTATTTTTACCGCTTTTAACTCTCAAGAACACTGTGGCGAGGTGGTCCAAGGTCGACTCTTGCTCTTCGTGAGCATTAACTACTTTTGCCTGCTTTCAGCTCTGCGAACTATTCTTAAAGAGGTCGCAGCTCTTGTTCATCTTACAGATAGAATTTATACTTTATGTTCGATTTATATTCTGCCTGACGAGCCCCGTATTAAATCGCGTGCATATGTTTGCTCTGCTATGTGTATCTATGTATTTTAATTTATTCACGGTTGCTATGCGAAGAATTTTCTCCTGGCTGGGCGCCCAAAATAGTCAACTGGGCATATTGGGCGGTGCTACAACCACAAGGTGCACTTATTAACAATCCATTAGACTTTTCTCTTGCGAGTCGCAAACAACCACCTCCGAGGTCAGCAAAGTGTTGTGGCATATCTAATTCCTCGTCTAATTGTTTCACTTCTCATTGTCTCTCTAGCTTAAGAGACCTTTGTTTTTCTTATAAAGGGGTTATAATTCCAAGAGGTTTTTTTCTTTATTTTGCAGCATTGCAATGTATGTTTTCTTGCTTTCTTGCAGCTTTATTTAGGTTTAAAGTTTCTGTTATATTTGACAACCTAATGTGCTTTTCCTTAACGATTTTCAATTATTTTTACTTCATAAATATTTCTTTTTCTTCTCTTTTATTTAATTCAATTTAGATATATTACATTGAGTCTTACTCGCACTTGAGCCCTTTACTCATTCATCTACGGCTCATTTTATTCGTCTGTCTGTTCTTATTCGCGATGAGCCCAAATTAATTCTTTCCTTCCTGATTTTACTCCTGTTTCTGTCGTATTTTGGGAATTCTTTCAGGAATATCCGTTGAATTCATCGTTGCTATTCAATCCAATCACTCACTTTCTAGCTTCTTTATTATACAGATGCAGAGAGTTGCTAATAAATCACCATTTTCCCTCTAAATAGGATGATCCTTTGGTCTCCTTTACTTTAAAATCCCCATTATGTCTAATCCTTTTATTTCGTCCCTTCATTTCATTTTGTGTCAATCTCCAAGTAGATTTCGCATCGCAAAATTCTCTCTGTCAGTCTCACGTTCATTTTTTTTCAACTCAGTATTTTAGCTCTCCTGGTGTGTTTTTTATTCTGTATTTTATCGGTTACGCTTATTTATTTTTATCTAAGCTTCCCTTGTTTTATAATCAGTAATGTTTTCAGCCCAAAATGTATATTTACTTCAGACTACTTTTACTTGTTTACTATAATATTTTCTCTATCAATAGAAAACACCCCACGTTTTGTAAGTTCTTTTGCAGGCTAAATTCTCTGCAATTCTCTCTCATCCCATTCTATATTATCATGGTTTTATGTTTGCTTCTCTATATAGTGTTTTTGTGTAATTTGTTTCATTAAAAAATGAATTATTCTATAAATGACCAAAATCCAAGTCTTGTATTCAAACTTTTATTTTCATCTTAACATTAATATATATTCTTACAAAGGCTTCTATTTAAATTTTACTCTGCAAATATGTGATGTAAGAAATAAAATAAATAAACTCTAGAAAGTAGAGATGTGCTAATTGATATATAAAAAAATTCACCTATTTTTTGGTAATATGTTGTAAATAAATGATCAAATCTTTTATTTATGGACCGAAGGTAAATAATTCTTATAATACAAAAGATCTTAAATGTGAAATATTTGAAAAGACCGGCTAGGTCTAAAGTAAATTAGACAAGGCTGATGTATCAGAGCAGAACCTACGACAGTTGATGTTTTCGGAAGGACATTTTGAGTGCAAGTGAGCCGCGTTGTGAGTGACTCGCACAGTCAACCTCAACGCGGGATTTTTCCCGCTATGAAGGCATTCTAATGACGTGGAAATGGTACTTCTCATTGAATGAATGAAAATGAAAATATACGGATATCTAGGTTTTTTATGGGTTTTTATACCACCTCCTCCACCACAAAAGAAAAAAAGCTAATTCCCTTATATGGGTTTTAGTTTTAATATTTTTAGATTTTTGAACCATTTTTTAAGTTTTATTTAAGACATGGAATTGGATCCTTTTCAAACCCTCCACCGCGGCATTGCGTTTTGGCCGTACACTTAAATCTACCTTGTTATATATCTTAGAATCTAACTTATCTAACTTAATACTACTATTAGAAGCTTGTTCCTGGTAAATTTTGGCACTCTGAGATACAGACTGTCTGCTCCAGGGAATAACTTTAATAGGAGACCTAACTGCCAAAATGTTCTAGTTTTGGTTTATGATTTAATGAGTAAAACGTCTCCTACTTTAACTCTGTCGTCCCAATTGGATTGATGTAGATCCCTACTCTGTTCTCTCAGACTTAGTAAGTAATCTGAATACCAAGAATGTTTGAAGGGTTCATGCTTCTCTTCAGACATTTTTAAAGAAGATATTATTAGCCCATGTATAGCAAAAGTAGCAGGAGTCCATAGATCGTCTATTTTATTTACATAAAAATAGAATTTTGGCATGTGAATAGGGCTTAAAATATAAATTAGGAGTCAGAGGGACTAAATCTTTATTTGAAGAGATGTAAGTGAGGGGGCGAGAGTTGACTGAACTTTTAATGTTTGACAGAAGGGACAGAAATTCAAAATATTTAAGCTTAGATCGACCTATAGAATTAAAAAGAAAACTCTTGACGACACTAATGAGTCTCTCCTGAGCGGCCCAGGCAGAGTAGAGAGGAAGTGTGATGTGCTTGATGTTGCAAGCCATTATATGGGATTCGAACTCATTAGAACTTAAACGTTCACTTAGAGCTTTTCCTCCTTGAATAAATGACTTTGCATTGTCAGAGTACACAAAATCTGGTGCGCCAAAGAGGCTAGAAAAGCGTTGGAATCCTAGTAGAAATGACTTAGCGGACATGTCTGGAACCAGCTCCTAGTGAATGGCCATAATGGCAAGGCGGGTGAAAATCAAAATATACATCTTAGATGTATTATTTAACTCGTTTTTGACATACAGCTGGCTGGTGAAATCCACCTGTACATGTTTAAAGGGTTTGAAGAAATTCACTTGAGCCTGGATAAATACTGTGACCTTAGGATATTGAAAAGAGAAAGAATTGAATTTTCTGCAAACCACGCATTCTGAATGTATCTTTTTTAGGGTCTGTCTTGGATTGGGAACCCAAAATCTTTGGATCACAAGATGTTAAGAGATGATTGAAGTCACAAATGTTTACAGGAAAAATGTCAATCCCGAATTATTAATTTAGTTAGGAGGTGATCCATGCCCCAAAGAATTGGATTAATTACGTTGTAATCATAGTAGATGGACTTTGAAAGTCTCCCTTTAATTTCTATAAGATGGATAGGATGTAGGAAGAGATCTAGGGCCTTTAATTATTTGGGGAATTTCTAGCTAGCGATCTTGATCGGGGGGTTTTCTATTACCATTCAGGGTAGAAGTGTTATGCAGAGTCTGTGTGAAAGGAATATACGATGGGACGAGGAAGTTAATAATAACGATCAAGCAAATGGCAGTCTCTTTATAATGATCTCGAACAGCTTTCAAAATTCCCTTTTAAAAGATCGGCTTTCGAACAAGACGCCATGTAGATTTAAATATCTTTGCGATGTTAGCAAAACCTCTCATGGGTTTCTGGTTTACGCTAACTAATCCTAACTCAAATCTATTTATGTCCAAAGCTAAGTAGCTGCTATCAAAAGCCCTACGCTACCTTCTTTAGAACCTTTTATCTGTGTATTTATCTGTTAAAACTTTACCATTGTTTTATCGTCTTTCAATTCAACTGCATCCAAGTCATTGTAGACGCTTAAATCGCATTGTCCTGGCTGATTTTAGATGTTAAATTACTCAAATCTATCAAAGGCAAGCCAATTTTTGTTAAAAACCGACTCCAGGACATTTCTACTTTGAGACAAGAGCTTCTACAGGATTTCAATGTTGAAGTCAAATTTAATTATGTAATTACAGCCGAAAACCCCTGTGATTACATCTCACGTGTGATATCTCTTAAGAAATCTGAAACTAAAATGCACTTTTGGTTGCATGGCCCACTCTGGATTACTTTAAACCCAGATTGTTGGCAAAAATACGATGTAATATGTTTGTCTGACTCGAAGAAATCTCAAATTCTTACATCAGTCTTATTCCAAGATCCACTTATTGAGTCTATATTAAATATTAACAAATACTTTAGCTCAAATTTCTTCTCAAGTTATTAGATTTTTACTAATGCGCTTTCTTTATTTACAGGGCAAAAGTTGACGGGCAATAAATATCCATAATTTAACGATAAATGAAATTAATAACATCAATTAAGCACTAAATGAAATTAATAATAATAAATGAAGGATGGAATATGAAAGAAGATCACGGGATCATTTGAGAAGAAATTTATTTTTATCTTACCAAAAACGATTCTAATTTTGAAACCGATCTCAGTAGTTAAATAAATAAATGACCAATAATAAAATATTACTCGTACCTACGAACTTAATGGCAAACCTTTTACTTCCGGACCGAATGTGAATAATTCTTATAAGACAAAAGGTCTTAAATGTGAAATATTTGAAAAGACCGGCTAGGTCTAAAGTAAATTAGACAGGGCTGATGTAGCAGAGCAGAAAATACGACAGTTTTCTGTTGTCGGAAGGACAATTTGAATGCATTAAGCCGCGTTGTGAGTGACTCGCACAGGCAGCCTCAACGCGGGATTTTTCCAGCTATGAAGGCATTTTAAATGACGTGAAAATGGTGTTTCCCACTGAATGACTGGAAATTAAAATGATTCATAAAATTAATGTACTGATACATAGGGTTTTTTAGGAGTTTTTCTAACATTAGATAACATCAGGCGTAGGACTGAGGTGGGTCTCCTTCCAGCGGCCAAACATCAATCTATAATAATAATTCCAAACTACTACAAGGGTCGCCTCCAATAAAAATTCGATCAATCTCAAATTAGTATGGCATAAACACTATCATGGCTAGACGGTATCTCACATAAGACTATTTACTCTACAACAAATTCGATCATTTTAATGGATGTAGCTTTATAAATGATGACAACGAAAACAGAGATGAAAGGGCAGCCCAGGCAAAAGAATTTATTAAGAAAAAATGTAAGAAATGGCCCAATGGCTAAGCATTTGATATGTAGATATTCAGTTATTATTTATTATCCATTCTCACAATTTATTCCTGTGAAACATCTTATGCTAATTTTTCTTCTACTACTAACATGCCACGGTACGCCACTTTATACCGTACACTAATCCTATATTATGTGGAGGATGACTTAATCACCTACTGCAAAGCGAACCGTGGAAGGACTGTTCGCAGGGATTAACGACAGTCTATGAGGACAAACCAGGGACGTTGGGTTTCAAATCTTTAATAATCTGACAGAGTACATAATTGATTGGCAAAATTTACTTAAATAGGCCGAGAGTATCGTTTAAGGTTAGTTAAAAATGAAACAACAAAAATATAATTTTATTTACAAACATCAAAATAAGAATAATAATAATAGGCAAAAATAAATATTAGATTGACATAGTACCTTGATAATTATTATAAGGAAAGATTTTTAAATAGAATTAATTGATTAATGCTACTAGGCTTAGATCCAAAGGAGGAACTTTACAATACTAATAATGGAGGGAAGTTTCAGTCTTACGGGTCGGTGACTTCGAGCAAGGTCCTTTTTGCGATGAGGCAAGTGGAGCACGATCCAACGAGGCTAGTGGGGCATGGTCTCAATGAGGCAGGTAGTGGACGATCAGAAATAACCTTCTGATGAAGTTAGCCAATCTTCGAAGATGACGTTCGAAGGGGAATTTGGGAATTCTCGTAATTCCACTGGAAGAGGAAATTTCATTTCCTTAAAGGTAATCGATGGAGATTTTCTTTAGTTCGATTAAACGAAGGGAGACTGTTGCGCAAATTTAAAGGCTTGCCGCTCACAGAAGCTACCAATTAACTAGGGTAGAATCACGGCGGAGTACGTCTTGCTTGTCGGATAACGCTCACGGGAATTGACGATAGGGATGGCCTTGACATGAGTGCTGTACTCCGCGAACTACAGCAAAATTTGAGTATTTTTATGCCCGATTCTGGGGGGAAGGGGGAGTTTGGACAAAGGAATCACAGGCTCCAGACATCTTAACCCTGAACAGGTAACCCTGCTGCGTAAGCGCAACAAGCAGCGCACAAAAACCTAGCTTTTTTCGGTGTGCGCATCTATTCGATGCCTCTGGGTGATCTGTTTTACCCAGAGCCTTATGTTTTTGTTTTCTTTAACCTTTCCATTGTAGTCTTAGATAAATGCTAAACATCTTGAAATAAAAAGATTTAGATTCTTACCAATAGGACTCGAGTTATTCAAGGTCAAATTCAGTGTAGCATATCTGCAACCACGTTACCTAAATCGTGACGCCAATTTGATGTTACTGCCTAGGGTTAATCTGGAGGTGGAATCGATTTATCATTTAAGTGCAAGATACAAGAAACAGCAGCTCTTTCTCGTCTTGTCACTGGTAAGGGAGAAGCCTTGGGACAAGTTCGCAGGATTGGGGAATATTTTTCCCAATGCAATCAGGAGTCGAAAATTCGAGAATGTTCGAACAGGATGTGACGTTGTCCATGGCGGGATACAATCGCTCGTGCTCTCCAATACATTAGGGGCTGGGCGGTCAGAGGTTGTTCTTTTACATAACTATTTTAAAAATACTTCTAATATAAGGCTCTTGAAATGGTTTCTTCCACAAATTGGGATAAATATTGGCAAGAAAAGAAAAATTTAACTCTACCATACCAGGAAAATTTTTATATGAAATGTATGTACTCTAAAATTGCATGGAAAAATAAACAAATACATATATCGAGAATTATTTTTCTTCCAGGTAAAACAACCAAATGTGCCTCATCTCTGCTGTATTTCAACCTTAACTCTACCATACGACCTCTACCCTACTCAGTTGAATTCCCGATACCCACTTCATCAATGAAAATTATTCTATCAGTTTGCGACGAATCAGATACAGAATCTGTTGAACTAGAAGTAGATGTGAATCTACCAGAAGGTGAAGACAATGACCAAAATCTATATAACAGCATGATCTTAATTATCTTTTGCGAGATATAGAATTAATAAAACAGCAGAGTAAACTATTAGCCATCAGCCTCAATAACCTAAATTTAATCGCACAAGATGTTCCAATTACTAAGGTTTGGAACCGTTCAGATGATTTGAAGTAAATATTTTCTATGACCAAGAACTTGTGCTACTGCAATGATATACTGGGACTATTAGAAGGAGTTGGATTTACATTAGGAACCAATCACGAGGCTCTCTATGGACGTTTCGCTCTATAGCACTGAAGCAGTACATTTGCATATTGAAAATTAATTACCGTCCATTCCCGTAACTTATTGTGTTGTTTGAAAGAAACTTACGAAAATCTAGCTTTCATTTTAGACAGTATAAAATATGAGCATAAGTGGTTATTGTGACCAGATCTTTAGGTCGTAGCTATTTTGAATGCTTTACAGGTAGGTTATAGCTATTTCTCTATCCTTTTCCTGCCAATAGGCCATCCGTACTTGAGGAGACCATTTTACACACTAACAATAGTCAGTGCAAAACCAGCCAAGAGTTGGTTCACATATGGTAATAAAGAATAGTTATGTAATAAGGAAAAATAATTTTACACCACTTCATTTAATATTAGGCCCTTGTAAATGGCTTAAACGCAACCGTCAATCTTTTTTGTAAATCAAAACAAAATTTAAAATATATGTGATGACAAAATTAAAGAAGGAATATTTATCGGGCGTCATATTCGACAACTTCTGATAGATAATGAATTTGTAAGTACTTTAGAAAAGTTGGAATTGGAGGAATGTTAAAGTTTCAAAAGTGTGTAATGGTCTCCTTATAAAGCACAAAACACCAAATTATGAAATGTCTTTTAAGAATATGATTGAATCATATGAAAACTTTAGTTGCAATATATCCCTAAAGATTTATTTATTGAATTCACATCTACCCTTCCTTCCTTGCGGAGATTGCAGCCAAAATCAGTAAGACACATTGAGAGATTCCACCAAGATATTGATGTAATCGAAAAATCTTATGAAGGCAAATGGACTCCGGACATGCTTGCTGACATTTGCTGGGTTATTCACAGAGATAGACCAGATATTATGCAAGGGAAAACGCATAAATACTCTAATAAACAGGTAAAAATTCTATACACCTCAGTAATATGGCAAAAAGGAGAAAATGTATTTTCTTTCATTTACATTTGTTTGTAAATGTATCCAAATAAGTATTTAAATAACAATTTTCTTTCATGCAATATGTCTGTTTGCTTTACTATTATTTTCTCCTGCAAGTAAAAGATTAAATTAAACATAGTTGTATGTAGGAATCTTATTTTCGTGATATTTAAAAAATATATATTTATAACTTACATAAACATGGTGATTTCTTACAAAATGAATGTCATTTTCATAATCTACATAGAAAATTAACCCAGAAAACTACATTTCGAGTTCTAGGGCAAAATCATTGTTAGAAAGTGTAATCTTTATACTTCCAATATGTCTTTTACTCCATTGGAAATGATGATGCCAGATTGCTATATGTAGGTGTAAGGATCTGAATTGTTGATTTAAGATTTCAAATGGTGTACTCCTAGCTAGAATGGCAATGCGGCGTTTAGATCTCTTGTTATGGTGCCAACCACAATTAATCGAGTACCAACACAATAATAGCGTTATTCTAAAGGTTTATCAGTTTTAGCCTGCAGAGTCGAGAACGAGTTAGGAGCCTTAACGTGTTGCAAGATAATAGTGGAAGGACGGAGGAAACTAAGGTATGTAGTTGAGATAGCTTGAGTTGTCGTTTCACTATTTAACCGAAATATTTCTTGTATTTCGTTAGCAGTGGCTTAATAACCTGGTTTTATTTCATCCAGGAGATCAACATCCATGCTATTAAGAGTATTGCTTCACGGCAATGCTATGTCAAATATAGCATAACTGACCGTGCCCCAGGTGAAATCTTAAGAATCCGGGACCTCCCATCCATAGCGTCTACAAGGAAGGCTTAGGTAGCCGACAATCATGTGATTAACTCTATTACAGCCAAATGTTTTTTTCATATTTTATGACCTTTTCCCTAATTACAACCTGTGAACCTAAACAAATACATAATGGTATATTAGAAAATTAGTTTTGCAACCTCTACAAACAACGTTATTTGACACCCAAAAGTGTAAGTGACCCTCTATATCCAAATCTTCGAAGCGCGGCCAAGAAATTTTTTCAATTGATTTGTTTCTGGTGAACGAGGAGGGCGTGCCAAAAGAAGGGCTCTTAATGCCAAGCCAGTCTGACGGGGATTGGATTGGTTTTAAGCCAAAACGATAGTTTCTGATTTCGTTATCATACTTACCTCCTAAATTATTTACCTTTTCTGCTCTTTTTCTACTACTTTTAAACATAGAAAATATTAGATCGTTGTTTAATTCGTTACAGGGTGGCGCAGAAATTTAACTAACGTAATTGAGATGCTTCAAACTTTCTCGAGTAATTCGGCGTCGTTGCTTTTATTGCGCTTAAAAGGCGACAAAAAATATATTCCAATTCATGAACACCTTTATTTGGCGCTGGTGGCGATGATCATTAATGGATAATCCAGGTCCATTTTCTAAAAGAGTAGAGAAAACCAGTTCAATAATGTAATATTAGGTTTGAACAAAGTTCCCTCACAACTTTTTAAAAAGTTTATTAAATAATAGTTTTTATTTAGACATTTATTTCAAAGCTTATATATTTATAGATTTATACAGGGTGTACGACTAGTTAATGTGTAGTGGCCTAGTCTTTTTTAAGCTTCGCTTGAAATTGCATAGTGACCTAGTCTAACTAGCCGCTAGGTAACTGCTTACCTTCAAGCGAGGCCTAATAAATCCCAGGCGACTATAGAATAATTAGTCTGACACCATAATGGTATCTAAAGTTTCACTAAAACAAAACAAAATTGACGACATTCTAAAAAGCATCAAGAATGGTTCATGCAAATAGGTGAATGAACAAACACAGAATAGTGAAGACGATGTTTGGTACTTTCTCGAGGCAAAACCCATTTAAGTATTAGTCTCAAGTTATTTAAAACTCCTCAAAAAGAGCAAGCACGGCCCTATCCAAAAAACGGAAAAAGACAAAAGACTGAAAGAAAAGGAAGTAGGAGGAGGTAAGAACATGCTGTCACAATAGAAAATTGACTCTTAAAGTCCAGAGCACATACTCAATTTATAACAAAATAACACTTTTACACATCCAAAATTCTAAAAATGTATATATATATATATATATATATATATATATATATATATATATATATATATATATATATATATATATATATATATCATCACTAACTCTATAATTTAAGAAGGGAATTTTTTGAGTATTTGAATAATTATTTCATCTTAGCTTGGTTGCGACTAATGTTTTTTTTATCAATGTTCAGAAATAAAAATAATTATCGAAATTTTGTGAAATTTTTAAAACCCAAAGCATTACAGATGATGAAGTTCGGAAAATCTATTTTTAGATATCTTCTTCTATAACTATATTTTAGCAACGTGATATTTTGAAATGGGGGAAATTTAGTTCAAATTTAAGCAGCTATGGTTTAATTTTTATAAATTCTCTGAACTTCGCTAATTATAGTAATTTTAAAAAGGAACTCTAAACTAAATTTCTCCCCTTTCAAAATATCACGTGGCTAAAATATAGTTAAAGAAGATATATAGAAAAAAAAAATTCTGAACTTCACCATTTGTAATGCTTTGGGTTTTAAAAACTTCACAAAATTTCGATACTTATATTTATTTCTGAACGTTGCTAAAAAAAACATTGGTCGCAACCAAGCTAAGATGAAATAATTATTCAAATACTCAAAAAAATACCCTTCTTAAATTATAGAGTTAGTGATGATGATAATGATGATGATTATAATTGGCGAAGTTAAAAAAAATGATAAAAATTTAACCATAGCTGCTTTTTTTAGATTTTAAATTTTAATCTTTTTAGCGATGCGCAAGCTCCCCCCGTAATGGGGAGTGGCGAAGCCACTGCCTGATATATATATATATATATATATATATATATATATATATATATATATATATATATATAAATATGTATATATATATATATATATATATATATATATATATATATATATATATATATATACAAATAAATGTAATTAATAAATTAAAACCGCACCAGGCTAGCTAACATGAATGGTAAAAAAGTAAAACCAATGGAGCAGGTGAAAGAGATCTTTCATTCATTTGGCAAACTATTAGAGTTACTTCTTTCATTTTCAGACTATATTAGGATTAAACCCCTTTCCCCCAAATTATCTCACCTTCTTTTGTTCCCAATTATTTACCTTAGCGAAGACATGAAAACGAAAGCCAAAGCAAACAGCTCAGCTCTGAATCGAGCACAAAGCGATAAATGCAAATCGCCTGATGAAGAGAAACATCCACAATAAAGGCCAACACTAGCGCGATTAAAACGATAACGAAGAGACTCATGAATAAGAAGAACCGGACAGACCAGCTTTAAAAGAGCCATCCAAACTTAAATCAAATATTTATATGGAAACATAAATGAAAATTGTAAAAATGGGATGTGTTAAATAAAATTATCATTATAAGCATAGGAATTGTGATAAATTTAAAGTGTTCACTAAAAATAAATTGAAAGCGGTGTGTAAAAGTTTCGTAGCCTTAGCATACCAATTTATGTATAATTAATAAACAGAGAACACTGCTGATACAATTTAAATGAGTTACACAAATGAGCAGACCTACATGCAAAATAACAGAAAATGCACACAAAACAGTAAAAAAGCATAGATACTCAAACTACACATAAAGGCAAGAATGTACAAAGAAACACGCGTGAAAGAGAAAAATAATGGTGGACAAAGATTAGGAGATTATCCTACTATCTGTACGAAGTTGTATAAATGATGTATGGAAAGAGAAAAGAGATTGGATGCGAAAGTCTTATGAGTGGTTCAGATTAACCGAAAAAGAGCTCAACTAAGATAAATTTCTTTTCTCATTCCATCTTCTCTCATTTCAAATTTTTACTTTGTTTCTACTACTCTCATCCATCGTCAGCTCTCGCTGAACTTCCCTCACCAGGGACAAGTTGGACACAGTAAAAGAGGGAAAGGGCTTGAGGAAGGGTCGACAATAGGTCGCCTGCCTGTCCACTCCTCACAGGGGAAGGATTGACTAGGCCAAGCATGCGAAAACATTTCTTCTCTTAAAATACAAAAAACAATAAATAAATCCATTATTCACATCAACAACGAGAAGAACTTTGCTCCGAAAGTGGTCCACAGGGCGAAAAGTTGGCTAAACTTTTATACTCTCTTTTATTTACTAGTTAACTTCGTTTTGAGCTTCAAACGGAGAGCTTTGTATCAAGAAAACGAAGTGGAAGAAACCGTTAGAGAACAATAGAGAAGATACATCATTCATTAGTGCCACACTAATGAATCGAAGAAAAATAACAAGTAATTACGCTGGACCGTTCATTAAGGCTTTAATTTAAAAAACATCACGCAAAATAGTTAGAAGGAGACTTAAATATCAAGGGCTAAAGGGATCCAAGGCGAGAAAGAACCCATGGGTATCGGGAGAAAACAGAAAAAAATGTCGACAAAATGTCAAAAGATTACAAAATTGGACACATTAACAATGGTCAGAAGTTATCTTGTCAGATGAAAGTAATGCTTAGTTATGTAAGAAAGACTAGTGCATTGTTATTTTACATGTACTTTATCATCACTAACTCTAAAATATAAGAAGGGGTTTTTTTTTTGAGTTTTGAATAATAATTTCAACTTAGTTTGGTTATGACTTGTTTTTTTATCAAATTTATTTCTAATAATTCTTTTATAATATCAAAAAACAAAATGGTGAACTTCAAAAATAAATATAAGTGTCGGAATTTTGTGAAGTTTTTAAAACCCAAAGAATTACAAATGGTGAAGTTCAGAAAAGTTATTTCTATATATCTTCGATAACTATTTTTTTGCAACGTGATATTTTGAAAGGGAGGAAATTTAGTTTAGAGTTCCTTTTTAAAATTATTACAATTGGCAAAGCTCAGAAAATTTATAAAAATCATATATTAGTAGGGAAGCCATTGCCTGGTCTATTTAAATATATATTCTTTTAAATTTACAATTTTTAAAAGCTTTTGTGAGATTGTGAGCATTTCTAGTGCTACCATTATGCGAGAAAGAGTAGGAGTGGTATTTCACCCTGCTTGTGTGGTACCAACTGTAAGCATGGAGGTGGTCCTATTATGGTATGGGGCACAATGTCTTCATTAAGACTACGGGAGATGTTCTTAACACCAGGGAAGAATAAACTCCCTAACTTATACTACCTTGTTGGCACAATCTCTGTCCAGGAAAGTACATTATGCCATATTATCAACCACAACAAGAATTGTGATGGAGAAATGGGCATCACACTTATAAAGTGACCACCACAGAGCCCAGAGTTAAATCCACCGGAACACCTGTGGGGAGTGTTTGAGAGAGAAATCAAAACACCACAGGACAAATAAAACATAAGTGTATGAAAAATTAAAAGCTGATTTGGCAAAATGTGATGCTATCCACGCCACGAGGATTTATCGCTTTCAATAAACTTAAGGATGATCTAACAAAGTATTAAAAGAAATTTCAATATAAATATAAAATACTGAATTCATTTGCAAGAAATGTCTAATTACAGTATATAAATAATTATTAAGTGTGCTTTAAACTTTTGCCTAAGAATATATATGTAAGAAATAACACAAAAATCTCTCGCCCGTTATTTATCTGCCTGAAAAGATCCAAGGGAAAAGAGAGAGACTAAAACCAAATGAGGAAAATGAGCATCTATCGATAATGCATGACGTCACTCAATCTGTGAAACGAACGAAATAGAGAATAATATTAATATAGAACGTGTTTATTTGAAGCTCTCACTAACTATTCGATACAGCGTAGGTTTCTGACGTCGATGTTACATGCCTCAATTACAAGCGAAATTAGACACAAATTTTATCGTACATATGTAGAGGTCTGAGCAACAAATAGTGGAAGCCGTGTGTTTACCTCCGCAGGAGTAGGTAGATCTTAAACCAAACATTTCACGCATAATCAATCACAACACTGCTGTCTTTCCTCTCCTCTTTTCTTCTGTTGAAAGAAATCCTCCGGATGAATAGTTCTTTCCGCATACCAGCCTAGGTGCTAAACTAGTTCTATTACCACCGGTGTGAAGAAGCTGCCGAGCTAATCGCTGGTTGCAATATAATAAACGTTAAAATAATTGAAATTATTCTCTTTTACAGGGTGGAAACAAGAATTGTTGATATTTATTCAATTATTGAAAAAAATATGGAATATTACATAATTCTTAGCTTAAACGAAAGAAAATATCATAAGGTGAATGATGATGTAACTAGAATTAAATGAAATGTGACCGCTTTTAGCGTCGATGATGCGACGAAGTCTAGGTTTGACATGAACCTAACTAGCGCGCCAAATTTCCACTGTTGTTTCCTTCCAGCAGTTTTTCATTTGCACTTCAGCACTCAGACATTTTTACTATATCTCGTAAAGGCCTTCTTATCAAGTAGCGACCGCTCTCCAAAGTTCTTGGGATTCATATAAGAAGAACTGGGCAGAAAAAGTTCTTTTGACCAAATCTCCTTACAATTTGCCTGGCAGTAATCTTTCACTTTTGCTGTGTGTGACGTTTCTTCATGTTGATGAAAAGTTACATTGGCATTGGATATTGTGGTATTTACCCATGAGATTACTTTCTTCTTTAACATGTACAAATAGACGTGGTGATTTATCTTTACTACATCTTCAATATAAATGAGAGGTTTTCTTTTGTCAGTTGATATTACCCCACACACAACTTCAAAGAAGCTTACTTCCGTCTCTTGAAAGATGGCCTACTGTTCACTCGGACGGCCATTTTTATTTGGTTCCCGAACATGATTCTTCAGTGTGTTGTGGGTGGCCTGAACAAGGAAACACTTCTCTTCCGTTCAGCCAACCGGAGGCTACGAAGTCATAAAGGAAACGAAGGAGGGAGGGGGGGGGGGTGACGTTGCTCTTTCAACTTTTTTCTTTATGGTAGGGTTGGAAATCAGCTTCCCTTTGGCTCTATTTTGTGCGGAAGATTCAGGTCATCTTTTGAAGCATTTTGTCTATGTTCAAATGACTCAGTTTTGCCGCCAATGCAAGATGTTTCTTACTCCTCCTTGGATTTTGCTTGATCTTGTTTATCGTCTACTTGATGAAGGTTGGGGTTTTCATTGATAGGAGTGTGGTGTTTATTTACTATTGGTATGTAAAAAGAAGGCGAGGTGTTGCTCAGAGTAGCTCACTGTCAGCAGGAGGTAGAGTTCAAGATGACTTTGCTCTGAGAAAAGGTGAAAGCGTCTCTGAGGAACTTCAATAGGAGAACCCTATCCGGCTTCACAAACCTCCCTCTTTACAAGAGATTATTACAGATTATTTCTCCGGATATAATTCAAGAAAGAAGCCTTCCCCTCCCTTGGAGGTGGTCAGATATAATTTTTATGCAGATGGTAAAGAGGGCCAAAGAGGTTTCGTCCCTCTTAATGGGAGGGACTAGGGGTCTTGAGTGTGGAAGGTAATTGATACAAGCAAGAATATTGATGTGTTATAGAGCGGAATCGAATATATTGCAAATAAAAAAGCGTCTATGCGGAACGGAAACATGCGAGGCATTCTGCGCGGAGGCTGGATTTTAGCAAAGAGCGAAAATACACTGTAGAGATTCAAAGCTGCTGATTAACAAGGTCTGCTGACCAAAATGTCGCGCGTCCTCACTTATTCTGATTTATGACCTTACGACCTTCAAAACTTTTAAATAATTCCTAGAGTAACCACGGGAGGACCTCGATATAGCCCAATTCTTAGCCTAAGAGAGTAGAGAACAGCCCAGCCTAGCATAGCGTAGTTATTTTCTAGCGTAGCATAGCCAGGTATAGCCTCAAAATATACTAGCCTAAACTTGCTTAGTATAGCATAGCATATCATAGCCAAGCATGGCATAAGATAACCTACCCTGTTTTAGCCTAGTATAGCCAAGCCTAGCCAAACATAGGAATGCCTAGCCTAAAAAAGAATAGCCTAGATGTGCCAGGCCTAACCTAGCATAGCTGAGTAGAATCTAGCTACCCTAATATAACCCAGTATAGTATAGCTTATTTTATCCTACCTTAGCTTAGTATGCCTAGCCTATCGTATCCTAGTATAGCCTAGCCTACCTAAGTAGACCCTAGTCTAACCTAGAATATTATAGTATAGCCTAGCTTAACCTAGTCTAGTATAGCCTTGCCTAGCCTAGCATTACCTAGTCTAGCGTAGCTTGTTATAGCCTAGCCTAACCAGGTAGGGCTTAGCATAGCATGCCAGAGCCTAGCCTAGCGTCGCCTAGAGTAGCCTAGTCTAGTCTAGCACAGCTAGAATAGGCTTCTATAGCCTAGCCAATATATTCGGGCATAGGAGAGCCTAGCCTATCATACTATAGGCTAGCTGGGTATAGACTATCCTAGCCTAGCCACTCCTAACATAATATAGCCAAACGTATCATATTATAGCATAGCCTAGAATATCCTAGACTTGTATAGCATACCATACCCTAGTATAGAATAACCTTGCATATCTTAGCCTATTATATCTTTAGTTAGCTAGCTTATCGCTACCTAACATAGGATTACCTAGCATAGCCTAGCATAGCAGAGCATAACCTTCTCTATCCTATTATACTTTAGCCTCCCATAGCATAGCATAGTATAACCTAACCTAGCATTGACTATTCTAGACAAGTATAGCATATACTATCCTATTAGACCCTAGTCAAGCAGAGCTTAGTATTGTTTAGCCTAACATACTATATGCTATCCTACTATAGCATTTTATAGCACTAATTAGTATAGTATATAGCTTAGCATTATAGCTTAGCATAGTATAGGGTATTTGAGGCTTGTCTAGCAGAGTATAACATATTATAGCCTATTCTATTCTAGCAGAGTATCAGCCGAATAGTTATGATATTATTACCAAAACAAAATAATTCCCGGGCTTATCTTGGGAAGACTTCGGCAATTATTTCATTCGAAAGAGAATTTAAAACAACATGAAGGTTTCAGATTTTGTTATAATCAGCCGAATAGTTATGATGTTATTACAAAAGAATAAAAAAACAAAACGGGGACCATTTAGTTAGGGGGTCATGTGGAGTTGTACACCGAAGCACAAAAGTCGATCATGGACTGGAGAAAGACATTATTGATTAGAATTAAGTGGCAACGGTCATCGCCACCATATACTTTGGGATAAATACCCTAGAATGTTAATAGATGAAAGGTTGTAGGGTGCTAGGGAAAGTTAATGAAAAGCAGACCACTTAAAATTCGCTGTCGTGGCTAGTTGTCATGCACACAACTTTGGGATGAGAGCTAGCACAGTAGCAGATCACTAAGTCATTAGCGAAGAATGTCCTGCTGATTAGACTCGCAAGAAATCAAATTAACAGGTCTATGTAGGTCAAATATTAATTCTCCGGCTATGTGAGGCGCGAAGTTGAAGTTAGTATAACATAAATATTTACTTTCAAGTTTTATTGAAATTTCTCCCAACCATTAGAAGCAATCTCTTTATGTACCGTGCATAGCATACATTTCCTTTAACACGTTCTGTCCTAACAGAGGAAAATAGTACTAACAAAGACAATGTAGTAGTTTCTGGATTAAGTTGGCTATCTAAATAAACTGAGTGAAGTTAATATTTAGCTAACAATACAAGTCTACGTCATTTCTGTGGCGAAAACTTTTGCTGTTAATTTCATAATTTTGCATTATAATTTTTAGAATCAGGTCAAAGTTTTAGGTAACTTTATCTCTACACTTTAACCATATAATTTATTTAACGAATTACTTTGATAGGTTATATTTTGAATTCAGCATTTCTAAATAATAAATAAATAGTTAAGAAACCTCTAAAATCTATTCCAAACATCGTACCAGGATCAATACTTATTTAATCTTCTCCATGACGATAGTCTATATTTCTCGCAGAGTAAACATTCTGGTTTGAATATACATTCCAATTAACTTAATTGGATCTTTGCGTATAATTACTGCCATTATCACTTCATCACACCAATGAAGGCCAAATAAAAGCGGTTGCTTGGACTTGGCATCACTCGAAATGGTTTGGTGAAAGTTGCTTAAACAAGATAACTGACTGGCAGGCCATAAAATGTAGACTATAACTTCGGACTTACTGTTGCATTATTAGTTGATCCTTTCTTCGTTTTCTTTTTAAAGCTGATAAGCAGTTAATATAGATAGAAATTTCCGCTAGATATTAAATCTTTTTTGTCTCCTAAAATTTCTTTTATGATTTTTCCCACTAAAACAGTATATAGATTAAGAAGTAGGTTCTTAGCTATATTACATTTATTCACTGAGCTATCCTCATTTTTTAGATTTACCTTTATTAATCTATCTCAGTCTTTCTACAAATAAGATAAGTTCCTGGACAGTAGGTTTAGTATTAATTTGTTTAGTAATTCCATTGTACTCTATGACGGCAGCTTTCTGTTAGCTCACTTCCCTGTTTTGTTAAGAGTGGAAGAAGAAATGAGTGTGTTCCTCACCAGTGTCAAACCGATGAATAAATTCTTCTTTTTCGATGCTTTCATTATATAGGCGATTTTGGACAGTTTTATTGACTGAAGATCCACAAGAGCTTTATCTCTTTGGCGGAAACACACGATTGCAGTGATTTATTAACCTGCCACCATCGAGACGGGAGGCAATCCTTCACAACGGGTCTCGAAGGTATATCACGTTCTCATTTTCTAAAAATATATCGTAGGTGCTAAATACATTCCAGAAGTCATTTTTTCATTTCTCTAAAATAGGTCAATGCATCCACAAAAATACAATTTTCGAAGACTTTTCTTTCCGAATAGTATTTGTAGTGTTGGTCGCCCATTTCGATACCTATGTACTTCCTTTTTGTGGAATTGGACTGCCTATTGTATGTTTTATTTTGTTCGGTTTGTAATTATCAGGCTATTTTCTATTTGTTGACATTACTGATTTTTAGTGCTATCATCCTGGAGTGAACACGTTCCTTTGTGTATGTAGCGACGGCAACCTAGTATATGTTGCCTTGAATTGAACCTTTAATCATTCGGGAATTTTTGGTATTGTTATTTTGACCCTAAAGATTGATTACAGCTACATACATGTTTATGTATCTCCCTTGTAGAATTCCAGTCTCGAATTCTTATTCTTGTCCTTTAAATTCCTTTATCATCCAGTTTGCTCTTGTGTATAGGATGTAATCGCAGAAAATTCACTCTGAGTTTTTCGGTATCTGCATATTTAGGTTCCTTTACTGCATGCCTTTGACCCAGACTTTCTTGATAACATATTAAACATATCTTAGGACCAAATCGATATATAAATATATATAATACTAAATATTGTAGAGATTAAATTCTTCTAGAAATACTTTTAGTGTTCAATTGAGGAAGTTTCGCAAACACCTCCCATAAAATTCCTATTGATAAAGGCCTCTAATTGCCAGATTTGAAAGCAGTTTACCTGGTTTCGGGACGCGGATCACTTTTGCTACTTTGTATTCGTCTGGAAAGCACACAAAGTTGATGCCTTTGTTATTGATGTTTTTCATTGTTTATATGTTTTTTTCTGGTACCTTAGTTTTGGTCGCTACTTTGTAGCTCTGCGCTTTTGCTTGAATAAAATAATATTTATTTTTATTTCCTCTAATGTTGGGATGATCAATGATCACAGAATTCCATCCTTTTTTGATTAGTGATGGTATTTGGGGTATTTTTCTTTTAATCTTTAATAAATATATTTGGACCATTTCGTTTAAAATATTTTTTCCCTCCTGCTTTTATAGATAACATAGCCTACCACTGCTTTTATTTGGTCGTATGGTCTTGAACATTTGGGTTTGGCGATGTTTAAAAAAAATATCAGCAGAGAGACTAAATTGAAATTGAGGGATGGATTGAAAGTCGATGATATAAAATGTGAGTTTAGGTATTTTTCTAATCTCTTTATCTTTAGAAAGATATCGCAAATAGACCTGTATGACTACAAAAGAATCATTTCTTCACACCTAGTGCTTCATGGAAAGCGTACCCACATGAGAAGAAGCAAAATCAGTAATTTATAAAATAAAACAGAGAGTAAATAACAGTGCAAACATTAGTAGAAAATGTAAAGTTAACAAACGGAAAAAACAAGCTCCAAACATAACAGAACAAACAGATATGCACAGCGCTATGACCCTGCGGTGCCCCTCAAACTAGAATATAAGCATATCACTACTTCCCACCAAACATAAACTTCAACACAAAATTAAACCTTTCCCCCAAATTAAGAGAACAAGCAAAATTCAAGAAACATGGAACCTGAGCAAAATAATAAAACAGCTTTGATACAAGAGATTTTGGTCGGTTTGGAGGTACAAAGTGTGTATTTCTATGGAATTGGGTTTTCTTCACAATAATTTCTGTGCGAATGTCATGGAATGGTAAAACGTAGATTCATTTTATCGATACACAAAAATCTATAGTTGATTAAGAAAATTACATCGACCTACTTTTTATTGGCCGCTTTTCTGATTGTCATCAGTTCGATTTAAAAGGAAACTTTATTTTCCAGCAAGATGGTGCGCCCTTTCGAACGAGCAAAACAACACAGAGATTTTGGAAGGAAATGTCCCCCTTTATTCAAATGGATAAATGGCCTTCTGAATCGCCTGAGTCTAACCCTATGAATATTTTCCAATGTAATTTACTTCAAGGAAAGTTTACAGCAAAAGAAAAAAAATGAAATTAGTGTATCTGAACTTAAGGAAAAAAATTATTCTTGCATGGGATAACATAACACTATCTGAAATCATTGAATGTATTTCTTCCTTTAAAGGCAAATAAGGGCTGTATGTGACAAAGAAGTTAGACATATTGATCATTTATTTCAATAAAGGTAGATTGATTTTGATTTTTTTTCAAACATTTTCTTTTGTCAGGGCACGCATCAAGCATATTTTTGAGATAATATATATTTATTATAATTTTAGCAATAGTATTTTAGGTAAATTGTTGAACTTTAGAGTTAATAATAAATACAAATAAATTTTTCCATGCGAATTTTCATTTATATCTAATTAAATTTGAAAGTGTTATTTAAGCTTGAAGTTAGTGGAATTTTGTTGGCCCACCTGATATATGATAGCCTAAGAGTTCTTGGAGGTTTAATACAAATGCATTTTATCATCATATAAAAAAGTATAACCAAAGAAAAATCATCCTGAATAGGAAATGGAAATGTCATTAGGTCTTCTCTCTTTGATCAAGAGAAATATTATTCCCCTCCTTTGTACAGCGAACACTGATAAAATTGGCCATGGGTTTACATAATGGATTTTTGTTTTGAGCATCTTAGAAAATCCTTCGATAGTGAAACTTCGATGTGAAGATAAATAAGGTTTTAACATCACATTTTGCATTTAAAACAGTTTGCAAATATTTTTTAATATTGCCAATCATACCAATATGCGAAGCTATGCAACAGCTACTAACGTATATAAAAAGACCTTTGATTATTCCTATTTCCTTTAAGGTGGTGCTTCGTATAGACTATTACCCTGGTAATTGGAGCAGCGGTACGCCCTCCATGTTCAGTGCATCCAGTAATCTTAAACTAGATCAAGCCCCTTAGGCATTATTCCTTCAGGAAATTTCCATTATAACCTTGTTTGATACATTCTTTACTTATAAGACCCCACGTTCGAAAATACATCATATTTTAAGCCTAAGATTGTCTGTTTATTAGGGAATTTATATTTTTATGAGAAAACTTAAGGAGAGCTGATCACTGTCAGGTCAATTGAGGAAATGAAGTCACTAGACCTTGGTGTTTTGTGTCTAAATACACAAAACATGCAATAAATCAAATAAACACAATAAATGCAATAAGGAATAAAAGATAATTACCTGCTTTACAGGTTTGCAAAATGGCAACTTGCTATTTCTCCCCGGCAAACAGCAAATTAGATTTTTCGAGTTGATTAATTCTGCAGTGAAAAATATAAATTATTTGATTGGAAGGAAACTACTTACTCTTTGGATTTGGAAAGCGCAGAATAAAATTTTTACACTATTATTTAAACTCATAAGTTAAATAATAGTGACTCTGAAGTAATAATGACTAGTGACGGAACTAAATGCGATAGAGAAAAGTCGAAAGTTGTGAGGATTCTGCTGTCACGGACCAGTACCAGAAGAAGAGAGGGAATAAGGAGGGGTCTCATGGGTCATGCATCTGAGATTTTTGTGGCCATAGCAGCGTTATTAAGACGATACTATGGGTAACGTATAATTCCGTGACTAGAACGAAAGAGTCCTATCTTTGTAGTAGTTAACCAACTGGTAAAAAATGGCAAACTGGACAGGATAGTTTGTTCCTCTCACTCTTTCGACTCTGTTTGGGAGTCTGCATACTTCACGGGATTGGTGTTTTACTGTGTCTTTTTCTGACCATCTTAACCTTTTGCGAACATCAAATCGAGCTACTCCTCTATCTCGCTTATATTTCCCAAAATGAGGGATATGTGGTTCACTTTACCTACATACTTCATAGATGCATTTATGTCTTGAACGTAACGCTATTTGTCTTAAAATGGTTCTTTCTTAAACCGAAGTTCATTTATCCTTCTAAGCACCCATACTGGGATGTCATATGTAGCATGAGCAAAATTACTATCCTTGGAAAGGATATATGCGTGTAAGTTTTCGAATGTAATAATAATACTAGGTTACTAAAAAAATCCTTGTATCCCGTCAAACTTTTCTCAACTGCTTTAAGACAATTTTTTACCGCTGAATCTGAAAATGACGTTTATTTCCTCCGATCAGGACAGGTTTCTTTGTGCTAAGTTGATTCTTTAATAATCCGATCTTACAGCTAAATTGATTACATTTTTGTCATATTTTTGGTGTATATTTGTTAAATATTCTCATCCGAAATAAGTTTCTATGATAAAAAAAATTCGTTTTCTAACACACTGGATTGAGAAAAAAGTCAGAAAAATTTATTAGTGTACATTGAATAGTAGATTATTATAAGGGTAATTAATTGTAAATTGGATATTAGATTATCATTATTCAAATACTGAGAATGAAGTTCCGTTTCTTTGAACCCCGAATGGTCAGCGGTATGTATGTCTCTTCTCATAGTCCAACGGTAATCATTCATCATGAATGCATTCGAGTTTTCCTGACACCTAGTATCTATCTGCTTCATTTCTTTATAGAATCACACTCTCTGCTCGCCGCTGATCTTAGAGACTCAGGAAACCAATCCATATGTGAGAATAAGTAATATATTTTGATACTCATGTTGCTTCTATGAGGAGCTGACAGAGTTGAGGACCATCAACGATGTCAGCTTTCAATTTTTACATGTTCAAGTATCGAAGCAACCACCATCTTTTTCTTGAGCTTTGCTTAACTGTTTGTTTAAGCCTAGATTGATTTGCAATGATATGTAGAGAGAATATCATTTCTCTGTCCACCATAGGTTTGTTAATGAGATTCCTTGCTCTACAAGGTACCAATTCATCTTGAACAGGCCAATCTTTCTTCGTTTAATGCTGAGCTCGGTCTCTACTATCTAACATTTACAGAATTCACAGGTACTTACTTAACCAGGTGTGTTGTGTCTACAAAACGTTCACCAGCTTCATGTCAACAAAAATCAACCTATGGTTCTGATCATAACGAATTCTATCCAGAATGTACTTCACATCTTTATACTTTTTCTTCAGTGTATTATAGGGAGCGAGGGGTACAGAGGCAAACTAGTTGCTGGTGGGCAACAGAACACATTTTATCTGTCGCATGTTCTTGTCAATGAACAGTCTCTTATCTTCGTGTTGGTACTCGGGCATCAAAGCCTGTGCAAAAGCTGCGCGATATCTGTGGATTTGGGGGCATCATCATAAATTTTTTTTTCTTTAGGCAGGTACTGAAAGTTCATCAAAATGGGCTACAGGACGACGTGATAAATAAAGATCAAGATAATTAATGTTGCTCCAGTTCCATCTGTTGATCTCAGTTAAATAAATAGCGCAGAAGTAGCAGTCAGTTTCATGGTTTCTCGGCTCCCTCCAACTATGAAAAGTCCAAACTTTAGACAATTCTTTTTGCCATTGAGCCAACGACGCAGATACTTGTTGCATGTCGTGAACACCGTGTGTGGCGCCAAAGCTTCATCTTGATTACCAAGATTCATACCAAAAAAAGCATTGTATGCACACTTTTTTAAATTCGTGACTGGATTCCTGTTAGGAACAACGATGTATTCGCCACAGATGTAGCAGAATACATCGGGATGATTTTGGCAAGATCTTCTGGACGACTCCCTTTGATTCAACTGCAAAAGAAAAATACCAATTAGTCAAAAGTTGCGTCATTTAAACTCGTCATAAATCGTTTATTTCAAGAAATAAGAAAGATATTTGCATCATATAAATACAGAATACCCGTACATCTAAAAAGACGTAAAAAACATCATGTGGTGATAAATCAAAAAGTTGACCTGCTTGAGCAAAACCAATGGTATTTTTTGATTCACCACATTAAAATTGTTCTAAATCAGCTGAAAGACACTTAGACAATAATTTTGGGGTTGTCCAGTGCTTTGGCTACTTTTTATTGTTTCAAAGTTGATAACGTTATTGTGGATGCTGTGATCTCAAATACTAAATACTTCACCGCAACCTGGTAACGTGATGTTTTGATTTAAGTAGTATCTATTTCATAGATTAACACCAGCCGAAAAATAACAATACATCAGGACTGCCATTGCAATCCTTAATACATACATCTCGCGTCGTTTCACTTAACGTAAAAATCAATGTGTCGACTCACTTTTGCCGTAGTTCTGCTTTACTACGACGCGTCTTCGTAGCAAATGCAAATTAACCCGAATGATCTTGTTGTATCAAGAAAAACTTAGGAATTAATTTGATATTGATTTATTAGCTAGGAAGAAAATGTTGTTCCAAAAGAATCATTATTCCAGCAAGGGGATTTCACTCGAAATTGAAATAACGAAAAATATCAAATCATTGTTAAATGCCAAATTTGTTCAACAAATCTTTCATAATCCATGAGCGATGACTGCCATATTGTCCAGATCATTGTCCTATGCATTTTCGTATATAATCCCCATGTTAACTGTAAAATTGACACTAAAAAAAGCTGCGCATAAAGTTGAGGGTTCAAATTAATGAAATATAGGACTGTTTTAAAAATCCAGAATTTGAAAAATGGCATTATTTTGAGGGTTCAGGTATCTCTAGAATAAATACCCAAATTGTCCGTTAGAGAAAGACGTCTATCATTTGACATCCCAAGAGAAACACTTAGAAGGACTCTTGGGAATAGCAGTAAGAACTGTTTACATTGTATACCAATCAAACAACGGCTTTCTGATACTCACTACTTTAAAAGAAAATTAATGAACGAAACAATCCTTTTCACGAGTGAGGACAGAGGTAATTTACTTAATTTGTTTTGGATGTAAGATGAAGCTCATTATAATTTCATTGGTAAAGCTAATTCTGAAAAATAACTTTATCAGGGGATGACAAATAAGTCGTAATAGTGATAGTTATATATTATATTTCAATCTCACCCAGCTTTGCTGAGCAGGTGAAGAATGTGACCATCCCTAAAGAATGGTACGTCCATGTCTTGGAATGAGTTAATCTCACTTTACACAACTCTTTTATATAAAGTTTGCTCCAAACAGAATCGTTGAGGCCCCACCACAAATATCCTCTATGGCGAGAGAATGGCTGTCCAAACACTTCTGGAAATGAAAAACCGTTGTAGAGCTAAACTTGAGTGGGCTTCTAACAGTCCCGATTTAAAAACTCCTGTTTTTTTCAACTAAACTACTTTAATTTTTCTAACTATTCCTTAACCCTTGTAGAACTGAAAGAAATAAACAAAGAAAAGATGAGACTAATCTCTGGTGCTGTGTGAAACTGCAATACAAAACTTTCATTAATTTTCCAAAAAAGTACCTTGATTTATAATTAGTTGGTGGCTGTTTTGTTAGTCATTCTGCTTTTATCAAGATTAATTATATTTTATAAACATTTAATCATCTAACATATATGTATGACTTCACACATCAGTTTTAGATTTACCTATTTTTTTTCTCCTGTTGTCCCTTTTAATCATAATATGGTAACTTCTCCTTTTCTCGGCCACTTTTATTCTTCCATCATGGAATATCATACATTTCTGAGTATCTGTTACTTGTTGCTCGAGGGCATCCTTTATAATTGCTCCTCATTAGTCATCCTTGGCTTTTATAATACCATTTCCAAAAGCCTTGAATATAATAATATTTGCCCTAAACTTTAAAAAAATGGTACTTCGATTACAATAATTATGCAAGGCTATGGGCCTATCCGAGTGGAAACGCCGCTTTCTATTTAAGCGAAATTAAGCCACATCGGTTGATGTAAGTCGTCGAATATAATGCTGTTTTGAGTCTACTACACGACAGCTACCATACGCTGTAGTGACCAGTGATTCGATTTCCAATTCAAACTGTTCGGCCTTAGTGATAAATAAAAATCAGAAAAATGATTACAGATGGGTAGTAAAACTCCAAATAAATTATTAGTTTGTAGTCAATCTCTAGAGAACGCAAACCATTTGAGAGTTTAGCTTTAGTAATTGAATGGAAGAATTTCTGATCTCTATAATATGATTTATTCCATTAATGTGTAACTGAAAGTAAATACTGAAATAAACCGTATCTTAATGCAACATCTGACATCTTTCGTCCAGGAATACGAACGATTCGTGATAGATGACCCTCACTTTTATTTACATAAGTAAGAAGGGATATAATTGAGGTAAGGCAAGGCCGATGGAGCAGTTAGATTGTGTGGGCTCATGGAAGCAGTTTGACCGTCCTTTTCTCCATTTTTCTGCTTTCGTAAGCGGGCCAGTGGGAGCGTCTATTTCACTTAAGTGAAGATGTATGTCACTCTTACTTTAGATGTAAGACGAAGCTCATTTTCCTCTCAATGGTAAAGCCAATTCTAAAAAAAATAACATTTTCAGGGGATGGTGTCTACTAAAAAATGTAGTAGAGATCTTTAAATTTAGAAAGATGTAACTTTTAGATAGTAAGTTCTTCTAAATTTTTAATCAGAACCATCTTTGAAAAACAGGGGAAGAATGCGATCATCACTAAAATAACGGTAGTTTAATGTCATCGACATGTCTTTGGAGTGAGTTAAACACATCTGTGACTCAACTGTGGTAATCCAGCCTGTTTTTTGCATAGTTTTTCTCTTGCAATCTTTAACAAGCACGGCAGCATCGCATGCATTTCCTTATCGTTGAACACGATTGTTTCTCTAGACATAGAATTTTACAACAAACAGGCGCATTTATTGCGCCTCTTTGGCATTCGTTTGATCATGCAATCTTTCTCAAACGCACGGCAGTAAGTGTATTATTCCTAATTTTCCCTCTTTCAAAATGCTTTAGAAACTAGGTATAGACACTAGTGAATGAAGGGAGCGTTCATTTGTATCTTAGCACAAGTTTTAACATGCAATCTTAAGCAAATACACTTGTGGAAACTGTATTTTTCTCAATTTCCCATCACTGAGCAAGGTTTCATTCAAGGCATAGAAATTTCTCGATATTTTGGAAAACCTTCTGATTTAGATGGACCCGCGTAGTTTTGATCTCAATTGATGATTCTTGTCGACATTACAAACACTTCGAAACTAATCTTCCATCTTTCCCCTATAAGACAATTTTATGGAATTTAGGTAGTGAAACCAAATCATAACCACATCTACCCTATTCCATTTGTTTTAAACCAGGGTGTCACAAATTATGTGAGTAATTGACTAGTTAGTGAGTTATATCTTTGTACGCTTTATTGAAGGTATTTTCTAATTTTGCCTTGGCCGTTCTAATGGTGCAAACAATCCTAAAACAAGTTTTTTTATCATATTGCACTTTTCTAAGGGCTCAAAAATCAATTCAGAGATAACTCCATCTTCATTTCCCATGTTATAATAGGTAATAATCATGGATTTACAGTTAAATCCATAAAGCAGTGCAGCGGAAATCGCAATGGAAGTCTTACTAGTCACCTAGACCTAAATAACGCAGGTTCACAGCAATTTCAGGTTCATGTCGATTGTTTTACTAAATACAAATGCTATTTCGTAAAATGAATTACTCCCAATGGTTTTAACTGAAAGTTTTGTTGTAAAGCTTTAAATAAACTTAAAAGAAAAGTAGGAGAACGACGACTAGGGTCATCATCATACTAACGAGCTCTCCTACACGCGTCACCTGTTTTCAACTTGTGCTCGACTTCCTAAGACACTGACATCATTTCCTTCCCCGCCTCTATTAGCCTGACCTTACTCCTCGAAACTTATTGGTGCACCCTTATTCTCAATCCCGTTAGAATGGGCGTCCTTTGGGCACTATTAAGGAAATCAAGCAGGAATCCCACCAGGAGCTTTAGAATGAACACTTCTGAAGACTTCTATTGATGCTTAGATTTCTGAGAAAAAAATTCAAGTAAATGCTACATAAATGTCCAATTGAACTACTTTAAAGGTAACACCAGGGACTATAACGTAGAATAGGGTACATTTCTTTAATAGTCCAAGGTCTGGACCTTAAGCAGTATTGCTAAGCGGAATTACTATAAACCCAATTTTTCTACCTCTCTCTATAATCTAATTCCAGAGGGAGAAGAGTGGATGACATTGAATAGCAGGCCAAAAAAAGTAGGTATTATGTAATTAAATAGCGCAAGTTAGAGAGGAAAGAGGAGGAATGATGACATTAAATAGCGAATGTCAGGCCAGTAAAGGGAGGGAAGATTGCATAGAATAGCAAATGAAGTTCAATGTTTTAAGTTATGTCTTCAATAAACCAAAATGTTTAGCTAGATGCGAGATTACCATACAAATTATTATTTTATTATAATTAACATTCTGGAGAGTTACAACAAAATATAATTCTAATCAATATTAGAGGGAATAATAAATATTGATCATTTGATATGTAATCATGAAAGTAGTGAAAGGTACTTTCTTAAACCATCACACTATAACAAGACCATTGTTTATCCCCTTCTCCCTCAACAGGGAACCTTATGCAAACTGTTACCCCTTCTACCTGAACCTGAAGCAGTGGCAAGTTCTCATGGTCCAATTAAGTTTACTATATTGAGTCTATCCTGGCTCTATGCTTTCTAAACATTTCCATTTTCGCCCATATCTTTAAATGTTTCTTTTCGACTATTTTTTTGACTGGCAGTTAAAGTCGAAGGCTAGTCGTCCACTAGCTTTCGTCCATTCATCCTTGTTTGGGGCATGGAAGAGAGGATGGGTCACCTGGCTTCTTTGTCTCTTTCTATTTCTTGGATCTATTTGCCACCTGAACTGGTGTTTTAAGATTCGTGCTCAGAAAAGCTCAAAGCTGAGCATTATTCTTCATACATTTGGATAGTTTGGGCCGAATAAAAGCAGGAAAAAGTACAGGGTGTCCGTAAAGTCTGCACACAGAGGAAATATGATAATGTTCTCGTTCACCGGAACTTATCTTCCTCGCCTTCTTTGTCTGGGTTATGCTAAAGGAGAAGTTTAACTCAATGAAATAAAGATACGAGACGCAAGAGGAAGCAGCGCATCCTTGATGATTGTACTCAAAGACGGAAATTTGTACTCAATGCATCGGGTTCATCGAGTAAAACTCGTAAAGTGCATCGAACTTTTGCATCGCAATGGGTAGAAATGTAGTTCAAATTAAATAAAATGTCGTTCCTTATTTTAGTGAAAATCTTCATTTTGCCGGTGTGTCCAGAATTTAGGGACACCCTGTATATAATCTATCGAATATTGCAATGAGTTAAAAGGAGTAATCTGATATGTTTCATTTTAAACAGTTTACGATGAATCTAAGAAACCATTTAAACATTTCAAAAATTATTCGAAGGAGTCCAATAAAAGGACATCCAAATATGTACTGTAAATAGATGATGCCACACCACACTTATAGTTCTGGAATTTACGATATATATGTATGGGAAGTTGATATGGTAGGAGCCCAGGCGAGAGACCAACGTAATCACAAAATCTTTGTTTCACCGATCGAAGAACCCTTTCTAAAAATGACTGGGATGAAAAATCTCTGAAAAATGGAACTTTATTTTCTTGAATTTTAGGCGCAATAGCAACGAGGCCCGAGAGGTAAGCAAGTTAGAAGCGAGAAATTATTAAAGAAAGAGATGAAGATCAACCATTTAAAATGTGCGAAAGATTTATGGCCTCAGATTTTCATTAAAGTTTTGGGTTCGACGGGACAAACAGCGAGTTTTGAGGGCGGAAGGGCACACAAGCTATTATATATCACCTGACATCTCCTTACGGGAGCGTAAAAAGACAAATAAGAAAAGGAAAGATAGGGGAAGTAGTAGAAGAAAAAGAAAAAGGTAGGAAGAATACAGGCAGGTTAAAACCCACCACCCTAAAAGAACGAAGAGGTAGAAAGGAACCAGCGTATCCAAGTCCCTCTTAGCCCCTACCAATGTGAATGGACGTAGGCTGGTTCGGCGTCTAGCCTGCGATATTAGCCACGTGCCTGTAAAATGGGTGAGAGAAAGCTTGTAAAGAAAGTGTCGATAAAAAGTAAAATGGAAATGTCTTGACGAAATAAAGGATAGGTAGTCTCAATCTAGTTCGAGACTGCTGGTAGCCCTAGTGGGGGATTGTAGGTCCCTTCCTTCAAATACTAAAACTAACAGTCTGGTCGGAGCAACTCCTACCGGAGAAAACGGGACCTATTCTATATCAAAGACGATCATCCTTTTGGCTTCGGGATGTCGCTCTATCACCTAATGGTATCTCAAGGTCCAATACAAAATAGACGTTTTGCGGATGAAGAATAGAAAAGGATGAGAAACTCCTTCGAAGAACAAAATAACCCATACCCGTATCCTGTGCAAACATGTCAGGGTGAGAGCAAAAAGGTGTAAGAAAATGATTGACTCCTCTACTATACAGAAAAATAACTTAAATTAATAGAAAAATTAACAAGAAATCATGCAAAAAGCGTTTAACTTTCAATCAAATATATTTATGTTAAATATCGAGGGTTGCCTCTCTTTGCAGCTGTGCCGGCCATTAATCGATAGCGGAATGTTTGTCAAAGTTTTTCAAACTTTATCGTGATATCTTTAGAGGAAAAATATGATGAGAATGAATTTGGATTTTTTCTCTCTTTCGAGTGGTCTTTTCCATTTAATTGATTTTTTCTAGTTTCATCTCCACATGAGTAAAGAGGCAATCATTTCATGACTCCCCGTTATATCGAAATACCAATTCTGGAAATGTCTATACATACAAAAGGATCCTGTACCTTGTTGAATGAGCTGAGGCATTGGGATCCGTCTGAGAGATTGCAATTCTGATTGTATTCCAGTTTGGAGATCAGGAGGAGTTTTAAACTGCTGTTTTTGATACGTCCACATATCTCATTTAGCCCTCTGGGGATAGTTCATCCGGAGAGGTACGATGGCGCATATCAGTGCAATAATCCGGAAATGAGGATTACCGGGGGTCGTCAGGTCTTTTCGAGCAACATTTGAGTGCGAGGAGAGGAAGTGAGAAAGAGTAGAATCATAAATTAGAGTAGAAACAGCAAGACACAAAAAAGGGATATGTGATCACATCGAAATCAAATATACAGTATATAACGCAAGGGTTTTTCGGGTGTCAGTGTACGCCAAAGCGCAGTATTACGGTGAAAAATCACCACTCTCGTTAGGATTGTTTGTAAAAACAATGTACATATTTTGGAGAGTTCCGAACCACTACTGTCGGGCAAGAGGAGAGGTCTCGGTAATATATGGATCATCGCACAAAACTGAGTTCTAGGTTACATACCTTTATGTTTTGCATTTAAATAAAACATATTAATTTTTTAGTATATATGACCATTTTTTAATCTCATTTACAGTATGGAGTTTAATTAGGGAATTCTCATAAGCAAAATGACTTTCAATCTTAGATCGCATTTGGCATAGCGCCTCGTAATTAATCCCTGATTTTCGAAATAAAGCATATGACGTGTGACAGAGGGATCTTAATCTTCGTCCACAGATAAATTATCGTTTTAGAAACAACTAATCGAAGTCTTTAAAATACAAACATCGTTACTAGCATAGTTTATGTGTTATATAATCGAGTGGCATTAGAAGTATTGGAAGCACAGAAATTTTCTAGTGATGTGATACCTTAAATATCCAATTACTTACTTTGGTAAGTTTTTGAAATCACATCAGTAGACACGTTTAAGAATAGGTTCGCTAATTTTTATATCAACATACGAAAAAATAAAAATCCCAAATCTGTATAACTGATACTCAATTTATACCATTTTCACCCACATCATCTTCTTCCCTTACTTCCTTCTTCTTTTGGAATGGCCTCGAGTGGAAATAAGGTCCTTTTTTTGTCCGTGATTCTAAAGGACCTTGAAAGAAGGTTGAAAAATTGTCGCATATTTTCCCTTCTCCGGTTGATTCGATAGCCTTCAAATTTTCATTCTTACATTTTTTCACCTACCTCGCCTTTTATTAACCACACAACTGCCATTTCAACCTCAATACAATCTTGTGGTCTTCATTTATTCGTGATGTAAACAAATTTTACGATTGTTCTTTGGTAGTGATATATTAGCAGAGGTTTCATTCTTTAGAAAATGCATAGGAAAATGTTTAGCAAATGTTTAGGATTGTTTAGAAAATGGTTAGAAAGCTTTTAGGAAATAGCATTACTTGAACTGAGTATCAATTTTTAAAAAAAATATTAAAAGACCAAATAAAATCGTAATTACTTTACGGGTAAGTGATAAAGATCCGAATAATAATAAATAATGTATGCACGGGGAAACAAATCAAGAATTGAGTGCTCTAAAAGGATGTTAAAAGATCTCTGCGAATTATATTAACCCCAGCGTGTACGCAAAATTACCGTCGAAAATTGGTTGAAGACCAGATGTACATTGTCTCTTTGTGCGCTTGCATTGTGCTTTGTCTACCTTAAAGATTTAACGCTACTCGCCTTCTTTGAAGAAGAATGACGCCCGAAGCACTCTATCATCTTCAACCAATTATCCTCTTTCCCATTCTTGGCAGCTCTAATATTTTAATCCCACATTCAGGTGCCGAAGCGTGGCCGCTCCCTAATTCTCAGAAAAGACAAGAGCAATCATTCTCTCAGGAAGGCATACGGGGACCCATCCACCTCGGATCCAATTAAGGAGTCTCGCAGCTTCAGAGCTTGGATCCACCTCGGATCCAATTAAGGAGTTTCGTAGCTTCAGAGCTTTTTTGCTGATACGTCATAGCATAGACGCATTCAAGTCGGGCGAGAGCATACGAGCTCATGAAGGAAGCTGCGCTCTTTATTTGCCTGCTAAGGCGGAAGGCAACAAAAATAGACGAAACTTTTGTATTAGAAAATAAAAAATGAATAAGAAGGTAAATGGGACGAGATAAATATTTTTTTCAAAGTCAGAAAAGATTATGCCAAAGATCTTTTACGAATTTCCCATCGTCCTTATGAAGTAAATCAAGACTTTAGAAGTTAACAAATAGGGAAAGCGAACGAGTATTTAAGAGTTCTTATTCAGCAAATTTCCTTCAGAAAATATGCTGAGCTATTTTAGTAACCATAAGAATAATAATGAATTTTATTCTAATCAATATGTGAGTAACAGTGTCACTGCAGACAATTCTTCCATGAACGAAAAAAATAGTGAAAGAGGGATAAAGAATTAATCACAATAAATGAATGATCAAATACTAAGAAATTGGGTTAGAATGCAGGAGAAAGAAGAAAGGCTCTGGAAACCATAGCGTCAGATAAAGAGGTAAATTCAATTGAAAAAGTGCATATATAATTTAAGAGATGAGTCACTAGCCTATTTAATGGTTATCAGTACTTTTACATTAGCGTTTAACCATTAGAATAGAAAAGTTATAATAAAAATAATGAAAAATGAAAATAAAATAAGCAAGATATACATAAATACGAAATTAGAAACTAAGGAACGAGAGTAAGTAGGTATAGTAATTTTTCAGGGATAGAAGAAAGCAGTTTATTGGGTAAGTAAATATGTAAGTAGGTAATCATTTAGGTAATTACATAAGTCAGGAGAGTTATGGAATATGGAGAATTAGATGTGACTCTGAAATCAAAAAAAGCGCTGACACTGCAGATTTCATACGGAAGCACATCATACAACTTTAGCACACCGCACGAGACTCCGCGGCTTCCATGGACGCAAGATGGGTACAAGGGAATGCTGGGAGAGAAAACACACGGTGTAGAGGAATTTTAGCGACAAAATAATTGCTGTTAAGGATTTTTAGATTTGGTGGATAAGTTTGAAAGACTCAGATGCAAGCCTGTGTAAAAAAGCTAATTGGGTCATACGATTTGGTGGAAGTGATGGCATAAGTCAATTGATGCGAGATAATAATGAACAACGAAAATTTATGAAACGATGATAAGCTAAAAAGTATGAAAGTAAGTTTCCAAGAGAGAGGATGAGTGTGACTGAGAAGAAAGAGAAAGGATTATTATCCTGGATAAAGGAATAGAAATCGAAGAGGGTTTAACCATTGTTTCCTATCATTTCTAACATAAGGAGATATAACTTGGAGATTGAAGATAAGAAAGGCTGCATAGAATTGAGATCCAAAGAATATGGAATACAAAAATGAAGACCATAGAATGGAGGAACACAGAACCGAAATCAAAATAACTGAAGACCACGGAATTGAGAAAGAAAGAACGGGAGATCAGAAAACTGACCACCACAGAACTGAAGTCAACAGAACCGAAGGCCAAAGAAATGAGGCCTAAAGAACTTAGGTGCACAGAATATAAGAACAGAGAAATTAGGACTGCAGAAATGAAGGCGAAAGAACTGAGGACACAGAACCGAGAACCCAAGAACTAAGGACCACAGAACAGAGAACCACAGAACTGAGGAACACAAAACTGAGGAGCACAGAACTAAGGAATACAGCAGTGATGACACCTAACTGAGGATCACAGAACTTAAGACCACAGAATTGAGGAACACAGAACTGGACTGAACACAAAGGATGAGCACATAACTGAGGTCCATAGAATTGACGGCTAAAAACTGAGGACCAGAAAATTAAGCCCCCAAAACTACAAAAAGAACACAGAACTGAGGACCCTAGAACCTAGGAACAAATAACTGAAGACCACAGAACTAAAGACTACAGAACTGAGGACTACAAAATTAAGAACTATAGAATAGAGGACTACAGGCCTTCGTTTAAAGACTTAAATTTCACAGAACTGAAAAGCAATAACTGAGGAACACAATACTGAATACCACAAGACTGAGGACCATAGAACTGAAGACCACACAAGTGAAGACCACAAAAATGAATAACAGAATTGAGGACCATATAAGATAGGACCACAGAACTGAAGCCCATAGAACTTTGGGCAATAGAATTGAGTAGTACATAACTATAAACCATAGAACTATGGACCATAGAACCCCAGGCCTAAGAACTGTCGTCCATATAACTGAAGACTACAGAACTTAGAACCTCAGTACTGGCGATCACCGAACTAAGGAACACAGAATTGAGCACTGCAGAACTAAGGTACATACAACAGAACACCACAGAACTGAGGAATAACAGCCGAACCATAAAATAAATATTTCTATCGCCACAATTACAAGTGAGGGGTATACCAAGATACTGAACCAAAATCCAGGCCACAATTATTCCAATCAATCCACTCACTAATAGCTCAGCAGTCATCGACTTTCTGTTCGCCATTTGTCTCCTCAACGCAACTCAGCTGATATTTAGGGAGAAGAGACATGTCTTGTACGTTACAAACCGCACCCCTTGCCAAGGCTCTAGTGCCGGCACTAACTTAGTAAAAACACATAGAAATACAAACAAACTAGACAGAGTCACACATCTGCTCTCTCTCCCACTAGGAATTAGCCACAGTTCTAAACATATTCGCAACATAACCGGCACAAACATATTAAAACAAAACTGGCAGATATACGGAGCGGGAACTTCTGAGAAAAAGGGGCAAGTCGACATAGATCCTCGAGATTACGGGCACAATACCCGGTATTTCAAAAGTCATGTTACACTCGTTACGACACTCTCAACAAAGGACACTGTGGAAGAATAAGGAGAGAGAGAAGAAACTCTCCCCACCCCTCGACCTAGACTCCCCCAGTTCGCCGTTGACCGCTCTAAATTCATTTACCCTATATACTGCGAAAATTAGAACGTTGGAAAGACCATTAAGGGGCCATCGCGTCTTCTCACTAGTGGCCCTTATCGCAACCCAAGGCAATTAAGGAAGTCTGTTGGCGACAGAGTCACACATCTGCTCTCTCTCCCACTAGGAATTAGCCACAGTTCTAAACATATTCGCAACATAACCGGCACAAACATATTAAAACAAAACTGGCAGATATACGGAGCGGGAACTTCTGAGAAAAAGGGGCAAGTCGACATAGATCCTCGAGATTACGGGCACAATACCCGGTATTTCAAAAGTCATGTTACACTCGTTACGACACTCTCAACAAAGGACACTGTGGAAGAATAAGGAGAGAGAGAAGAAACTCTCCCCACCCCTCGACCTAGACTCCCCCAGTTCGCCGTTGACCGCTCTAAATTCATTTACCCTATATACTGCGAAAATTAGAACGTTGGAAAGACCATTAAGGGGCCATCGCGTCTTCTCACTAGTGGCCCTTATCGCAACCCAAGGCAATTAAGGAAGTCTGTTGGCGATGAATTTCTCTTTCAGTCTAGATAATTTCCGAGTATATATTCGAGACTTCGAAGTTCACATGCATATTTTGTCTGAAGCCGCCGTCCAGTAAGTTAGCCGTAACGTCTTCGTTAGTCGAGACGGAATCAACTACATTCTGGTCAAGAGAAGAATTGAGTGAATGTCGAAGAGCCAAAGAAAAGCTAGTCGTCACTCCGTGTTGTCCGTGGAAAAAGTTAGGCACGCTTCAACCCTTCTCCCTACGTCTTCAGATTTTATGGATCGGAAAAGCCATCCCCAAAGCACCCGCCGTTTGCCTCTTAAGGATAAAAAGCCCTCAACTTCAGTTTCCTGATGTTGAATTGAGCGTCTCGTGAGAGGCCCACAAATTAAGGTCGCACTTACCTACCTGGTCCTACTCGCCACACATCAAGGTAAAAACGATTTAACCAACGCTTGGTCACGCTCCTCCCAACTTTACGGCATCGAAACTCAAGGAACCCCTTCGCTCTAGAACTTGAATAATTAAAAAAATCATTACTTAATATATTATTCCTCGTTTCAAACATAATTGATAGTGTTAATCTTTTTACCTGTGAACTGTCAATATTTAATTGCATAGCCATTTAACTTGTCCTATATGTATATATAATCTTTAGTACTATTAAAGTATATTTTTGTAGCCATGTTTGGTAATTTCTTGGCCTAGCAACTCTTAAAACTATCACCAGGTGGAGCCTTAATTTCGGTGGGCCAATAGGCCAGTGTCCGTATAACCGGGAAGACCTGGTCATACCACGACATAAAATTGGCGTCAGGTCTTTGGGTTTGTAAAGGATTCCACCCTACTTGATCTTTTGCTATTTCCTTAAAGATCATTAATTCTTCTCTATACATTTGCAAGTGTCAAGAATATTCAAGCAAAAATAATAGGACAATTTCGGGGGGTTAATAGGAATAGGCAATTATATTTTTTGTTTAGTTGATCGAGTTTACGTGAGTCAAGATACCACTAATTTAACGGCAAGAAGAGCCGCAAAATTTTGGTTTTGCTGTGGTAAAATTACCAGAAGACTCATTCCTAAGTAAGGTTGCCTCGTTAGTCAATTTTTCTGGTGTACATAATTAATTGGAACCTTTAGTAAGTTTGGGGGGGAGGGGGGTAAATTGTTAATTACAAGAAGGTTAGGTTTGTTATGAAGAGCCTCACTTGTTCTGGTAAGGTTTCTCGTGTGCCGAAAGAATAATGCAATATATTCAGGATCGATCGTTTTTGTACGCAAGGACAGATCATAGGACATTATAAAAAGGCTTTAATCGCTTAAATTCAAGAGGAAGAACGAAACGAACGGGCAAAAAGGAAAGCGAAAAGAGAAGCAGAAGAACTGAAAGAACAAGCATAGGTAGATGCAGATGAAAGACAGAGAGAAGCAGAACGAGAGAGAATGAACACGTAACTATCCGCCACAACCACACTCTCGTTAAATCTCCCCGTGTATAAAGAGGGAGAAGATATTTGTTCTTATCTGACCCACATTAAAAAAAAAATCGAATTTAACAATTGGGATTTAGAATCAGATGGAGCTGGTCGTCTACTCCCCCTCTTAAACACTCGTCTATGTGAAATCTTCATTTCTCTTCCTTCGGAAGCAACTCTAGATTATTCAGATTATTCTATCCTAAAAGCAGAACTCCTCTCTGCTATTAATATGAATCCGGAGTTCTATCGGGTTAGATTCCGCTCGGCTAGGATACAGCAGGAACAAAAGTTTAAGTAATTTGGGTTCACCCTACGCCGCAATTTACAACTTTGGCTGGACTCCTCACAAGTGACGAACGACTATGATTCATTAGTAGACTTTATTTTAATGGATCAACTCATGGCTACCCTTCCCCGAGAAAAGCTTCTTCGTTCAAAGAGTGTGTAGAGGAAGCCGACCTTCACACGTCCAGCCACGACCTATATCCCAATGAGATCAAGACGTGTCTCCCACCGTCCCCCAAACAGAAGTTTAGGCCTAATAAGTTCTAAGCTAAGAATAAAGATAGCTTCTTGAAGATCCAGGCGCTCCATAAACCTAAGCTTCATCCTTAGCGTGAATAGAAAGAAGTAAAGCCTCCAACATTCCCTTTTACATCGTCTCACTATCCGTGTAACCCCATCGTATGCTTTAGGTGTGGCACCGCTGGTCACCTTAGTTATAACTACGCCTAGAACTCGTAGCTAAGGACAAACCCTAATCAACAGGTCCACCAGGTAACTGCTTCTCTTCCCCCTAACTCTTCTGCCTAGTCATAGCAGGCGCTACAACAGGTAAATTTCCTGTCCAATAAAAGCTCCCCCGGTGGGATCAAGTTTGAGAATGGCACGATTAATGGGAACTAAGTGTCAACCCTTGTAAGAGACACGGGGTGCACATCCATAGTAGTCTTGGACAAGCTGTTGCCCCCAGAAAGTCCAGAGCATAAGAAATTTACGATAGTTCACGACTTTTATGCCCTGCCACTAAGTTCCCTGTAGTAAAGGGATACACACAGTGTTTGAATTTCTCAGGATGGGCCGATGTAATCACCGCCCCGATAAAGTTTTGCTCTGTTCTTATCAGACACAACGAGCAGCTCTCCCCAAAACTCATCGCGCAACCAGTCATCACCAGAGCCTAAGCTGCGAAAGATACCGTTACCCGGGTGGTACCTTTAAACGTCCTTGTCAACCCCGAACATCGAGTTATCCAGCAATGATCAGTTGCTGAAGCTCAAAAGAATTGCCGTTTTTTGCAACTCCTCTGGGAGAAGGCCAATAAAATGGAAGCCGAAACCGTTCGAGGAAATAGAAGAATTGACTACATAGAAAAAGATTCGTTGCTACATCGATCTTTTGTACGACGAGATAACGCCCAGTTCAGTACCCTGTGTGTCACAAGCTGTATTTACGTCAAGTTCTGCAGATTGCTGACGACGGATTAATGGCAGGGCATTTCAGTCATACTCAGATGGCCCAGCGCGTCTTCAAATATTTCTTTTGGCCAGGCGCTGCCCCCCAAAATATCCAACTTTTGCAAGTCCTGTGACATCTGTCAAAAGGTAACCGCCAAAGGTCGTATTGCACCCGCTTTCCTTCGGAAGACCCCGATCGTGTCTAAACTCTTCTTCATGGTCAAGATCAATTTGATAGGCCCTCTCTGTCCCCTGTCTAGTTAGTGACATTCCTATATTTTGACCCTGGTAAATTTATTCCGTTTTCTCTTTCAATGTGGTTTAATTGATTCATATATATATATATATATATATATATATATATATATCAAGTGATCCGTTCTTTATAGTCCGGTAATAAAAATATTACTGCAAGGAAAAATTATTCCGTTTTCTCTTTCAATGTGGTTTAATGGATTCATTTTCATCCTTCTCTCGTGCTACTTTGAGAGATATTTACATACATATATATATATATATATATATATATATATATATATATATATATATATGGAAAAATAACCAAGATAAATTTGTGCGGTTAAGATATTGGCATAATTAGACAACTGCTCTGCTTAAGGTCCAGCAGGTGGTCCTATCCTCCTTGAACTGGAAGACAACACTTAAGGATGGCTCATCCCTAAGTGTTGTCTTCCAGTTCAAGAAGGATAGGATCACCTGCTGGACCTGAAGCAGAGCAGTTGTTTAATTACACCATTATCTTAACCGCATATATATATATTGTGGTAGGATATTTTATACATGATTTGTTGTTTTTGTTGTTGTTGACAGTGACGGCTGCTTGGTTATAATTTCTGCTGTTGCTTTTTAACGCTTTCAACCACTTTGTTTCACAAAGCGCATGGTGAGAAAAAATGGAGACAAGTGACATTTCTTTATCAGCCAAGACGTCTTTCAACTGTTTAAGGGGTCCTCTTCCGGGAGAACGGTGAAATGTTATTTTGGATTTTCTAATTTAGAGAGTAGGAGGGAAAGGTTCATCACCGGCACAACCCGTCCTCCATTCCTCTATCACGAGTAAGAGAGGGATGTGGAAGCTCTATCTTGGTCGACCTCCCTCTTCCTCCTTATACCGTCTAAATGGATCTAGATGGAGAAGAGTAACTGGAGCCGGTGAAGGTAGAGAGTAATAGGAGGAGCAGTAAAATAATTGTAGGAATAAGAAATCTAAGTTAATCTATTTAGAACTCCATAGAGCACAAGTTTTGAAAGAGTGGAGCAACTCCATTTTGTGTGCCTACTGAGTTTATCGTGGATTACGAAAGTAGTAAATCACTCTAATGCTTGGTTCCTTCCATCTCTTTTAGTTCTTTGATTCCACTTTTTTAACTTCATACAGGAAGCGAGGAAAACGCCTAATCTCGCTTACCTTTTGTAGTTTCTTTTTCATTCGTTTATTTAATGTGTCCTTCATTTCATTATGTGATTTTAAGCTCTGAGAAATATTTTGGCGGTATGTTAATGTCGTGGTATGACATTATATTATATCAATAGCATATTATATCTATGGGGAAAGGGACCGATAACTTACAAGCGAACCGACAAAGGGACGGAACACCACTAATTTAGATGGGCTGAGTAGCGTGAGAGAGAGTGCAACGAGGTCAGGTAAATTATGGATAATGGAAAAGCTCAAGGTTATTTAAAGAGGCATGTCGAAAAATATAATTTTATTTACACAAAACTAACGGGAGAATTGATAGGTAAAATTACTTCAGAGAATTAACAGACAAAATCACATCAGTAAACGAAGCGGGGAATTGTAGTTAGAAATCAGACTATGAAGTTAGAACTTAAGGTATTACAGGAGGAGACTATTCAAATGGGGGGGGGGAGAACTGAGCGGGAACTTGAAGTGATGACGGTTCTCCAAAAACAAAGGTGTGGGTAACTTCCGGTCCAGGGGAGAGTATTTCAGTTAACCGAAATAAGGGGCGAACAAAGGAGGGCTTCGACAGGTGTTGATGAGAGAAGTCCGGAAAATCACTAGGGTGGCTATCGTTAAGTCGAATTACCTCACTGGCAGGGGCTAATTCCAAATACACAAAATAGTTCAGCTGTCACTTTGCTTTGTTGTTAGCACCTGACTTGGAACTATGGGGAATCTTCTGGGGTCAGGGCGAGACTTCTAAATTCTGGGTCTCTTCAGAGAAGTCGAGCGCTTTTTATGTTCGAGGCTCTCCCCGTAATTGGGGGGCGGTAAGCGGGAAACAGCTATACTCTTAAATGGCCTCGAATCTTCTTGCAGAGGCTATTCTGCCCGTGTAAAAGTGAATCGTGGTGGACACGGTTCGAAACTACCGCTTGTGGAAGGGGAAGGGGGAGTTAGGCTTACCAATTTAGGCCTAACCGGGCCTTCTACAGCACAAATAAGTTCCGTCTGCTCAAGAGATTCCACGTCGGGTTCCCCCACACATCTCGCAACCGAAAGATGATGCTTTACAGAGTAGTTGCGTAGGAAAGGATTATCCCAACCCGTCAATCTAGAATTATCAAAGGTCTAGAGAAATTCCGACCTACTACGACAGGTGTACACACAAAAAAACGTAAATCTGAGCTCAGCGGAGAATTTACGGACATAAGCCTTAAAAAGGTCGATTCTAGAGAATTTTACTAATACAATTTTAAACAACAGAAAAATCACAGGAGAACATTGGCAACATTTTAGTGGAACCAAAAAAGGATACAATTAAATTGAGGCATAAATATGTGACTAAAGACGAAACAATTTATTGGAACCCCAAAAAATCATAATTAGGAAAATTGATGATATAATATATATATATACAATTCGCGTGGAAAACTTTCGCTCCCGCCGGAGTATGGATGGGGTAATCCACGGGTCCTCTAGCCTCGAGGATGGGGTAGGGTCTCTTTCACTGGCTAAGGATTTTGTTGCTTCCCGTTGGAAGTCGCACCAGTACCTTCGTGCCAGGCTTGAATTTAAGTTCTCGTGACTTAAGGTCAAAGTAGGTCTTATAACTCTCAATAAGTCCTTCTTCACGGGATACGAGACTCGTTTGTTACCTCGGGTGGACTCACGCTCGAGGGCTTTAGTCTTCTCCCAAAGGGGGAGAGGAGAGTTGCTCACTCCTTCTGGGCGAGAAGAAACTTATCGCTCCGGAGGACTTGGAACTCCGGGTCGATAGGAGTTTTCAGGGGAACAGGTGCACGGGATTCTAGGGCTGCCTTTGTACGGGTAATCACGGGCTTGGCCACGGGATGGTCGTGACTTACGGGGTTCCGACCGAATAAAACGGTGCAGAACTGGATTGGGGCCGCTACCACTTCGGCCCAACCGGATATATAGTCACATTCGATGTGACAACGAATTACTAGGAAACTACTGGCCCTGCCAAGGTAGTCGTGGACCACCGCAACTTTCTTGTGGTCGGGCCCAACAGGAAGGAGTAGGTCCTCAAACACTATAATACAGGAGCACCCGGTGTCAGGGACGAGGGTGGATACTCGACGACCGTTCACAGCTCCGTTCTCGAACTTCAATCCACCAGGGTTGTTCTCATTAAAGAGAAATATTACCTGATGGACAGGGTCTTTGGCGGGCGAGGGAAGATCGGGAGTCTCTTGAGGCGACGGAGGAGGATGAGGGGCGGCCCAGATTTGGTGCACTTGGTGGGAATGAGAGTTTGCGAATCGTGAGTTTTAAGCACAGTTCATGCGGTAATGTCCGGGAACTCCGCAGGTGTAGCAGACGATCGGGTTCTTTTGATACGGCACAACCGGCGGTAAAGAAACTAGGGGCTTAACGTCCCGGTGTTCAGATTGATGGAAGTTTCTTGGCTTCGAGGGACTAGAAACTTTGTTAAATCTTGGAACCAATTTAGAGTGGTCTTAGGGCCATAAAATTTAGTTTTGGGCGGCGATTGGGGAGCCTTTTTAACATCCTTAGGGTATAAATCGTGACTATCCGCGTAAACATCGGCCTCTTCCAAGCACTCCTTGAAATTGGCATAACGTCTATCCTTAATGAAGGCGCCAATTTCGAGAGCCACGGCAGGTAAAAGCTGATCCCTAAGGAAGAAGTCCAGAAGGGTCTCGTATACCTGTGGAATCTTGCACGCGTCCAGCTAACACTGGAGGTGGTTTGGAGGATGTACCCGTGTTGTCGAAATGTTTGCCTAGGGCGGCTTCTTTCCTGGCGGAATCGGGAGCGGTATAATTGGCTATTCATATGAACAGCGGCTAGCAATTCGGACTTTAACGTAGAATAGGCCAAAATTGCTTCCGGGGGCAAGGATACGAAGACATCCCTTAACTTGGCATTTAGGACGGGAAGTAAGCGAGCGACGCCATCATTTTTGAGATCCCATCTATTGATCTGAAAGATTCCCTCACAATGGGCCAAAAATGACCCAAAGTCCTCTACATCATTAAAATCGCGAAGGTGGACTGAAGGAGTTTGTGGAATTTCAGCCCGGGAACCGATAGACTAAAAATTCCATTTGATTTCGGCTCATTTCCAGCTCATGCTGCCTAATTTGTTCACGTTCTTCCATCTCCATCTTCAGTTTGTTCTGGTCCATCTCCATCACCATCTTTAGTTTGTTTTCTTACATCTCCATCTCCATCTTCAGTTTGTTCTCCTCCATCTCCATCTTGTTCTTCTCCATCTCCATTTTCCTTCGCTCTCCCCGTTCGTTCCTCTCTTCTTCCTGTAGGTAATTTAGCAGGTCTTTGCACGCAAGTCCTAACATTTCACCCTGGTTCGTGGATTTTTCTAAGGATGACATTTTTACGCAGTTAACTTAGATAACACTGATACGCGAACGAGCTAGGACACTAACCACGCGAAACGAATACTTGTATATTCGTGAAAGCCTTGATCACAAAAAGAAATTGATACCTCTATCTACCTCTTCTGTTTCTAGGCAGAAAAAAAATTATAATGGTCCTACCGGAATCAGGACAGCAAAGACCTTAACTCTTTTGGATTAATAACCAGGAGAGTCTCCAAAATTCGAACAACATAAAAAAAATTAATTACCTGGTGTCCAACACAAAATTTAAATAGATTACATTCCAATGCTCTTCAAATAACTTGAACTTGTCTTCTGCCAGTACAATACAAAAATTAAAATAAAATGTATGTACGTGAATAACAAGGGAACTTCTAATGTCGAAATTAAAATGACATGGGTTGGTAAAAACCCCAACACACTTGGCACCAGATTTCTATAATATGTATATTAATATATATATATATATATATATATATATATATATATATATTATATATATATATGTCGTGGTATGACATTATATTACATCAATATCATATTATATCTATGGGGAAGGGACCGATAACTTACAAGCGAACCTACGAAGGGACGGAACACCACTAATTTAGCCCGGCTGAGTAGCGTGAGAGAGAGTGCAACGAGGTCAGGTAAATTATGGACAATGGCAAAGCTTAGGGTTATTTAAAGAGGCATGTACAAAAATATAATTTTATTTACACAAAAATAACGAGAGAATTGATGGGTAAAATTACCTCAGAAAATTAACGCACAAAATCACACCAGTAAACGAAGGGGGGAATTGTAGTTATAAATTGGGATATGAAATTAGAACTTGAGGTATTAGAGGAGGAGACTATTCAAATGGGGAGGGGGGGGGGGAATTAACTAAATTGGGTTACTGAAGGGGGGAAAGGGGTTGGCTTACGGATGTCTTCTGCACGTGAGGTTATGCCGCTCGGAACTTCTGAGCGGGAACTTAAAGTGATGACGGTTCTCCAAGAACAAGGGGGGGGGGGGCAGTAACTTCCGCTTCAGGGGAGAGTATTTCGGTCCATCGAAATAAGGGGCAAACGAAGGCGGGCTTCGACAGGAGTTGATGAGAGAATTCGGGAAAATCACTGGGTGGCGATCGTTAAGTCGAATTAACTCACTGGCTGGGGCTAATTCCAAATACACAAAATAGTTCAGCTGTCACTTTGCTTTGTTGTTAGCACCTGACTGAGAACTATGGGGAATCATCTGGGGTCAGGGCAAGACTTCTCAAATCTGTGTCTCTTCAGGGGAGTCGAGCGGTGTTTTTGTCCGAGGCTCTCCCCGGGGTTGGGGGGTGGTAAGCATGAAACAGCTCTACTCTCGAATGGCCTCTAATCATCTTGCAGAGGCTATCCCGCACGTATAAAATTGAATCGTGATGGACACGGTTCGAAGTTACTGCTTGTGGAAGGGAAGGGGGGGATAGGCTTACCAATTTAGGCCTAACCGGGCCTTCTACAGCGCATGGAAGTTCCGTCTGCTCTAGAGATTCCACGTGGAGTTCCCTCACAGTTAATTATAATATATTATATTTCGGTGTTGTTTTATATTTTTAATTTGTTTTTTATTTCCTTTTTATTATTCGATTTTCATTTTCTGTGGAGTTGATTCCGGGGCAGTGTAAAGAGGATAGGAGTTGAAGATAAAAAGGGTGGAAAGTAAAGCTTAGTAGGAGAGCATAACTTGATCTCATGTGTTTGACTACTGATAAATGGGGATAGGAGGATAGAGTGGAATAGCTCAATGTTTTTGGATCTACTGATTAACGTTGATTCCAAACCACGACCTAAATTATCATTTCTATTCTATTCTTTACATGTTGCTCTTCTGGTAAGCGATTGCAACTTGACTAAATTTGTCGGGTGATCCGACCAATCCGTTTTCTTTTTTCATTCTTTTATTCTTGCTTCCAGTATATTATTCATTACGTTATGTGTACGTTTTGTTTTGCTACTCATTTATGTGTATATATTTTTGTTATTAAAATTTTACAATTGAACATTTCTTTTTTGTATCTTCTATCGTTGTGCTATTTGAGCATTATTATCTTAACATAGAAATATTTATTTGGACCAATTAGTTGGAAAAAAACTTTTAACCTTGAAGCCAATGTTCCTAAGAATGAGGTTTTGAGTCTGGTATTGTACGCTATCTACTTCTAAGGATGGATGAAGATACACTTTTCTGATGGCATAACTCAAATGATTGTGTTACCGTACAGGCACCGCTAATTGCAAGCTAGAATAACGGGAGGAGAAATAAGATAATCAATCAATATGAACAGATATGGAATATTAGCACGAATCGAGAGAAATTCATAATTATACGAATCTGCAAGAGAAAGATAGCAGATATTTACAAAAAACGACGAAAGCTATATATACAATAAAGAATGCAAAGTGCTTGTGCTAACAATAACTAAATACGGTTACGAGAAACACGTGACCGACAGAACTGAAAGAGGAAAAATTGCACTCAAATAAATAAATATGATAAGATCACTCAGCCAACAAAACAAGAATAAAATCTACCAATTAATAATACAGCCTACTCTAATCTATCCGAAAATTGCGATGCGCATACTCTCAATTTGGACCTCTTAAAATTGCGGAGGTTGCAAAACAGAGTAATGTATCTCATACAAATACGAGAAGGAAGAAAAAGAGTTGAAGACCTGGATATATTAGCAAGAATTGAACACCTAAACAATAAAATAACTAAAAGAGCAAAATCAGTCATCTAAGAACAGAAGATGCGATTGGCGAAGAACTAGCCAATTAAAGAGTACAGAGGGTTGGGTGGAGACATCATCGACTGTTCACAAGCAGAATGACGCCAATGAACAGAAAAGAAGAAGGGAAATAGGTATTTAAATATGAAACAAAAAGACAAGCTCCGGATAGGACAAAGATCAAATTCCAATTAAGACAAAAATCCACGAATAAGATAACCGATTAAGATAACAGAATACGATAAACTATTGCTAGAACTTGAATTATGACATACTGATTAATAAAAAAACGAACAAATTTCATTCCAAAGCAAAAAAACAGAATACAAGATGATCTAATAAAAGAACAAGGTCTGCTAACGAAAAAGTCGCGTTCTCTCACTTATTCTGATTTATTACCTTACGACCTCCAAAATTTCAATAATTAAAAGACTAACCTTAGGAGGACCTTGGAAGTTATTTTATTCGAAAGAAAATGTAAAACAACATAAAAGTTTAAAATTTCGTAAGAATCGGAAAAATAGTTACAATGTTATAAAAAACAAAAAAAAACAAGGACCGACAGACCGATATACTGAGATGTAGAGTCGCCCTGGACTAAAAACGCAACCAAAACATTCATAATAGAAACAGTTACAGAACTATGTAGAGCACTTCGAATACATACATTGTAAAACAAGACTTACGAGCAGCAGACTTACAGACTAACAAGGGTTTGAACGCAAAACAACAATTATCACATTAAAACAACACAATGACATGATTAACTCTAACCTGAAAATCAGGCATTTACTCTCCTACTGAAATTCTAACATATAACGATCTAACAACGGCAAGATTTGCGTGACCTCCAAACAAACATGTATCCCTCTGCAACTCTCCAACTTCTTTCCTCTTCCACATAATAATTTACTACTGACCTTTCTAAATGGCTCTACATACAATCGTGGGGCAAGTATAAGCATCGCGTTTAGATTTAGGGCCAAAGCCGCCAAACTTAAGTTTGAAATCTCCTATTAGTTTCTCACACCCTGTTTCTCTCTCTGTCATTCTTCTATTCTCCTAAACCTTCATCTGTGCCTCTAGGAACAGGGTGGAAGTCTAATGGGAAACTTGTGAAATCCAGGGTCCCTCTCCTGCCCTCTAACTTTTACTTTCTCACACCTTTGCTTCATATGTTATCTGATCAGTAAATGAGACAAGGCGGGTTATTAAGCCATGCGGTTAATATTAAGACTGCAAGTGGTTGGGAAGCTGGTCTCTGGCTAGAGGTGGATATTTATTTTGGCCCTTTGTTTTCATTTTGTGACGGCTTCAGCCATCACAACAATCATTCTCCGGGAGTAATCGAAGATGTCTGCACATGGATGCAGGCTTCACAATATGGAAACGAAGAGCCAAAATAAACATCCAGTTCTAGCCAGAAACCAGCTTGCCCACTACTTGCAGACTTAATATTAACAACTTGACATAATTTTTTCTCACCTTACGTTTCCTGAAACGACAATTGTTGAAAAGGTTAAAGAGCTCAAGCGTAAAATAAACCAAGCAGCTGTCGCTGTTAACTTCAACGAGGCAGCACCTGATGAAATTCCGACTTGTATATTTATGTGTACATAGGTTAAGTATATTTCTGTATTCATTACTTTGCTAGTGAGTGAAGATGAGGGATGTGTATTGAGTACATCTAAACCTAGTTTCGCAATATATTGTTCCAAAATACCGTGTTTTTCTCCTGTATTTACGTGTACGTTACTGTACCTTTATTTTTAACGGAGGTTTTTATTTCTAAAATTAAATCTGGCTTTGAATAATTGATCGTGACTGAGAAGTGCAAAGATCCTCTTTGATTAATGATGAATGAGCGAATTAATTAAAAAGGCGAGGAATGCACCCACTAGTACGAGTGTCAGTATATCGTAGCCTTACCTACATAACAAGGATAAACAACAATAGCAATAATGATTGTGAACTTTGACGTCAAGTACCTCTTTGTCGTGGATACACTTTGGTCCTTCCTAAAGTTCGTGGGGCCCTCAAACACACTTTAGTAGATTAAAAATAAAGGTCTAGGCATCATTGGAATTTAAAATGCGCCTAGGCATTCTTCTAAAAATGTTCTAAAGTGACGTTACTTCCTTAACAACTTAATTGAATGTTTAAAAGTCACAACATTTTAAGTTTACAACAAAGCGTTCCGCACAATTCCTCGTCCCCTGCGACACGTAGCCCAATTTCAACTTAAACTCCGGTTTATTTACAATGGACCCTAGTATCTCTTGCTAAATTAGGTCATAAAGTTAGATGGGGGGGAATTTTGTCCCTGTTATTTAAGGTTAGGGGAAAGCACTCCGAGCCCCATACTCTTTAGGCTGCTGTTTTCAGTCTCTGTTTATTCTTTGAAAATGTTTTTGTTAATAAACGCGAAAGTTCTCAGAATATGCTTTACTTTGGGGATGTTTAGCATAACCGTAACTTACCCGCTATGTTTATATAAATTCCCGCAGCTTATTTCATCGCCCACCCCACTGATAAGGTTCCACTGGTAAAAGTTTAATGATTGGATTTGCTCCGTTACTCCTCAAAGCCATTCGAGTCAATTTCGTCCTCCCACGTTCAGCATGTCATCTATTCTGTCACTTTATGTATAAAGATATCCAATATGTTCAGTTCATTTTTACGTCCAAACTTTTATACTTTTTGCAATGGCTCCATTATTCTTGTTTGTGTACTTATTTATGCTTGTATATCTTTTATGGTTCGAGCGTGCTTATGGCTAGCATTCATCTTTCTATTTTTCTTCGAGTCGTCTTCAGTTTCGGTCAGCCTGCTTTTCGTCGCATGCAAGTCTAGTCTTGGGCGACTCTATATCTCACTATGCCGGTCGGTCTCCGTTTTGCATTTTCCTTGTTTTAGTAATAACATTATAACTATTCGGCTGATCCTAACAAAATATAAAACCCTTATGTACTATTACATTCTGTTTTAAATGATATACGAGAGGCGGTCAATAAGTTTTGCAATTCGGATATAAGAAAGCGAGATATTAGGAAAGGTTTTTATTATTTTTCAATATAACTACCCTAGACTTCACTGCACTTACGCCACTTGTCCCTGAGGCTCCGAATTCCTGACGACCACAAATCTCCCGACTGCTGTTCAATCCACTTCTGGACGGCGAGCTGCACATTTTCATCGTCTTCAAACCAGCGTCCACGCAGTGCAGCCTTGTGCTGGCGGAAAAAAAGTAGTCACTAGGGGCCAGATCTGGACTGTAGAGAGGGTGGTTGAGCTCCTCGAATACGCACTCGCACAGGGCAGCTTGTGCAACTCTGGCTTATGTTCTTTGACAACGTTGAAGTCGATCATTGGGCATGAGGCTTCTAGGGACCCAACGGGCAGAGACCTTGGTCATGGCCCAATTGTCGTGGATGATGTTGCTAACACTTCCATGTGATATTCCAAGTTCTCGCTTGATTTATTTGACCTTCACCCGTCGATTTTTGAGGATCATCCTCTCCCCACGGCCAACATTGTCCTTATTGGTCACGTCAGAAGGGCGTCCTGGACGGGGTTCTTCTTCAAGGTACTTAAGACCATGGCGGAACTCCCTATTCGGGCGAGCAATGGTTGCATAGGAAGGGGCGGTGTTGGTGTACACTGCAACCATGCGTCCATGGATATCTTTTGCCTTCTTGCCTTCTTGGTCAAAAAGTTGATCACTGCGAGGTGCTCAACCTTCTCCATTGTTGAAACATTTGTGACTGACGATCTACAATCAGCTACTGCTTCTTAAATAGAGGAGGCCGGAGCGTGGGGCTGCAGGTCCTGACTTTTTATAACTTGTCCTAACACCCCCACAAACAGCCATCCCCCCTTCCTCTGTTTTGCCCTACTGATTCGCAAAACTTATTGACCACCCTTCGTAATTGCAAAAGGGTTATTTTTCGATTTATGCCTGTCCTCGATTATTTTAATAATATATATATATATATATATATATATATATATATATATATATATATATATATATATGTTTAAAAACAATTGTTTTTTTTAATGTAGACAATGGTTTTCTTGGGCAAATCTGAAAAAGAGTGTTGTTAGGCTATTGCAATCGCATCATATTGTATTATATATAATTTTTAACTTAAAACCGAAAACTAGTAAATATTCCTAATTCGAAAAAGTCTATCCTTAGTTTCGAATTCAAAGGCCCAAGAATTTGTTTTGTTTTATAATGTAATATAGTTTGTTAAATTGCTTAATTATCTCTCCTAAATGTAAATAAAAGGCTAATTAAATATATATATATATATATATGTATGATACATATAATTATCATAGGAAATCCTTTTATATACTTACTTGGAGCGTCCAAATATTTGTTTCATCTGAGTGTAAGTATTTTGTACTAGTTGCTCCTGAATTAGTGCCAGCATGTCTCGTCGCTGAATCTCCGTTTCTGAATCTTGAGTGACCGTATTAAAAAAAACTTATAATCTATTTTATCTCAGAGTGGCATTCTCTAACTTTATCCAGTGCCTCTAATCCCCACTTTCGTTTTTTCATATTTACTTCGAGCAGAAATATAACTTTATTTTTCTTTCATCTCTTCTTCTACTTATTGTCCCTCTTCCCAAAGTGTTTTATTTTCCTGATTTTTACATGTAAATTATTCTGCTAATAATGTCAAAAGCTTTGCATTTGAGTATTGAATGGTACGATTTGGGCATATATTCGCTGAGTTTTCTAAGTTAAAATCTCATCTTATTCCCACTGCCTGTGTTGAAAACCTAGTCTTCCAACTCGTGCCTTCTATGGTATCCGAGTGCTGGAATAAAAAATCTGCCTTATATATCAAATATAACGCCAAAAAGGATTACTCTAACAAATCAACAATAGAGAGAACCATCTAGATATTTTAAAGGTATTTTCCAGGAGTCATCGTATTTTACTGGTAAAACACTCGCAAACATACTTCAACTCATCCGTCAGAGCAACTTCTCATGCTCTTTTAACAAACATGGGCCCATCACATCAAGTCTACTCTCTCTCTCTATCTTCTAGCATTTTTAAATTGTCGCACTTTGGCGTAAGGGAAAGCGCAGAAATCTCATCTAAGAACCATGTAATTTTTTGTTTAGCAGAACGTAGTTAGATGAAGGGATGCCATTACTCCTGATACCTCGCTCCCGTAAGGGAATTATTTTATGCACGTTGCTAGATGTACATGACGCAGGTTGAGGGTGGTTTACTTACTGTTAAACACGTCCTTTTCTATCTTTTTCAAATCATATTTCCAATTGCTTTGAAGCTCTGCTTGCAACCTTGTCTTCAAAATCCACTCTTACTCTTTCTATATTTGATCGTCATGGAGGCCATCTCATGGACAATCTTAGATCATTTCGGTAAATTTCTGAACATGGCCCTCACTAGTCGTTCTGCAACCCTAGTTCTACTGTGAAATTTTAACGTTAATCATCCTACTCCCTCCTATCAGGGATTTAATGAAATTCTTTAAACCTAATTATCTCTCTCAATATGCCTGACCACCCACCCTCGCATCGTTTCGTTTTTTACAATGTATACCTAATCCGAAATGACCCAACCCAGAAATTGCACAGCTCTTTAAGACCATTTCTTCATCCACACCCTGCCATGAACATTATCCTCCTCAGCTCGTTTTAATTAACCAAGAAAAGATGACAAGTTAATCGCTTCTCTCCTTCACCGCTGAAAAATTGCTTTTGCTCTTTCTCTATTCTAGGCCTCTGAGAAACTACCCTTTTCAACTCCTTGAACAATTTAATCTCACTCGTGTCCCCTTAGAAATAAATTTCTCTTTTATTTTCTAAAAAGTCCTGCTCTCTCTTAGAATAATTCGCACCTGCTTTGTCCTGCCAGTTCACTCCTGTAATTTTCCCTTACCTTATTGTGATTTATAACACCTTCGCATGTGAGTAGCATAAACTCTCTTCAAAAACGCTATTGTTAGCCCTATCCTGAAGAAACATTCTTTGTTTATGGCCTAATGATCTTAATATCAATACTTTTCTTGAAAAAATTAACACGTTAGTTCTCTCAATTAAATTTACTTTAGAAAATGAAAAAGCTAACACCATCCTTTTCTTAGATATTTTGATCCCCCGAACAGACCAAGGATTCAAATATGAAATTTATAGAAAACCTACAGCCATTGACTCATACATCCATTTCTATTCTGATCACCATATGAGTATTAAAAATATGTTTTCTCTTCCACGTTTCTCCGAGCCCTGAGAATTGTTTCACCCGAATATTTGGAAAAAGAGATTGAGAGGATATATAATATAAGTTTAAATTTGAGTTACCCTTTCTACGTACTTAGAAATTGTTATAATTCTGCTAAGCGTTCATTTTATCAACCTAATCGTAACATCCCTAAATTTCATGCAAAAATGTATTAGTTTTACCTTTTAACCAAAGTTTCATTAAATTACCTCATTTACTAAAACCTTTGAACATAAATGTTAGTTTTAAATATGAAAACACTATCCATCGCCTTCTCGTAAAAAAAAACACTACCTAAACCAGGCATTGTATATTTTATTGGTTGCAATAATTGTGAAAAATGCTATTACGGACAGACAGGTAAAGAATTGAATGTTAGAGTTAAACAGCACCAAACTAATGTTCGTAATCTTTGTCAACAATCTGCATTATTTTTACATATATATAGTCAGGATCATACTATAATTGGAATAGTGCTAAACCTATTATCAAATGTACAAACTACATTTCAAGAAATATCTTGGAGTGTATCTCTATTAAAACTTTCCCAAATGTTAATATTAGCCTTGGATTGTTTAGCCTAGATCCTAGCATATCTAATTATATTAAATCACAAATTAAAGTGTTTAAAGAATTTGTACCCCCTAGTTAGGGTTTTGATGCAGGTAGCCGTTTTAACCCCCCACCCCTTACTATTTAAGACATTTGTCTGTCCTGACCTACGTTATTCCATGAAGAGGTCTTTTAGAATAAATACGAAAGTGCTCGGAATCGTTTTTCCATTTTCCTTGTGGGGGTTATTTTTCATAATTTTGACTCAAGTTCAAGTTGCGAGTTTCTTTTCGGGAAAAAATAGAAATCAAAGCCTCTGCACACGAAATACTATCAATGTTATTCAAGGGGACCGCATCCGGGAAACGAGTGGCACAATCTAAAAGGGTGTCTTCTGAAAAGGAGTGGGGGCAACACGACCTTTGGCTGTGACCTTTTCACAGATGTCACAAGACTTGCAAAAGTTGGATATTTCTTTGGCAGCACCTAGCCAAAAGAAATCTTTAAAGATGCGCTGTGCCGTCTTCCTATGACTGAAATGCCCAGCCATTAATCCGTCATGAACGATCTGCAGAACTTGACGTACATACATCCTAGGTACACACAGGGTAGTGACCGGGGCGTTTTCTGGTCCTACAAAGATCGATGTAGCAACGAATCTTTTTCTATGTAGTCAATTCTTCTATTTCCTCGAACGCTTTCGGGGTCCGTTTTTCTGGCCATCTCCCAGAGGGGTTGCAAAGAAAGGCAATTCTTTTGAGCTTCAGCAAACCGATCATTGCTGGATAACTTTACGTCCGAGGTTGACGAATACGTTAAAGGTACCGGGTTAACGGTATTTTTTTCAGCTTTGGCCCTGGTTATCACTGGTTGCGCAATGGATTCTGCGGAGAGGAGAGCACCTTGTCTGATAAGAACAGAGCAAAACTTTATCGGGGCAGCGACTACATCGGCCAATCCTGTAAAATACTGACACTGTATGTAGCACTTTACCCCAGAGAACTTAGTGGCACGACCTAAGAATCGCGAACTATCGCAAATCTCATATGCTGGGGACTTATTGGGTGCAACAGCTTGTCCGAGACTACTATGGATGTGCAACCCCTGTCTCTTACAAGGATTGACACTCGCCATCCATTTATCGTGCCGTTTTCAAACTTAATCCCCTCGGGGGAATTCATATTCAAAGTAAATTTTGAGCTAAAAAAAGTGGGGTATCTAAAATTTGCTGCAGAGGTAAATCTCTTTACAGAGATATACCTCTGCATCAAATTTTACCCTATTCAATTAGTTAAGATATGTTGCCTTCAGACCCTTGGTATGTTTTTAGCCATATAGGGGGCGTGTATTTGAGGTAGCGGAAACTAATATAGGATCTAACTCTCCTCTCCTCTTACAGAGATGTACCTATGTGCTAAATTATAGCTCAATCAGTATAGAAATATTGTCGTCTAAGGCGAACACACACACAGATTCACGAATTTGCTATCTTCTTATATATGCAATAGAACATTTATATGACCAAAACATGGCTCATATAATGAATTTGCCGGTTGATAATTTAGAAAATTACAGAGAAATATATATAAACTGAAAATTTTCAAATTTTATTGATAAAATAAGTTTAACCTGGGTATTTTTTTTAAATGTAAAGATAGCTGCCTAAGATGATTAGCATAATCATTTATAACTTTACTTTCCCTGTTTGTAAACAAACAAGCTACATATATAGGATGGACCGTGCTCCTTGAGCACTAGTGCTTAATTCTATCTTGTTCTCAGCCTGAAAGCGGGAATTCTCCTTCGTAAAACGTAATATTCTTCAGCATTCTATAGATCGTAAGACTGAAGTATCTGGTTTCGGGGAGGGAGCATTTTAGAAACTAGGGGGTGCTAAAATCGATGATTTAACGATTATATTTAGACATTGGGGTATACAATAATTCTTTTATTATTATTCCAATAAAAAAATGAATCAATAAGTCAACGTGCTTAATGAGCAGAGGTACGGGAACTTGCTTTTGTTATGATTTGTATTCAATAAATCCTTTTTCATTACCATTGTATGAAGGAGAACCAGTATAATTGATTTTCTTTTAATATGAAAATGAATTTTAGCTCGAGGCTAGTTACCTTGTAGAGTTTATTTTAAGTCAGAATAATTTTGAGAGGTTAAAGGGGGCTTAACATTATTTTGGATTGTTACATCAAGGGAAATTAAATTCACCAACGAAGCGCTTGTAGTAGAGTGTTTAAACTTGAATGAACTTCCTTAAATGAAACATTGCGTTTAATTATACGTGATTGTTAAGGGTATTTAACTTTATTGGTAACGTCGATCATCCAAGAAAAAACAATTTGAGCGTCAACTTGAATCTCAATAAATTTGAAGGAGACGAAATAATGAGCAAGAAAAATAGGAAGAATTTTGAAATCTAATAAGGCACTCAGCAACTCGAGCGACGGAAGCCCCTTTTCTTGAAAGAGAAGTTAAATTATATTTGTGAATAGAAGGTCGGATTTTTTTTTTAAAGAATGTATAATTAGCGATACCATTTAAACCCTTGTTCGCATCGAAAAAGATTTCGAGCTCGGCTTTACCTTCGCACACGAGTGTGAAACACCAAACTTACAAATCTTCTAACTTCACCAATTCGTAAAAAAGTCACTCCCCACTTTAAAACAGGCCACGCTTCCCTAAAAGTTCTCCTCTTCCATTTGCGACCACCTAACCTGCATTAGATTTGTCTTTTAATAGTCACAAGCAGGAAAAGTTCTAAAGCATCGAAAACTTTAGAGATCTTAGACATGAGATTCCTCTTACTTTTGACAACGGAACAAAATTCGGATTGGATCACTGCGAGGAATTAATTCTCTACCTTATAATTTTAATCGTTTATGATACAGGCCATCATATTCCTCGAACTTTTACTCTTATTTGTGTGGGCTTCTAAGGACTGGATGATTTGAGTTCCACGACATTAGCTTAAACCCGCCTTCGTCGAGTCGCTCGTTTGATTTAAAGATTTTTCTTAGGATCTCGAGGAAAAAAAGTATTTCGGATAAAAAATCAGGTGATTTGTTAATAATATTGTTTAAAAATAAACTAGTTATCCCATGTACTTCTAAACAAGAGCGAAATTTAAACAGTTTGCCATTTTTTACCCAGAAATAGCTGAATCTGTTTTTATGCGCTACTAATTGGAATTATATTTGAAGGAAAGACTTTGATGTCAGAGAGAATAAAAAATCGGTTTTATAAAGAAAAGATAGAGAAGGTTGAATAAGAAGGTTAATAAAGTGATTCCAGTAAAAGTAGTGTTTTAAAGGAAGGTCGTTGATTAATTTTGAGGCTACACTTAGAAAGGGTATTATTTTTCTGGTGGTTCGGGTAGCGATTTTTTATGTGAGGAGACGCCAAAATTATCAATTCCTCTAATTGTCTTTTGAAAACTTCGTTATAAGTGCTTATAAGCCTTTTCTCTGATAATGTCGTTTTCAATTTGTTTAACGTTCCCAATGCCTTTTTTCTGGTTGGAAAGAACTTACAAAATTTTATTTAACCAAAAGGGGATAACATGATATTTTCCATGTAGTTTTTCGATAGACTTGTAAAATTATTTTGAGCATATCTAAAAAAAATATCTGTTCCTTCAATGCTTAAAGGTTCGAAACTGATTATATTAAAGCACCAAATCAACGTCGAGATAAGTGTTGGACAAATTTAATGGATTTAAATAGGTAGGGACATGGATAATAGCCGCGTTAAAGCTAAGTTCGATTGGTGCATCAATCTTAAGCTTATGTTTCAGGTCTTTGGAATTTATTTCCCGTTTCGTTCTTAACAAAAATCTTTGGATCAGTGGGGCGGGCCTTCATTGGATTACTCCCTAATACAATACGACACTTCCATGCAAATTTTTAGTTGAGTTTATTGTTTGTAAGGACTGATAAGAAAGTTCAATAAGACCTTTTCCCATGAGTCAAGTTCGATTAAAATCCTCAACAGGTTTGAAAACTGCCCCCAAACTCGTCACACCACCCTTCCCTAGTCATAAAGCTTCATTTTCTACGACTGATTTAGGGCATAGGGCAGCAATATTATTCCCAACTTATCAGAAGCGATATTCATAAGATAAAAGGTGTCGGTCAGAAAGGCAGAAATTCGCCAAGTAACGCAAATTGCTGCTGCCGTTGCAAAGATTTAATTCAATGAACCTTTTATCACAAGGAAAGTATATTATAAATTGGGCCATCTCAAGTGAGTGGTGCTTTAGAGTTAATTCATGAATTTATCTTTGTATCGTGGAAGGATGCCTCGCTAAATGCAGGATTGTCTCAAGTCAACAACGACGGTGTCATTATTGTGTTTAAGTTTTAGCTTTTTATTTTCTCCGCGATGCTCTTCTCAGCAAGCGTGATTCGAGCGAGAAGACTCTTAAGTTATATTCCTTTATTAGCTTAAGCCGCTTTCAACCCTATCGCGGGTCATCTTCACGGAAATGGGTGTGAATATCGTTTCATTTGAAATTGGTGAGATTATTTTAAAAGAAGATGAGGGTATAAGAGTAGAAGGAAGGGAAAGGTTTGCAGAAAGTTGCAAGGTGCCGGAAAATCAGACTAATCCCTGTATTTGCATTTAGTTAGTTAAGGCTATGAAGTTAATTTTATATAGGTTATTTGCGTTCAAACGTTTGACTACATATGTTTTCATGTATTATTTTTCTCTAATTATACTTTTAATTTTGTTATGGTTCTTTTCTATAGATGCTTAGCAGTGTGTCTACATCGCTCATATGTTACTTACTCTCTTATCCTATTTTAGTTATTTGATTGCAGGATGAATGTTTTTGTTTAGATTTGCTGATGTTCCGTGATTTGGGGGAATGAAGTTGCCTGCATCATGTCACAATCGAGCTTGATGACTTAAGAAATTAAGTGACTAACTTTCGGGTTGCTGTGATATTTGGTGTATTTGATTATGCATAGAATGTTGTTTCTTCTTCCCTTTTCCAGCTTATTTAAAGAGGTAGCAAATATTAGAGGGATTTGACATTGTTGGTTGTTTTCCAAAATTGCTTTTATATCTCATCCAACTTTGAATACTAGATTGTCCACCAAAACATGTGAGAGTATGATCCTACCGAGTAGGACTACTTTATATTTGTCATCGTTGAATAAGATCGGATCGTCCAATTAGCTTCATATTCGCTTTTCTTTCAAACATTCTCAGCAGGCATGCAAGAGTGCGTTGGGCAAGTTAGTGTTTGGACACTATAATGGTTGCTTGATTCTGGGATATAAGCTGTGTTTAACGAGTATAGCGTTAGGTTAGGAAGGTTATATTGTGATCACTCGTAAGAAACAAATGCTCACGGATATGCCCAATTATTGTTTATGTAACGTTATCTTATGCAAAGTAAGTACCAAGTCTATTCTTGAACATGTTCACTGTAGTGATAGATACTACTCTAGCAGGCGAGCTATTCCAAGCGGTTATTATCCTTTGAATGAAAAAAATTTCTATTTATTTCTCTATTACCTCTACGGTAAAATAATTTAAAGCCAGTGTGCTTAGATATGATATACTATGCTATACTAGGCAAGTTTAGCCTAGGCTATTCTAGCCTATACAAGGTTTGGCTATGCTATGCTAGGCTATTCCCTACCCTTCTATGCTAAAATGTGTGGCTATACTATGCTATTTTAGGCTAGTCTAGATTATGCTATACTATTCTGTGCTATGTCATGCTATACTATGCTATATTATACTATGCTGTGCTATATTATGCAATTTCTGTGCTATACTATATACTATGATAAGCAATAATATTTTATAATATACTATTCTCTAATCTGCTATGGTATATTATGGTATACTACGGAATATTATGCTATTAGTCTGTGTTAATCCTTTGAACGTTCTAATTACATAAATGAGGGGGGGTTCAAAACTTGCAGCCCTACTTCTTAAGGTTTGGTAATTTTTTAATATAATTTTAGTTCTACTTGGTTAGGTACTTAAAAGTTTTAACCTATTTTTGTCCTCTTGGGGAAGTGGTTGAGTAATATCATATTAATAATTATATCTATTTCACTCTGTATATTTCACCGTTTAAAACATATTCATCATTGTGCTGAAGATTACGTGGCCTTCAGTACTACCATCATACCAGGGGGATTTCTACCTACAATTGCTTTATAAATTAGGACAAGACTGGCGACATTCACACATTTGAACATTTATATATAAAATAACAGAGTTGTTTCCATCTCAATTCCAAACTCTGAACGACGTTCTGAAATCTAGATGTGAGAAACTACCCAGCATCCAAACTTACGAAGGATATTTACCCTAAAGTGCTTGAAAATGTAAACGAGGGAACAGTTCTTTTCTAGCTCCTGTTGTAAATTCTAGAGTCACAATCTTAAAAAGATCCAAAAGAACTGGGAGCAGGCCAAAAACATATCCCTTGGGAGAGGAGAGCTACAGGTATAAAACAATTTGACTACAAAACTAGACAACCTATGAATTTGGCTTTCCCGGTTGCAAAAACGAAACTCAGATTAATTTAAATCCTCTCTGGAGATGAAGATCTCTGTGAAGGAACTTGCTTTCATTAAAGGTGAGAGAGTAATGATTACTTCTTTTGGCCCACATCAGGTTTTCCTTCGAGATTAACTTGAGTAAAATAGACAAGTCAATAGGTAAAAGTGACAAGAAGGTGAAGGAAGAAGAGTTTCTTACTATCAGTAGGCCAATGTTTCAATGCTATCAAGTGAAATAATTTTCTCTCTTGAAGAAAATGAAGAACAAATAGCTGATGCTCAAAATTCCATTAAAAAGCAACCGAGGAATTATTTTGGGGGGCAATAACATCCTAACGATTTGGCTGATTTTAATAAAATTTAAAAATCTTCTATTGTTTTAAATTTTCTTTCAAATAATATACTTGCCCTAGTCCTCCCACAGTTAGCCCCGGAATTATTTTGTTTTGGTAATAACATCATAATTATTCGACCGATTATAGGGAAATTTGAAACCCTTAAGATGTTCACATTCTCTTTTAAATAATAGAATTGCTAAGGTCTTCCCAAGGTCCTCCTAAGGTCTTCCCAGGGTTACTCCGGGAATTATTAAAACTTTTGAAGTCAATAAATCAGATAAGTGAGAGCACGCGACATTTTGGTCAGCAAACCTTGTTTAAAACCTATGCTTACTATTATCAGCATGTTGTTTTGAAGATGATTGTCTATGTGCTCTTTTCTGATTGTTTAGAAACATTTCCAACTCTCGATATCAGAAACCTTCTCTTCTTATTTCTATATATGCATCTCTATTATCTTCCGAGCTTTGCTCTTCAAATTTCTTATAAACCAAATTTGGCTCCTTTAAAGCAGCATTAATTTTGTCGGTCAACCATGCCGGTCTATTATCGAATGTTTTCCTTATGTTACCTTCGAACAAACTCTTCTCACATTTACTTTAATTTATTAAGAAGAGGTTCGTAGCTAGGTGCTGCCGAATGTTTCGAAAGTAGATCATTTTATCTTTCGGTTGCAAACTTCCTTTTGAAAACTTTAAAATTAGCCCGGCTAAAATCATAAACGCGAACCATATTAAAATCGCTATTGCTTAAATTCTCCCCAACTTTAACTTCAATAAATAAGTTATGTTATTGGTTAAGAAAAGTTCTACAATTCGCTCGCTACGTGCTAGTTTATTGTATTTCTCAAATAAAAATTGGTCCTCCATAAACTCTACAAACCGTTTACTATTTCTGTTATTCTAACTTAATTCGGTAAATTTATGTTTTAGGCTGCGAGCTTTCAAGAGTAATTAGATAAGATTGGTCGAGGGTAGCTTATATGTGCGAGGGCTTGGTATTGTGGACAAGAGTTCTGTGTTCAGTATACAGAGAAAAAGGAGAATCAGCATTTAACACCTTTCCCAATCTCCTCGCCCGGACTGAGTTTAGATGGAGTCCATCACATAAGAACATCTCTTGTCGTTCTCAGAAGAGATTCGTAACATTGATGAAATGCACGCTTTCCTCCTTCAAAGAAGGTTTAAGGAGTTATTGATGTACATTATTACTTTTATCTTTACGCTTTTTTAAAATCTGCCTGGTAGCAAATAATATGATGAGTACCAACATGAACTATATATGCTGGATCCTGGGTAGACAACGATGTTCTGATAACCCTAGGTATGTTCACTATCTAGAGCAGAGGTCAGGGAACAGGGGTAAATTACCCCAAATGGGGTAATTTAGAAAAATTGGGGGGTAATGGATGTGCTATGGATGTGGATGTGCTAAGTGAGGGAAACGATTTTGAAAGTTGGAGAAAAAGAATGCATCGAGGAGCCTTTCTTCTACTTTTCGGTAAAATCTGGCAACATTTCTCCTAATTAAGCGGTATTTGGACATGTTTTGAACATGCCTCTTTCAGAGTAGCGATGAATTCGTAGAGCTGATCAAGTGATATAATAATTATTTACATAAGGTGAGTTATGATATAATCTATAAGATTTACGTTTCTGTATAGACTTTTGTGATTAAAATTCAACAGAAGTTAAATATAATTATACGATTAGTTTAGACTCTAGGATATTTTAGTTTATTTGTAAGGGTCCTAATTGTCCCATCAGCTGTTTAGTTTCAAGCTTCTCACTTTTTTAGGGGTAACTATTATATTTTCATTTATTTATTTATTTTATTTTAATGAATTATTTTATATTAAAAGTAAGTTTTTTATCGAGTTTAACTCTATGCAGACCCTACAGATGTAATGCTCTCTTTCTTTAAGTCTTATTGTTTGAATTTTTATTGTTGTGAGTTGTGGTTTGATTTTATGTTATGTTATTTTAAAGTTTAAATTTAAACTCTTAAATTCGTCACTAAATAATTTTTTAGTCTTCAAAAATAGAAGTTAAAAGACCTTAAAAATGTGATAGATTTTTCTTTCATTTTCAGATGGCATCAACAAGGAAAAGGACATATCAGGCAGAGTTCCTTAATTATGGCTTCACAAAAATAGAGTAAAAAGGACACATGAAACCTCAATGTGTCGTCTGTATGAAAGTACTGACTGCCGAGTCTTTCAAAAAGAATCAACTGAAGAAACACTTGGACAAGGTTCATTTACATATGTCTTGCAAACCAAGAGAATACTTTGAGAATCTGGAAAAAACAGTCAAAAGCCAGAGATTGGAAAATAACAACAGTGCAACGTTTGACCAACGTTCAGCAGTAATAGCTAGTTTTGAAGTGACATAGTTGGTTGCTCTAAACAACAAACGACATACAAATGTTGAAGACTTAATCAAACCGTCGGCTGTGAAAGGGCAGAAAGTAGCTAAACAACTAAATACAGTGCCTTTGTATGCAAGAGTTATTAAAGCAAGAATTTCTATCTTGGCAGAAAATGGGAGATAACAAGTGATTTCTTCAGTAAAAAAGAGTAAAGAGTTTGCCATTCAACTTGATGATACTACATATGTCAGTAGCAATTTGTAGCTGATGGTATACGTTCGATACAGGGGTTCTGATTAAATTGAAGAAGAAATGTTGCTATGTTCTCCTCTTGAGTTGAGAACTCGTGGTATTGATGTGTTCAATAAGGTTGATGCATACTTCAAAAATCAAAATGTTGATTTAAAGTGAGAAGATTGTATTGCAGTATCAGTTGATGGAGCTCCTGCCATGCTTGGTCACGTCACTGGTTTTATGGCTTTGGCCAAACAACAGAATTCAAATACTCAGGTCATCCATTGTATGATACATCGCCAGGCATTAGAAGTGAAGGATTTGTAACCAGAAGTGGAAGCTGTGTTGAATTATTTAATTAAGATTGACATTGTTGTAAAAGGGCATGCACTAAACACGAGGATGTTTCGTGATTCATTTGAGGATGGAGAGGCTGAATATTCAACACTTCTTTTCCATACGGAAGTGACGTGGCTTTCATGTGGAAATGTCCTGAATAGAGTGTGGGCTCTTAAAACCGAACTTGAAATATTTTTGACTGATCAAAAACACACACTTACAGAGAAGTTCAGAAAATCAACCTGGCTAGCTCTCTTGCATACCTAGCTGATATTTTTGTGCGTGAAAATGCGCTGAACAAGGAATTGAAAGGAAAGAAAATCAATCTCATCTTAGCAAGGGAAAAATTTTAGAATTTGTTTCAAAGCTTTAGTATTGGAACCAAAATTTAAATGCCAATAAGAATGTTTTCTTTCCAAACCTGGCAGAGTTTTGGAAAAATGTGAGTACTGCAGTCTTAGTGACATGAAAGAATCAGTCACAAGGCACCTGACCAAACTTAAGAATAGGTTCTGTGACTACTTTCCAGAACTTGGTTCACATACTGTCAGCTAGGTTGTAAATCCCTTTAAATGTGAACTAGCTGCTTTGCCTGAAGAGCCTGAAGCATTGGCAGGAGAGTTTATGAGACCAGCATGAAATTTGAGACCAAGGATGACCTCTTAAGTTTTTGAATGTCAAAAGCTGCAAAGGCTTATAAAACTGCACATTTGGAAGCAACTAAAATGCTGCTACCTTTTGCAACAACCTACCTTGGCGAACAAGGTTTTTCTACCCTTTAAATCTAAAAACAAAATACAGAAACCGGTTAAATCCTGAAGACAGCATCGAAGTAGCAGTGATATAAAAAATCCCTGAGATTAAAATTGTTGTATCAAAGATGAAACATTATCATTTTTCCAAAGCCTAATATATTCAAGTTTTCAATTTTTTCATTCGTTTTATTTGTGTACCATTCTCATGCCAAAAAGGCAAACATTTTTTCCCCATAAAAGTGGATTTAATATAATCTTCCTATTTTGTTTTTTACGAATTTTAAATATATGATAGTGACATAGTCAATAATTTTGCTTGTGTGCCATGTAATACTAAAAAGTGACTGTTTTATTTCTGTTTATAAATATATAATTTCCTACAATTTTTTCTTGTGTGGTATTTCCATGCTTAAAAGACAGACTTTTATATCCTAATGATAGATGAAATAAAAAATTAAACATTATCCCAATATAAATTTTTTTGTGTCCCCCAGAGTACTTTAAAGTCAGGGGTAAATTCATTTTACTACAAATTCTTTTGGAGTAACACCCCAAAAAGTTACCCGACCCCTGATCTAGAGTATGAAGACAATGCGTTTGATGACCTTGTGATGAAAAACAAACGCACAAAAGGCACGCAAAATTAAAAAAAAACAAACAGTTACATAGTGATGGGGAGCAAGCAAGGACTACCTAGTCCACTCAAATGCCAGTCCCATTCTATACTAGTACTCCTCCTTTGGACAGTCTCGCCACGATGCTCACTCACGAGACCTTCCATCCACATCAGGGTTCCGTATTTAAACAATATCATTATCAGTAAAGTAACTGTCATTTTGTTTTTAAAACTATTCAAGCTACTAGCATTTACTACCTCTGTGGGGAGAGCGTTCCATTTATCAATGAATTTAAAGGTAAAAAAATGCTTAGCTATGTTAGTTTGAAACCTCCGTCCTTTCAGCTTAAAACCGTTGGTAGTACTTGGTCGTACTTAAATTTGTTCATAATTTAAGTTTTCAAATTCAGATAAAATTTTAAATACTTCGATAAGCTCACCTCACTATCGCCTAGTTCGAGAGTCGGTAGTTTCATTAGATTTAATCTATCAATATACGACTTATTTCTAATCGAGGGAATTAGTTTAGTTGCACGTCATTGAATTCCTTCAATTTTATTGATGTTTACATGTGTATAAGGTGACCAGAATTGTATCGCGTATTCTAGGTGTGTCCTTACTAAACTTTTATATAGAGGTATGATTATATCTTGGTGTTTGTAGTGAAAACTTCTCGCAATAAATCCAAGCATTCATTCACTTAGCCACGACTCTATCCATTGTATGAGGTTTTCCCTAATTCTATGAGCAAAACGTTTAGTAAGTAATCGCCTATGAGGAACATTATCGAATTCCTTAGCGAAGTCTAAGTAAACTATGTCAAAAGATATACTTTCGTCATATTTTTTAATCATGCCTTCGTAAAATTCTAAAAAAATAGTTAAACATGAACGTTTCTATCTAAAGCCGTGTCGACTATCATTGATGAGATTATGTGCTTCCAAATGATCGATCAACCTATCGCGAATGACGGATTCCATTAATTTACCTACGATGGGTGGTAATTGGTCGGAAGTTCTCTTTTTTCTTTTTAAAAAACTGCGTTATATTCGCTAGCTTAAAATTTAATGGCACGACACCTTCTTCTAAACATTTGTTAAAATTTTCGTTAACGGTCCCACTAACACGTTTCGAATATGTTTTAAATGCGCCGGATAGATTAAATCAAGACCTGGAGATTTACTCGATTTGAACTAACTAATATAAAAATCTATTTCTGCTTCGAAGAATTCGATATCGGTTAAAAGGTTATGCACGTTAAAGTTTATCACGTCGTTTGTTTGTGGTATATTATGCTCGTCTTCCTTTATAAATACCGATGCAAAAAAGTTCTTTAATGTATTGGCCACCATTTTTGCATCCAAAACTAATTCGTTAGTGTCATTTTTAATAGGTCATATTGTTTCCTTTCTCGACTTTCTTTTAGATACATAATCAAAAAAGTTCTTAGGGTTATGCTTACTTTTGTGAGAAGTTGAATTTCATATTTTCTTTTAGTGCTTCGTATTTCCCTCTGGCATTCCCTTCGGCGGGCTAAGTAAATTTGATTATTTTCTTCGGATGAGTTACGCTTGTAACGGTTGTATGCACAGTTCATATCTTTTAATTTGAATTCGATATCATTATTTCACCATTTTGGTTTACTTGAGGCGTTTGGTTTGTTTTTTCGCGGAATGAAGGATCAGCACTGATTAACATTTCCTTACATTTGATCCCATTTGATCTCTCTAAACTTGCAGATGAAGCCATTAAATTTCACACGTTTAAACCTTTGCACTTTAATATCATTATTTTCCTTGTTAAGATTTATATAAATATCAAACTTAATTGATTTGTGATCTCTGGAACCTATACCTTCCCCAATTTTCATATTCGAGATCAAATTAACCTTGTTAGTTAGAATTACGTCAAGGATATTTCCCCTCGGGTTGGTTCATTGACTAATTGAGTTAAATATTATTCTTTCATAAATTCTAGTAGCCTCTGCCCCTCTCAGTAAGCATTAAGCGTTTCCTAGTTAATATTTCTACAATATAAACCCAATTAATAAAGTGCAATTATTTTAATGTTAGTTCCAATAATGTTATATAATTCAGTGTCAATCTCAAACAGTTGTGGTGAGGGTCTAAATATACACTACAAAGATATTGATTATAAAACAATTCGAGTTTATTTGATGCATATTACCTCAACTTCTTTGAGAGAGTCACTTTTAATTTTGGTTAAACTTATATGATTTTTGGTGCAAAGTAGTACTGCACCACCTCTTTGATGCGTACGGTCTTTATCGATTAGCTTATACCTTTGTGGTTGAAATTAGCCCATATAGTCTCTCCAAGATGTCTCCGCCCATGATTCCATTATTGCTATAATATCAAAGCTGGTTAAGTGCACTAAACATATAAATTCGTCGAGTCTATTTTGAATACTCGCGCTTTCTACTCTCCGATGCTCTTCTATCTGAAAATTTACAAGAGAATTATTAATTCTCCTTCCCAGCCTTGCCGCGCCCACCCCGTTTAGATGAAGTCCGCCTCGCCATAATAGCTCGATCTGTTCGTATAATCATCCCACAAATCGAGGAAGTACGATCCCTCTTTATGTGAAAGAACTTTAAAAGAGTTGTGAATATAGGATGCGCTTCGATACAAAACCTTTGCCGCACCTATTTTGGGAAGGATACCTGTAAACACCACGCTCCTACTTGTTTCTTTGAGCTTCCTTATCAGTAGACGGTACCTTGCTAAAAGTTCCTCGAACCTTGTAGATAAAACATTATTAGTACTTATATGTATTATATAAGCTGTGTCTCGAATATATCCGCTTGTAAATCTTTCATTGAATCACCCCACTTCCTCAACTCTTCCTCCTGGATAACAGTACCTCGTCCGTTTGGTTGCTTTTCTGCCGCAGAATTCCTCAAGTAAGCCCCTAATAATATAATCCTCTAGAAGTCGAACTTCAGATTCATCCTCTTTCTCGGTACCTAAAACAAAAAATTTGTTAGTCACGATTACCAGTAGCGTCTGACTTAACCGACTTTGGGAAGGGTTCCTCCACGAACTGTAACATAATTTTAACTTCTAGGTTCCTTTTCAGTTCGCAGTCTCTGCAGCTTCCACTCTCTCCTACGATGTGAGCAACTAGGAAAATGCCATTACAGACGGAGCAAGTCCGCTTTCTCGGTGGCATATTCCTGCAGAAAATGACACCTAAGTGAAAGCGAGAATAGTGATGGAAATGATCCGTTAATTCACGCAGTGGAAGCTAAATTGATTAACGACACTTCCTGAAGAATTTGGGGAGCGGAATTAGGCTATTAACACTGTCAAAGAAATTGGAAGCTTCCTCGGATTATCAAGAGGAATGACCGAAAATGTATGTGTGTGGGTTTATGTACGATAAGGATACAGAGGAGGAATGCGATGTAAATTTCACGCTCGAATGTCGAGTAAACAAGAAAAAGATTGTAAAACTCTATAAATTAGAATGGGAGTAAACTTAATTCAAAATAAATATTGAACGAGGTAAAAGAAAAAAATAAGAGGAGAGCCATTTAGCTTTGCAAGTAAACAGCCATGATCAGCACTGTATGACGATTTAACTAACTACTAAAAAAAATAACCATAACCACTTAAAAAAACAAACAATAAACACACTAATTAACCACTTTAAAAACACTCCCCTGTGTTCACACAGTATGTAACTACCCCTTTAAAAAACTTGGTGAGACATTCGAAACTAATATTTAAGAAGAAATAGATATACATATATCAACCAAAATAAGCAGATAAAATTGTATTCGCGAAAGTTACTATCCGAAATGTAAAACAAGGTACAAGTTCAATGAACTGCTTAATATATTTAGGAGCGGAAAGCTAGTAAATAAAAGCAAAAAGAAGGCAAGAAGAAGATGGAATGACGCTCTGGCGTCGAGGAGAAGCAAAGTTTCTATAGTATGATCTTCAGATGACTGTTAAACAATTATCACTCGGAACTAATGAATAAGTAATATTTCTTTTATTGTCATTTATACACCATGGAAGTTCATTCAGTTCAGTTTTAAAAGTGGTGAATAAAGGAGGGACACTTAAGTTCTATACTGATAAACTCCTCTACATATGCAGTCATAAAACATAGCTATTTACTTTGCCAAGAAGCAGTAGGAAATTACAGCAATGAATTAGTCAGGAACACTCCATTTCCGCATATCTGTTTAGTTCTGTGTGTAAAACTATTTTAAAGACCTTGTGCTGGGTACAGAATGAGAAGAAAATAATAAGCGTTATTCAAGTCATGATCACTTTAAATTTTTCCTAATATTTACTTGAAATCCAGAAGAATTTCTGTCTATAGTAACAAAATTATAACGAGTAAATCTCGCATTCGGTTTGTAATTGACCTAAACGACAAAAATTAAATACACGAATGAAATGCATGATGGTGGATCAATTAGAATCCACGATAAAATTATAGGGCAAGAACATAAGTGATTACCGATAGGTACATTGTCGAGGTTTAGTGAGTGGGTAATCCCAGTCCCCCTTCCTGGACATATATTTTATTACTGCACCAAGGTGAAACGGAGGTGAAGTGTATCCAATACACCTACTGTAGCCACGTCCGGTGAATAAGAATAACCCTGGTGCTTCCCTTTCGATCAAATTTAAGATAATGATCCCCTGAGTGTGTCCTCGCTCAGTAAAAGCCAGTCATCGGTTGACCTGTGTAATATTGAGATTTAAACCCAGTGGATTGCTTATTAATTGCCAAAGGATCGTCTAAAATAGTTAAACACACAGATACAAAAATAATCTTTAATGTACGTGAAGTAGAAATATGAAACAGCGTATATAGGTATAAATAGAATTAATCTTTGCAATGAATAAGTAGTTCTAAATAATGTCGTAGGGATTATACTTAAAAAATAGTCACTAGGATGCTTGCGTCTTAATGGCATCCGACAGAATGAATGGAATAATATTATTGAATTACGCACTGCATTAATCACTTCTAACCCTCGAGGTTATGGGCTTGGGATGGGAATTCTAGTTAACGAATAAACTGGTGAAGTTAGGAGAGGGGATATTTCACTTTAACGATACCTTCAAGTTAGTAAGTATTTTGAGAATGACGGTGAAGATATTCTTCTGGCGACGATGATCGAACTTAGTCCTGCCGTCCAAATTTAACGAATGAAAAGGTAATCCTAGACTGGTGATGTAATGTTTCTATGCGGGATCACGAAGGCGAGCCAAATTGTGCCTCAAATCGGACTTCTTCCTCGAAGTGCCTGTCTGAATATTTGGCTCCTGGAGTGGGTAGCCAAGACTGATTACCTAACTACCTCTAGGGTAATCTGCAGAGGGAGATCATAGGGAACTTCTGTCTCTGAAGTGGGGGTCTGCGAGAAGTTTGGAACCTACAAGTACCGTGACGGCAACACAATACCCTGAAGTTTGTTTCTTACAATAGGCAACCGTTTCCTTTGTGGGACTAACTCTACACACTTAACGTAGGTCCAAGATCTTCTGCCTGAATCCAGGGAGAAGTTTCCGAAGAGAAAAATTCGGGAGAGAGCACCGAATTCTCGTAAAATCCGTATCGCTGCGAGAAAGACCGTTTCATATGCCGCTAGGCAGAGTAAATCTTTCACACCTTTGAGCTATCCTTGCTTCACGTCGCAGTTTACGACAGCGCGAAAACTCGGACCTTCGTCAGTTAGCAAGTGTCCTTCGAGGCTGACATTTTCCTGAGTGGCCGGCCTCAAATTTGGTCATCTCTTTGGTGCCAAAAGAGGTGAGGGAATTCGAGGTTAAAGGTGAATTTGGAATACGGCAGGGAGACGCAGCTTGTGTCGTGGTATTTCTGCGTACACTAATGTACGTGGTATTTAGACTTCTATATACATAAAAAAGAAATAAGTAGAGAAAAAATAATATGGTGAGCCGTACTAATCTTAGCTAAATTTTATATTTATGTTTCACATTTTTGTTTAGGTGATTAAAACAGGTATGTACACTGAAACAAAAATCAAGCATCTCAAAAAAGTCTAGAACGATACATTTTTGCGTAAACTCAAATGATAATAAAAAGAATACTTGAATAAGAAGGCTAATAATGTTGACGGATAGAGTAAAATGAACGACATCCATGGAGTGGAAATGGACAGAGCACAACGCTAGTTTAACCAAGAGATAAGTGCTTAAAAAGTCTCAACGCGGAGACCGCTACGATGGAAGAAAGAAACACCAAAGGCTCAATAGCCCACTCCAGAAGGTTTCCTAAAGTTTGAGTTGATATTTAAAAAGTTTTTATTATTTTTATTATTGTTATTGACTGTACCACCCTCCGATAAAGAAAAATAGTAATAGAAGTTTGTCCAACCTATCTTAAACATATTTATACTAGTACTTCTCACGATATCGCTGGCTGTCTTTTCCACCCGTTGCCCATAGTATACGAAAAGTAATTGTCACATCATTAATAAGAGATTCGTTTGGTCTCTATCTTCCATACATTTTCCCGAGCAAGTTTTTTCGGTTAGAAAAAATAGCTGCCCATAATCCAGATTTCCAATGACATTTAAAATCTTGCAATTCGTGTTTAGTTGTGCTCTTAGTCTTCTGGTACCCAATGAAAATGTGGTGAATACCTACAAAAATCTGGATACTAAACTAAAAAACGAAAATACACGATATTTATTTCATTCAATATAAGTTTAATAGAGAATCAATATCCTGTGCGCATTAAGAAATATAAGGTAAAAAAAAAGATAATCATTCACAATATTGCCGAGCTACTTTGCATGACGTATATTCCTTACCAAAACTATTAAAAAGAAAATTAATAAATATAAAGGAAATCAAAGCTAACAATTTTCAAATATCTTTTTGTTAATACTTTGTTGAGATATCTTTTAGGTGAAAATAAGGTATTAATAAAACTAATGTTGCCAATACCCTAGTTCTTTTTGAATAGTGGCGAGAGAAAGTTGTGATTTGTGTTCCCTTGATCTTTTTAGTTTTCTCCCATATGTTAAAGTTGACAGAAATTTATTTATTTTTTTAATTGAACATCCGCTTATTTTGCCTGCACTCTATTTTTCTCAATGCGGTAAACTATGTACTTTTGGTCAAAAAAATATTCTTTCACCATTAATCGTTTTACTAAATCATCAACAGAAAAAAATAATTTGGTTGTGCATTTATGCGATCAATTTCCTTTAGAATGTTCTTTTTTAAGTCAAAATGAAGGTCAGTGTTATCTTTACCTCGATTTTCTTGTTACTCCAACTAATTTATATTTTGTTACGTGCGAAATGTACACATCAAAAACAGCTTTGACATATTTTTTCGAGGTTTGTAAAAGTTACGTGTTCGGAAAGAGAAATAATTTAGGTGGATTGGTAATAGTACGCTAGGCCCATAATGTATAAAATTGGCCATATTGTAGATGAAAAAAGGATATTTGGCGGCATTGAACGATGAACGAAAAGGTTGTTTGTATCTTTTTTCCAAGTATAGTTCGACTAACCTTATTAGTCTGCATTAACTAGTGGATGTTGCGTCGTACTGCACTAATTAGTGATGGTTTAATGGCATATTACACGCTTTGAGATAAAGGGTTTAATAATCTTACTGCAGACTATTGAATGAAATTCCTTGAACCTGCTGCTCATATACGAAACAGAATGCATGTTGAGGGACGTATAGCAAATTACGCCTAAATATAGGTGCCAAGAAGAAAGACAACACCAATTTATTTGTGCGGCAGCTGATTTATACTACTCAGGCTAGAAATCAATTGAAAACGTAGGTTGAAAGTGAATAAGAATGCCGTCGTCAACGAAGTATGAGCTACTGTGTGATTTTATTTTTTCGCATAAATAACTGTTTAAATTATAATATTATTCAATGTGGCTGACTCTGCGGCGAGAACGCGCTCTAGGCGAGACCTGAACGCCAGGCTTAGATTTCGGACGAAGTCTCTCCTCTGCTGGCCCAACGGTGATTATTAACGGAGGAAGTTAGCTTGTCGACATTGCTATTGGGGACCTTGCCCTCGACATACTCCCACTCGTCGTATTCAATGGGCTATAGCTCTGGCGACTACGGAGGCCAAAGTCTTTCAAACATAAGTTCATGTTCGACCCCGAAACTCTTACACGGCCTTGGTCGTGTAGGCCGGGGCACCGTATTACTGAAAGAATTAGTCTGCTTTCTTCGTCATCTTTTCACACAGTGCAGCATATTTGTTGCCAAGATGTCCATGTAATCGGCCATGCTGAGCCTGTAACGGGCCGCGAAAAACACCGACAGCATCTTCTCGCTATTCGAAGCCACGACAGAGAGCATTATTAGGGAGGCCAGGTGCTTGGTCGTGTACAATTAGCGGATCTCGGAGAGGATCTAGGTGAAGCTTACCACGCGGTCGTCCTGATTGCTGAACACCGGATTAAGCAAGCAAGGTTTTCATCAGGTAAAATAAGAATTGGATTGCCATAATTCATTAAGTTGTTGCGAAGGCGATGGCAGCACTCCCGATGTTGTTCTCGCGTATGCTCTGTTAGAAGAAGCCTATCCACGTACCTCAAACTTTTGCTGCCCTCTTCGTTGACAGCCCTTGACTCCGCGGGCGCCCAGATGTTCTTCGTCGCAAGGGCAGTCACTTTGGGTTTCGTATCACTTTCAAAAGTCTTTCTCTCAGCCAAACGGCTGAAAAATTGAGGTCTGCTTGAATGAGGTCTATTTGTGAGGTCTTCCTCATTCTTGATCCTCTTCGCGACTTTGTGTACGATCATTCGTCTGACATAGCGCCGCTTGGCGATGTCTGACTTGTTTTGGCCCGCACGGATCAGCATAGAGATCTTGATTCTTTTCACTTCAATGTCGACACACATAAATACACAGGAAAAGCAGTTTTAATGAAACAACCTAGAAAGGTTGAGTTTTGAAAAAATGTTACAAGGAATAGGTTTATATATTCGAATAAGTAGTTATAAACGTTCCAACAAACATAATGTGGACAGGAATTTATGCATATAATAAAAGGTTATCAATATACTAAAAAACATATGAAGGATAGGAAAAAATAAGTCCAAAGTGATTAATATCAGAGCAATGGTCGAAGAACGTATCTCATTAGAATGAATAGGCGAGAGAGGTTAGTCTCTTTTTTACACGGTGATTTACGCCTTGAGGAGAATAGATTAAACACAGCTATTGTCGCTTCGTCTTCTTTTAATTGGAAGTATTTAATGCCAAATAAATTGTATGTTTAACTTTGAATGCTTTACTTGTATCAACATAGTTTCGAGAAAGAGTAATTGGTTGTGATTTGGGGCAGAATCTAAAATTATTTTTTCATCTTGTATTTATTTGTTGAGATAAAGTTCGTACTCTTTTTTTGTGTGTTTTATGGCGCGCGATTAGTGAGTTGATATGTCATTCTTCTTGAGAGTTTTGGTTTGGTAGTTCCGATATATGAAAAGGATAGAAGCTCACATTCTCCTAAATTGCATTGTTGTCATAGATCTGATTGTTCCTTTGTTTGGATTCTGGTGTAGGACTTGGATGGTTTTTCATAATATGGGTAGATATACGTCTAGTTTGATAGTCTAGAGTTAAAAAAAAAAAATTGGCATTTGTTGGCTGTTCACCTTGGTTATTAATTCCTTGATTATTTTTTAGACTGTTCCTTATCTTTTGCTTATAGTGTTCTTGTAGGAAAGTTTTACAATATTTTCTTTGTCTATATTTCGAGTGATATATATATATATATATATATATATATATATATATATATATATATATATATATATATATATGTATATGTATAAATATATATATAAGTAAAGGCAAATTTTGAAGGCCCCAAAAAAATGATTCTGAAAAGAAAATTAGACGTTAATGAACACATGAGATAAATAACTGGAGTTATTTAAAGGAAAAGAGAGAGGCACATTGGAACACAAACATAAGAAAGAGAAAAGGACAGCGAAATGAAGGCAATACTTACTGAGAAACAGGATTAATGCTACAGCAAATAAATAAAAATTATGCTGGCTGGCAAACCCAAGTATTCCTATTTCAGGTCAGATGATCTGCCTCTAAGCTACTTAGCACAACTATTTACACGTCCCCTTGGGATTATTTATACCATATCTCCAATTGCTCACAATTTACAAGCTCACTATACATATTACATATAGAGAGAACAAAAACAGGTTGTTCCTTCCTGAGTTAGGCAGATCAAAGAGACGATCCAAGAGACGCAGCATGAGTATAATGCAAGATTTAGTTTGCCCCTATATGAAATAATATTGCATTTACTGAACAATAATTTTTTACCAAATAATTTAAGCTATCCTTGAAACAATTTAATATAAAGTATCGTCACTTGCATGGAAATAAGGTGATAAATTTTGATAAAATAATTTTCTCGTCCTGTCACGTTGTCTCCCCGTTTCTTTTAGTAAAACACTGTAATAAGATTTGATAAAGCCAAACAACATATGTCAGAAAATTTCCTCACCCATTTTAAGGCTATGGCGTTTATAGCCATGTATTAAATTTAGAGATTCCGCATTCAAAAAAAGAAGATGACACTTAATTCTCATCCTTTTTGTTTAGCAGTCTCAGTCTCAATCCTCCAACAAATTAGTATTAATTAAATTATTTTTTTCCACTAATTACTAAATTTTCTCTCGTTAAGAGTTCGTTGAAATTTCCTTCAAAATTGTGCGGGTTTTTTATTTGACTCTTAGAAGATAAGAAAGCGTCTCGCATTCTCCCGTGCATCCGAATGAGCTTTCGCATTTGTAATTTTATGAAAACTAAGTGGCTTGAATTGCCATTTTAACGTTATATGGTGATTATAACAAATCGTTTCCTCCAACTCCAAAATAAAAGGTTAATTAGAATGGTTCCGAATCCCTTTTTAAAAGAGAAAGTAATTAAGGTAGTAGCCCCTCAATGAAGGAGGAAAGAGCATTAGTTGGTGAACCATCGTAACCCTAATTATGCATATTGTTGAAGCTATTTCTTAGGTAAAAGAGGATTTAGCGTAATTAAAATTAAGTCGATGCACCACATTTCAGCACCATTTTGAGTTCAGGGCAGTGATCTTGGGAAAACTTTAGTGATCTAGTTCAATTAGATGAGAAACAGCCTCAGACAAGGAGAGTTTCCAGATACTTCAACCCATTGATTATGGGTCATCCAGAAGGTACAAACAAATAGAAGGAAGCTTTATCAGACAATATCACTTTGTTCAATTCTTCAACAGTCCATTTCTTATATTTCCTACAAAAGTAGAGCCTTTTCGTAGGGTTCATGTTGGTGGGATGAAGGTTTCTTCGTAGCCCATCTCGACTTAAGACGTTTGCCGAATTATATCCGACTCACTGTGCCCGCTGAGGTTTTCAATAGCTGCTTCCTTTCAAAAGTGAGTAAGCTCGACACTGTAGGAAGCCCGATCCTGGAGCTGGGATCTTACCAAGAGTCAACTTTTGCGTTCATTTGAAGCGCTTGGCCGTCCAGAAGACTTCTTTTCAGGATTGCAACGACTATTTTTAAAGTCATTAAAAGTCTTCCTTGATGCAATATTATAAGCAACAATCTCTTTACAATTCATGCCACTTTAGTGCAAACAATGTTTGCACATTTTTCTTAGGGTATAACCGTTTCTGAATTTGAAAAAGATTAAAACATTTATTTTGAAAATAAATAATACAAAATTGATTACAATTACACATCCTTCTTTTAACTGATATTTGCCATCACTTTTACTATTTTTATCGAATAAAAAAACTCTATGTACTGAAATTTATCACCTAGATGACCTGGACCAAGCGGGATTTTTAATTCAGCGATGAAATGCAGTGTTTCTTAATATTTTAGAAATACCTAATTTTTAATAAAGCTTCAATAATTTAAATAGTAGAAGAATTAATATCACGTAAATTTTAAAAAGAATGGAAAAAATAAAATATAGATTTTTCTAGAAACTTGTGACCATGATTGTACAAACAGGACCATCGTCTCAGTGGAGTTGTTTTACAGAGAGAGTGTCGTATTTCATTAAAGATTATCATGATTTTTCAGATACCACTAAATTAATAAAGGTTAATAAGTCCCTATAGTTTACACCAAAAATAGCAAACAAAATTCTTAGTTTTCTTTAAAAATTAAAAAAATGTTAATAAGTCATTTTTTTGTGGATCTTAACTGATATTTTTTATGGCCTTCGAAAGACCCATAAACTAGCTTATATAGGTTTAATTTTTACTGTATACAAAGCCCTTTCCTTTTTTATTGGTAATATTTATAGTGTTGTTTCATTCTTTGTCTACCTTACATTCTTATAAGTCTACTGACAAGGATTCTCATATGTTTGTGAATGAGATTACACAACTTCAAGTTCCTTATCAATAATGCTTCTTGTCTAGTTTTCATGTCTCCAGCATTTTCACGAAAATTACTCTTTCTGTGATACTTCAAATTTGCAGTAATTTTTCATTCCTTTATTCTAATTATTTGATAACAAAACCATTAATCAAAACTTTCTTAGTACCTTCTCTGCAATTCGTTTATTTTGTTTTGGGAGTTATATGAGATGGTTGAAACGATGGAAATGGACCTGACTCTTAATACTTCCAAACGAATATTCTTGTGTTAAGATGACACACTTGGCATGATGAGGCACCTATTAATTTTTGTCCATATTAGAATAGGTGTAAGTGTAAATAATACCTTTTATTACTTCACTATAAGTGATATTGTAATGCTCTTTTCTACAGAAATTAATCTCGATTTTCCAACCCCTGTCAAATTATTTTTAGCTTAAAAATAGAAGATTTATGCAGCAATTTACATAATTTCCATTATTAGTGATAATGATGTTCTCCCTAGCAGGGTAAAGTTTGCCATTTTGGTGTTTATTTAATACATAAAATAAATGGTAATCAAAACTTGAAAGGCCTGAGGAATATGTAGGATAGAAAAGACGTCTCAACATCACACAATATCTTTTTCTTGCATTAAACTTGTCGAGTTTGAGCGTGCATTGTAATGAAGGAGTTGGAAGCCCTTTCGTTTGTTTAGTTAATGAAGCTTTTGTTCAAGAGCTTCAATTAAGCGTTGCCATATTGGACAGAAGAGATGTACAGTAAATTCTCGCTTATTATTTAGCAGCTCCTAAAAAACAACTTTCCTATTCTAGCAAATGTAAATCAGAACTTTTTGCTGTTGATGACTACAGCTAGGATTAGAAATATATTTTCTTTCGCGTTCAGGGCACTGTCACTTGCGTTCAATATTGCAGAAAAAAACTTATTTTTCATCATCAGTAACAATTGTGTCGATAAATAGCTCACATTTCATGTTTATTGAAGTAAAGCACTATTTACACATTTTAGAGCATGTCCTTTAGACTGTACACGTGTAAACCTAAACAACTTAATAGCTTAAAATCTGCAGCGGCGTTATCAGCTTACAAAGGCCAAGTGTATACTACAGCTTAAAACAGCTCAATAGTTCAACTCGAAACACCCAAAATGGAATTTCCTTGAAAGCTCAAACAGATTAACTATACCATTTCTTGATTTTAAAATTAAAAGTAAATACAGTCACTTCACGTCAACTGTTTTACAAAAACCAACATTCTCTAACATTGGATAATTTCTTTTAGTTTTTGTGAGTTTAAAATCATAATTAAGGCCATTCATAGGCTTTTTCATAAACCATATTATTTTTTTAGCGATATATATATATATATATATATATATATATATATATATATATATATATATATATATATATATATATATATATAGCCGAAACAAGGTGAAAGGGTTCTCCTTTTGTTTCAATTCAACAAACTTGAAATAAATTGATAAAGAATTGACATCCGGCCTTCCTTAATTTTTTTCTGTATTGTTCTCAATAACAACTGAAGTTGAAGAATCTTTAAAATAAAAAAGCAGCCATCTAACATTATGAGATCTCAAATGGCTTTCAGTGTACGATATACACATATTTAATGGCGACACGGCGCAGGCTATGCGCCAAATATATATACAATATGGCTAGATCTTAAAGTACTACTCTGAAAATTAGGAAAGCTGACCCACTAGGGAAAACAAATGCTAGGAATACACTACCCCAGGCCATAACTTCTCCGATTACAGAAGTACCAGGAAAAATATACTAACTATAACGAAATCCATGGAATGATGACAATCAGATGCCATAAGCGGAAGAAATCATGAAAAAAAAATGGCATTCGAGAGAAAAAAAGAGTAAGAATAATAACCTATGCTTTGGCAGCAGCCAGACCAGTAAGAAAAGAATAGGCTCCAAGAAATACATACCAACTGATGGAACAATCAAGTTTGAAAATTATTGCATAAACATGGCAAATGTATTTAAACCAGGAATTCCGCTACAAAAATCAACAGATTGTTGTCAGAGAACGAGTTAAAGGAAAAATTTTGGCATCCATTCCAGGAATTAGTAAAATTCAAAATGATGGGATAAGGAACAAAGGAGAAACAATATCCAAAGGAGTAAACCGAGGAATAAAAGACAAAAACGGAAAAGAATCAAGACTAAGCGAAAAAGGAGAGCTAACTGATGAATCCATGCAGGAATGAGGCAGCAAGTTAGAAAAGCTCAGACAAATAAGCAGGAAAAAGAGATAATGCTGAATAAAAGATGTGACAAACGAAAGAAGAAATCTAACAAAGACATAACCAGATATAAAATCGTCACTACTACTTGGAATAATCGCTATCATACTGGCACATGGCATAAAATCTATACAGAAACCCTGTGAAAAGTTATCAATAGTTAGGCAAAACAGACTAAAATCTCAGAACATAGATCAATATAAGACTAAACTAAAGTATTTATATTGAAATACATAGACGGGATAAAAGGAAAAAGAAATGTGCACTTGAATTTCTTAGCAAATGAAGACGAGGATATCATAATAATTTGAGAATACGGATTTCCAATGGGGAAATATGAATTAAAACTATTTATTGATTGTACCTAATCCCCCCCAAAATAGACGAAAGAAAATGTGATAAAAACTCTTAATAAAGCCAGGGAAATATATGGAAGAAGAAATGCTGGTCAAGTCAACCAGTCTCGCGGACTAATTGGCGCACTCCTCGCCAGGCTCATTTGCTGCATTCCTTACAAGTCCTGAATCTCAATATTCGACCGACTCGCGGAAACAAGCGCGTCACGGATACCGCGAATGAAGGTTGGCGGGGATTACAATGCCCCCAAATCACTGGAGGGGCTTTGTTAGTCGCTTTTGATCACTTTCCCGTTTCTGAAGATGAAAAACACGTTATTTCCCATACCGACTGGTGTATCGTCACCAGCTCAGCCGTTAAGACAGACATAATACCTTGTAAAGCCCTCGCTGACTTGATTCGGAAGAAATTTCCGCATTTACCCATATATCTTTTCGTACTTGGAGCCATTCATGTACACTGGCACGGATCCAGCGTGAGAGAAAATGTGTTCCTAAACTTCAAACGCAATACTTCAGATGCTGTGGAAGCTTTGTAAGCAGATGCTCGGGGATAAATACTCAAAGTTGTGACTTCCCAAGGTGGCGTACTGTTCAGAGAAAGAAGCGCCACTAGACAAAGTGCAATACAGAGAACTTGAAGGACTATTCCATCACTAAATCCAAAGTGCTTCAAATATGACTAATGCTTTCGTGTGGCATAGGTACAGGCGAGATTGGTCGTGGATGCAGTGAGAACCGTTGGCGAATGAGAAAGACGCCAGGCTCGCGGGTACAAGCGCATAATTCCCTATATACGACCCAGATCAAGTAGCATCGCCCCTTCATCGACAAGTCAACTCATTGTGGGGACGTGCAAAAGGCTATGATTGCTAGACGAAGACCGGTGTGGTGGATCTATCCACCTTCCTCTATATTAGCACGGCTGCAGATGCGTAAGACTCGTATTCATAGTGAAACTTTGAACAAACCCAAGATAGATAAAAGCCAGGCAGGAAGCGTATCAGATCCCTAAGTGCTGAAGATTACAGAACAAATCATGTACATGGTACTGGTACAGAAGACCCTGAGACTGCGAATATGTGCCTCTCAAGTGAGACGTTGGTCAAAACTAGACACCAAGAAAACGCAAAGAATCCACCAAATAAAAGCCAACCCCGTTTATGAATAATTCTAGGTTGTAATTCAATCATGATTTGTGGCAGAAGTACACTACCTTAGTTTACACCAAGAAAAACCGAAACCTGTGCGCTTAAGCATAGGGAGAGATATTATTTAATCTCTGTTTGAATAGACGCTACAGAGTTAGAATCTTAGCTGCACCATTAAATATCGTATTTTTCTACGTCGAACAAAGAAATAACACCTTAAGGCATCACTTAAATAATATCCTTGTAGCTCAGGAAAACGTTTGAGACATTGAAGAACCTTCCATTCGGGACAGCCTCCTTCCTTTCCTATAGGGATGGAGAGAGCTTATCCACATTTAATTGAACGCTGGCGGAGCAGCATCTCGGTTAGAAAATGTGTAAAAAAGCGGTTGCGCAAAAGAATTCGCAATGAACGTGTGATCCGAAAATGCTGCTCAGTTCTCTGCAAGAGGGGTCTTCCCTTCAAGTGAAGATACGTATGGATGAAAATAAGAGCGGCGATTGTGCTTCGAAACATACCGGAACTGCGCATCACTTTGAGGAAATGCACAGATAGTTCGATCGTTCGACCGGCTCTGATGGGGCATATGGAGGTATTGCTGACAACCAAGAAAGCTAACGACCTAGAAAACTATTAGATACTATATAAATAGTGGATAGCTCCCCGATGATGAGATTGCCGCATTGCCACAGAAGAACTCAATGGCAACATTAATCGCCTAAACTAATTATACTTGACTTGGAAAGAAAATGCAGAGAACTGCACTCGCTTCAAGAATCACGAGATTGTTTCTCAGCCGGTAGCATCACAAATGATATTTGGATAGAAACGTAGTCATTACAATAAAATTCAGGGATCACAGGAAGTTGGGCATGGGGCACGCTCCTAGCATCGTCTCCCGTAAACAGACAACTAACGCGGAATAAAAGTAGACGAGGATCAGCATCTCCTCCTAGTTAGGCCTGAGTCCACGGCTTTTCCATTGAAAAGATATGCCTTGTAGTTCTACCTGGAGAAAATGCTGCAGCCTTCTTCGATGCAAAGAACCTGTCGTAAATGGCCGTAAACTTCCTGGAGGCAGAACTCTGGGAGATGCTAGAATCGACGGTATTGATTACGTAGTCGCTTTCAAGGACTTTTTCGGGGAGGCTTGGCTCGCGAAACGAACCTTTGCCTACCTCTTCCTGGTAGCATTTGGCAGGCGAGATAGAGTGTGTGTGGATGGGAGGACCCTCTCTTAGAAGGATCCTCGCATCCAAGTCACCAAGTCTAGTTTAGATCTTGGACTGGCAACCGAGATTCTACCAAGCAGCTTTTCTGTCTTCACGGCTGAGCAGGTTGCAATAAACCAGACTGGATGCTAGATAACTCGTCTTTCTCGGTCTGGAGAACAGATCGTGATCTTTATAAACTCACAAAGACCCTTGACTGCTCTCAGGGCCATTAGAATCTCATCATCCCATGGGTCGTGGTATTCCTTTCATCACAGTTTCCCCAAGAAGGACTGGTGTCTAGAATATTTTATGCTGGATTGCGAGGAATAAGCACGCTGAAGAGGGCGAGGACTTGGAGTCCAGACCAGCCTTTTGCGCTTTCTCTCATGGAATACATTCCAGGAATCAAGTCAGCCATCCGTGATGTCTGGCAAAAAAAATGAGAGATGGCTAATAGGATCTTACATTTGCGTCCATTGCGAAGCAACTATTCCCGTGGATCTACCCTAATGCATCGCCGGCTTAAAGTCGCTTCTTTCTCCTCGGAAACGAGTACATTTCCGAGAAGCACCGTCATTTGATGGAGCGTTGCCCACCAGCTAACTGTGATGACTGCGTTTTCCCCAACAATGTTAAGCATATTGATATTTAATGACGGATTCTGGAGATTTTTAGGCCCACTACCTCTACTCTGGACAGTTCATGCACTATTAACTCTGGACTGAGTGACATTTGGGTTTTATTTGTTTATCCTTTGTTGTTTGTTATTCTTTGCGTTTTGAACATAGTCTAATAATGGTTAAACTGATTGGAATGCCATATCTCTTGGCTGGCAGTCGCAAGATAGCCCTTTAAAAAAGAATTTGGGCCTGTGCTGAGCTAAGTCACAAGTGGAATTCGAATGTTAGATGGGCAATGAAATCTATAATTGATCACTTTCTCATTCAAATTTTTTTTGTCTGGCCTACGGCGCCAGAGGAACCTCATTTGTCATGCTTGTATCGAGCACGGTAGCGCGATTTCTAGGAGACAGAAGTGTTTTGCCCAGTATTTAAATCTTTTTTCAACAATCCTCATTGAGTCATACATGGCTCCTATTAGACAAAGGTTTGTTCGTTTTGCACCCATATCACTTCCATGGCCCTGTGTCTAATGCGAAACGGTCTCAGGGAGAAACAATTTGCTTTTAGGCACCGCCCATGCGGTTCGTCTGGAAGGGGCCATATTTCATTTCCCTTTGAAGCCCGCTCGCTGCTCTTTCTGTCGAGCAAAGGTCTCATCAAATATTTGGAGAAACCGCCCTGCAGAGATGTGAATTTCTAACAAAAAAATTCGAAGTTGGTCTTGCGAGGACCCCCTCTCCCGTTCTTTCTGTAATTAAGATCACCATTTCGCACCGTATTATCAGTCGCTTGGTTCTCGATCTCTCTCTCCACATTCTTCATCCACTAGGTTTTGCTATTTGTAGACATTTCTCTTTTACAGTAAATTATATACTCTCTTTACAAGTTTCTTCTTACCTATTTTCCGTCTTTAAAAATTGCAGGTTACTCACAACCAGCTTTTGTCTACCCGTCACTATTAGAAGCCGGGAAGGGAGGAGTCTGGTTCATACCTTCGAGGTGGTGGGCTTAAGCATGTTTGCATCTTTCTCAGTATTTTTTCATTCTAGCACCCCTCCTTTACTTTCCATATACAATATATCCTTCAAGGCACATAGAAAAGAATTTAAGGTGACATTGGTAAGCCTCTGTGCCATCCTGGCAAATACAGCAGTTTGACTCCCCGTCCCAATGTCAAATGGAGGATCTGAGGCTAAATATATTCACTTTCTCTAAATTCATCACTTCCTCTACAAATTACTCTTTAAATGTTATCTGCCTATTATGACTTCATTGCTATTTCGTTTTAAAGTAGACAAAAAAAAGGTCAACTAGCATTCCAATCATTTGGCACAGTATCTGAAGTCATTGATTGGATTTAACTTCTAGAGGCAGGAACCATTTTAATGATCTGGTCTTCTGAGTGAGTTTCATTCCACTGTCGCTTATTACAGGGATACCTACCTTGAATGCCATGGGCTTGGGTGCTTACTTTATGAGTGACGTAGATGGACCATTGTACGCCGGTTGGTTTCTATAACCTGTGTGTACAGGTTGATGGACAAATTTGTAAATGTTAGGTTCCCATATTACTTGTCCTCATAAGTCACCAGTCTTCTGCACAGTTCATCTACCGCAAGTTTCACTACGAGTTGTATGATCTGCCTATCTTCTAGGCTGGAGAAACCTGTTTGCGGAGATTTCCTTCTTACGTAGCACCTAGCAACGGTAGTTGTAGTATCATGGATACAGTATTCTTTGCCGCGTAGCGAGTTGGGTAAAAAAACCTCTCTGAGCCTGTAAGGAAAGAAATGTTTCCTCAGTTTGAACCTCATTAATGGGATTTCTAACGTGTAACAACCTTAATACCTACACTAGATGCTCTTGTCACACTTAATAGAATTTTCTTCTTATTTAGAGCAGTGGTTACTGATTTTTACTAGGAAGCCTCTAAATCCCCGAAAAATACCTGTGATTTTGAAATAGAAAAACATATCGGTTTTGATTTTCTTTGAACAAGAACAAGCTGGTAAAAATCTGGCACCATCAAAAGTATTACTAGAACCAAATCTTTTATAAAAAGGGATTTTTTCGAAACCTGGTTGAATCATTGCGTCTTCTTGTTCTTGTTTTTGACTGAGGTCTCATGTAGAAGGCTAACTTTGGTGGCTTTTGATTCTCTAGTACACTTTGTCTTGAAATTCTACACTCTGTTTTTTCAGCACGTGGATTTCTGATAGGTCTATAATATTGTTTTCTTTCCTATCATTTTACTCGTCGACCATTGACTGTTAGTTTAATCGTCCGCATACAATGAGTCGATTAATCATGATGAATTCGATGCACTACAATGTTTACTTGTTGCCGAATGATACCCTCCCTCACATGGTCGCCCCGGAGAATATTCCACTCGATTTCTTTCATAGAGAGTGCATCTTGCGTTTGTGCCCCCATATATGGCGTTTTGTCCTTTCGCCAACGAATTTCACTTACTCTACGTTCCCTATACTGGCACAATAGTCCAATCATGCACTAAATCTTTCGAGTTAATGGCGCGGAAACTCCTACGCATGTTCAGTGTAACTCTGGGGTTAGTAGTGCACAAGGTTTGAGCAAAGAGCCTTTTTGGTGGATACCAGCTAGAGCCATGCCGGTATACACATGTTCCTGGTTGGTTTGAAGGTTACCTATGCAATTGTTTGAAGCCAACGCCAAACTTTTCAGAGCTGCATTGGATATTACAAATGTCGAGATTTTCTTTTGCTGGGTTTCCAGAGATGCGAGGGTTGGTGGGAATTAGGGGAAGGTTGCTAGGATTTTTGCATTGGTGAGCACCCACACCGGCGTTTCACTCTTCTCCACAATAAAGGCAGCGTAATACAGCTGACTGCTCCTTTATTTTTTCGTTTCTTAGTACTAAGATTTCTTCTTGCCTTTTGAACTGGATCTTTTTAGAAAAAATGATACTTCTTCTTAGTGAGAAATTTTAAGCAGTAATTATTTTGCGTATTTGAGTTGCCTTTTTTCATTAAATATTAAATTTAGTCTATTTCTTTTCATTTGTTCTTTATATTGTATGCCTTTCATATGCTTTCTCTCTCTTTCCCTTTTTCTGTCTTTTCCATTTTAATGTACTTGTTCCTGAGTATAATTATTACGAATCCCACCTTTTTCAAATATACGTTTTACCTTAATATTTTATTCCTTCAGCAAATCTTTGCTTTTAGGCTAATGGTTTTTGAGACACCTTTAAGCGCTTAATCCACTTTTTTACATTTGTCTTTCTTCCACTTTGTTAGTCAGAGCTATTTTTTAGCATTATTATAGCATCAAAAAATTCTTACTAAATTATCTGCAGTATACATCTTTCCATCAGGATATATTTACATATATATTCACAAACAGTTATTAAGATGAAGGAGGCTACTGCCGTTGGGTGAGCTGAATTTGTGCATCTATTGTGATAGTAACTCTTTTTCCACTTTAATCTTTCTTTTTCTATCCCAACTGCTATCTATACTTATCTGCTATATCATATTCTAATTTCCCCTTTTTACACAAAGGTCGAAAGAAATTAAACCTATGTAACAACATTTTAATAACAATAGAAATGATGATCTTTTTATAAATAATTAAATACCAGTTTATACAGAATTTAACAGTGTCTCCCAAACGATTTCACCAGCTTATGAATCTTGAATTCCAATCAGGGCATGTTAGTGAATAGAGTTTGGATAGAAGTTATGCTTGGAACGCAAATGGAAAATAGGTTAGAAATCGGTCAATAAATTAATGACTACATGCGTGTATATTCAGATACTGCAATGGTGAACAGGTAGAAATGAATGAGTCTGTTTTTTTGAATTTAAAAACTAGGAAGCTAAACAAGAATCACTTTAAGGAATTGATGAGCGATGTTTAGTGACGTCAGGGTACAAGAATCTGTTTGTGTGAAGAAAGAGCAGTCGCTGTGTCCGTATCAAAATTTGGATCAGGCACACCTTATTGTTGTCCCTTTTAGGTCATCTCAAAGGAAATGTAAATGGCTTGGCATTAGACGCACTTTGCAAGAGGAACTTATCCCAGATGATTCCCCAGATGCCAAAAGTTCTGGTGATTGCGTTAGTTTAATGGTGTCGAAAAGACGAGGTCTAGCTGGATCCGAAAAGTGCCAGTCATCGTAGGAAGCGAAGGAAACCAAAGATTTCTTTAAAAATACCCCGCTGTCTGATGATAAGAAAGACACGTGAGGAAGATGAAGAAGAGAGTTTAATTGTAGCGTTAGTATGGAATGAATCTAATTATAAGTCACTCCTAATTGTCAAATCAATTGAATTGAAATATAATTCACATTTAAAACAAATCTCAGTAGTGATTAAACATGTACTTAATAGGCTCTGTACAGATGATGATTATATCTGATTATTCCTAGTTGGGATAAATCTTGAATGTATATTAAACTTGTTAATTTGATAAATAAAATAAAAAATACTAATAAAATTTTAACTATATAATCCAAATAAAGGCATGAAAAAAATAGTAACTAAAGACGATATAGAAAAATGATAGTCATAGAGACCATTCTAATCGACGACTCTAATAAAGAACCACGATCGGATTTCAAAGCACGTAATCAGGCTAAGCGTAAGAAAATCTGCCTACCGGGGGCCGTGTATTAGTCACTCTGTAAGAGAAATGAAAAATCTGAAGGGGCAGTGCGAAAATCGCCACAACCCCAAACGAAATTGTTCACAGAGCGAGGGGCCTAATTACAGTGCCCAAAGCGAAAGCGACAAAAGTGGGGGTAAAGTGTAGGGCCTCCTTTGGAGCGTGTATGGTTTTGAGATATTTTGCAGAGCAATTATTGTGTGAACGTAAAATATACTAGCTTTGAGGAAATGTTCCAAGTTTCTTATTCCAACAGTTATAGTAAAAATATATTTGGTATACGCGAATTGTATAAATTCTGGCCCATTGTCAGCTTTGCTGAGGCAGTCGCGTAGCAATCAATCTCAACTCAGTGCCAGTCCCAAGCCTGAATATATGCGGAGGGTTGATTTATGGAAGGTCATTGGGCTGTAAAACCTTGGCCAACTCCAATACCAAAGATGAGGTGAGGTGAAAGAGTCTCAAATATTGGCAGAACATTTCGCGTAAGAGGCGCAGAGCCATGGGTTAGGACCTGTGAGGAATTAGTAAAGAGTCTCAGGTCGAAAAAGGTCATGGCGCTCGTGAAAGTGAGAGTGGCAACCTTGAATTTAGCGACCATAAAATGGCAAAGTAAGAGAGGTAGTGGAGCAATCTTTCATGTTGTCCTGCATTGGAGCCACAGACCTCGAAGATAGCATAGTGAGAGTGAAATGAAGTGAAGAGGAATGAGTGTATATTTAAACCTCGATCGATGAGACGGCGCAATGCATCATATGTACATATGCTCCTCAAGTTAGCTGTGAAGAGGAAGAAAAGGATATCTTTTACACTCTGATAGATAAGGAAGTTAGTTCAACATCAGAAGGGCCCAAAGATCTTCCAGGTGAAGACCTAAATGAACATATGGGAAGGAACAGAGAAGTTATTGAAATGGTGAATGGTTGCTGTAGTATGGGAAAGAGGAATGAAGAAGGGGAAGATATTAAGGAAATTGCTTTGGCTTTGGATTTTGCAAAAGTCAACAGTTTCTTTAAAAAAGATGGAAACTCAGTTTGTGACCAATAGCATCGGAGGAAAATAAAGTTAAATAGACTTTCTTATGCTCAAACGATGTCATTTGAAAGAAATTTAGAACTGTAAGCTCACAAATGTGGAGAGGGTAGATGCAGAGCATAGAGTTGCGCTGATTGATCGGTACGTAAAGAGCGGTAGGGAAAGAAGGCCAAAGCAGATTGTACCGAAGATCAAGTTGTGGAATATGAAGGAGCCACTTTAGAAACATAAATTCAAGGAAAAAGTCCTAGGGGCAGTAAAAATAGCAGTGGGTGTGCAGGAATGGTGAATGGAAAACAGTCGAGTGATTTTGAATGTTGAGCGAGAAGTAATGGGAGAGAGAATAGGAAGGAAGATCCCCAGAGAAAAGGAGACGTGGGAATGGAATGACCACGAGGAGGAAACAATTACATCAAAGAAGGTGGCAAAGAAAGATTGGGATTCATCGGGTAGGGAAAAAGACTGAGATAGTTATTAGTTTAAGTAAAAGAAAGCAAAGTAAGCCATGGCAACATTAAAGTATGTTCACTGGACAAAGTCTACGATGCTTCGGAAACACCAGACGGAGAAAGGAAGATCAATAGAAGAGCGAAGGCCAGAGATAAGTCAACCAAGAATTGTTCTGAGATAGAGCAGGAAAGGATGAACAGATTGTGCTCCTGAACGACCAAAATAAGATCCAATACAGGTGGGGGGAGTATTTCAAATATCGACAGACAGATGAGAATCAGCCGGGTAGTCCCGAATGAAGATTTAATATCAGAAAAAGACAGGGAGGAAGTATATAGGGCTTGCGCTCATAAGGATGAGAAAATGGCAAATTAGTGGTCCCAGATGGGATATCATTAGAGGTTTGGAAGCGCTTAGGATTGGAATGGAGGGAACTTTTCTGGATCCAATGAAAAAGACCCATGACCAGGAAGAAATGTCAGAGAAGTGAAAGGATACTGATTTTATGCCTATCTATAAGGGGAAAGCTGACGTAGAGGACTGTGGGAACTATCGAGGGATAAAGATATTGTCTGACACCATAAAGATCTCAGAGAGAATCCTTGCGAGAAGGATTAAGTTAGAAATATCTATAGGAGAAGAGCAGTTTTGGATTTATGATAGAGAAAGGGACGACTAATACAATATTTTATTTGAGGCAGATTATAGATAAGCACCGAGAAAAAGATGACTAAATCTTCTGGTCATAGACCTGGATGAGGCCTATGATCGAGTGTCACAAATGAGATGTGGAGATGCATCAGGGAGAATAGAGTGCCAGAAAATTATTTAGGAACCATAGAGTTTATATGTGAAGAAGCGAGAACTCAGGTTAGATGAAGCATACTCGTAGAATTGACCTACATTGGATTCTTAATGGAGTAGGTTTTTACCAGGGATCCTCTTTCAGTCCATATATCTTTGATCTTATCATGGACGTAATTAAATACCAGCCTCTGTGGTACATGCGTTTTGTGGATGATATCCTCCTTTGTATCACAAGTAGAGAGGCAGTGGAGAGAAAACTAGAAAAAACGAGAATGGCTTTGGAAGATAAAGGGCTCAAGATCAGCAGGAGGAAGACGGAGTACTTGAGGTTCAGCTTAGATCAAGAGTCAGTAATTAGGATGCAAGGCGATGAACTGGAAGGAGTGAGTAAGTTTAAATATCTAGGATTGATGGTGATTTGTATGCATAAATCACTCATAGGATGCAATCTAGCTTGAAAATCTGGAAGAAGGTATTAAAGCTGCTATGTGACCGCCGAAGGAATATTAAGGTAAAGAGGGAGGTTTATAATTACAAGACATTATTCATTAACGCATATTTTACATCAGAGCTCGATTTTTGATTCAGCGAAAGAATGAAGAGTTTTTTCTTCTTATTTTTGAAATGCTGAAATTTTAATTAGCCTGTACTATTTAAAATATTTTAGTACTTATTCCTACAACGTAAATTAAAATCTCTCAAATCTTTTGGCTATGACTTTACATTAATTAGCATTAAATTCTCTAATTTACAAATATTAGGTTCTTAATTTTGAGCCCGTAATCATTTCTCGCCTCGGAACGTTTTAATAACTTTTTAAAGACAATCTCATTTGAAATAGTGCCAGAGTGTCAGATTTGAAGCCGAAATATACTTATTCCTGAACTCATTTATCAGAGAATTAATTCATTGTGAAATTCGCTTACCACTTCAGTAGGGATGAACTGAAACAGCAGCAATTACAACCATACTAGGAATTAACACAAGAAAGCACATTCTTAAAAGAATTACCACAAAAAAGAATTATCGAAGTGATTAAAGGTGCCACCTTGTTTCTTAACTGCCTAACTCATCTCAAACATAAACCAAAAATTATGACTATGGTTTCCAATCTCATTATGTGAATCCAGGGATTTATGCAATTAAATTACAAAAAAGACTGACTGCGTCAACAATCCACGTACATAGATTAGGAAGCCGTATCGTTGGTTAATTTTCGACTTAAAGCTCTCGTGCTGTGGCAATTAAATAGTAATCAGAAATTGAAATGCGATTCTGAATAGAATCGTTCCGATGCTTTTGTGTTACTCCATAATCCGCATTGCCTACGCCTGAGTTAACGACCATTCGTGCATGGAGTTAGAAATACGAATAAACTAACGTGATTACACGTGTACAGTCGAAAGATGGAATTCTTTTTCCTTTCTTTTCAAATTGATGATACAAATTAGGAAAATCACACATACTTTCTATTATGAAAATTGAAAAAATCTTCTGGTTTGGTTTGTTTCTTTCGTCTAGTGAAAAAGAATTGAATAAGATGCGATTTAATTTAACATTGTTTAGTGTACAATTAAGTCATTTTAGGCATCAGAAAATAAATATGACAGCGATTCTAAAAAGCTGGAACCGATAGGTGACGGCACGCCTACATCAACCAGACTAAAGTGTGTGTTTGATAGAGAGAAAGAGAAAGGAAAAGGGAGAATTGGCTGTTTATATGCACTTGAAGCGGAGCTTAAGAAAATTCTGTCGCGGACTGTCACCGATCTGCCGTTATTACGATGACCTCTTGCAGGGAAAAGTAGAATTGGAAGGGTCGATAACGAAATAGATTCGTTATCATTTCAGTAGAAAAAAATTTATTACAGTTCACAATTTATACAGTTTTGGAAGCACTGAATTGTACATATTAGAAGTACTAATATCCGAAAGATTCTTCAATTTCACCCCATCAATGGCTTTATCTTACCTCCATATGTTGGTCTTCCAAACATTCCAAAAATATAAAGGAAATCTCGTTTGTATCGTAAAAAGTCCTTTATCATATTATGAGGCCGAAGTCTTGCTCTCGTAATTTAGATTAATAATTATAATCAAAGATTTACCATCAATTTCCAACGCTGATTTTTGTCAGGTTCTAAAATTATTTGAATGTCGTCAAGCGACTTCTTAAAATTTGAAAGACTTTCACACCCCTCTGGAGATTGAAGGTGTACTGATGAAACCCTCGAAATATCGGCAATTATTTATTGCGTCCTGAATTGCTCTTTCAAAAGGGGACAGATCTCCGTTGTAAGGAGAAGACATTTTAAGGGAAGCTACTTTTCTTGTCGGTCCCTTTCACCCGAGGTATTCTGAAATTTTCCGTTTCTCTAATTTCACTACTTTTTATATAAATTTTCAAGATATTCTGCCAAAGAAGCCCTCGTTAGTTATCTTTTTATTTAATTACATAGGAAAAAATATGTTGACCTCCACTAATAATATAGAAATAGTCTGTCGTCGCTTGAATAGGACAAAACCCCAGTAAATGTCGTACTTGATGCGCAGAGGATAAGAGGTGGGAAACATCAATCTTGAATGATTGGGAATTATCTTTTAACGTTAATTGCACTCTAAAATATGTGGAGCATATAGAGGGTGCGGACGGTATTTTTGGGCAAATTTTAACTGCTAATGTGTCGATTATTTTTTTACATTTGTTGTCCATCGTTTTAAAAACAATAACCATTTTTGCATTATTTCTTTGTAGAATAATTCACTATTGAAAATATTTAGTCCCCAATTTGTTGAAAAGGCATGGGGTCCCTGTAATCTGAACCAGGAGGCCCAACAAGAGGATTTCAGAATTTCACAAAGGCGGCACAAGGATGATGGAACAGGTCAGAAAAGAGGCAGAAGATTCAGCATTTCACTACGATTGGAGAGCAGAGAGAAGAAATCATGCTTGGCCAATCTGGTGCCATTAAAAAGCCGGAATTAGTCGGAGGAATCCAGAAGAACATCAACGATGATCCCATACAGTCGATGTGTGCCATTGTAAGGGAGAAAGATGTGGATGTAAAGTTCATCAGGCTGGTGGAGCAATAGGACATTCGCCACTTTTTATACAATATGACGAAGTGGCAATTTATGTCGAATGCGATGCAGGAAAGGTGACTCAAGTACCCCAATAAGCTGATCAAGTTGAAAGACCCGTTGGATACAGATATGATGTGGTTCTTTTCCGACGAGAAGAATTTCTGTCACGACCTGAAGAACAACTCTCAGAAAAACAAGTGGTTTGCTGTTGCACCTAATGAATGATATTGTGTAATTATAATCTACATCCTAATAATGAGGATAAAAATAAAGGTTTGAATCTTAGTCAATTCTAGATATACTTTTTTCAAAACAAAAACGTACAAGCTTTGTTGCTCTCCCCTAAAGTGTCCTGAGATGCAAGGAATAAGTTGCTATGAGTATTTGATCAAGGAACACAATCTTGATGATCATTAATGACTTTATAAAGACTTGTTACACTCCTATGAAGATGTCTTCTGGACACTCAAGAGCTTCAAATGAACGCCAAGCACTCCTCCCGGTAAGGTTCACCTCAAGGATCTTGTAGTCTCCAGTGCTAATCTTGCTCAAATTTCTAAAAAGGAAGGTGTGAACGTTTCAGCGTGAAGGTTCTTAGCCAGATGAACCTGACGAATAGTCTCCCTTTTGTACTGTTGAAGAATAGTAGGGCAAAGTGATATTTCCTGGTGAAGCTCACCTCCACTTCTTTGGAGCTTTTGGAAAATTGCTGATTAGGAGAAAACAAGGAAAGCGTTTTGGCTACGCTGAAGCATCTGGAAAATCTATATGTATGTGGCTGCTCCTAATCTAAGGGAACTGGAGCACTAACCATTTTGTACAAGAACACTGCCATGAACTCAACATGGTACCAAACGTGCGTTATCGCGCCTTTCGCCAACAGGTTAGTACCAATTTGAGGATGATAACTACATATCTTTCAGCATAATGTAGCACCTTGTCACAAAGCAGAAGAAATAATGTTTGGGGCTGAAAATAGCATCGAACTTTGGGGACTGGGCCCATGGATTTTCTCGATTTAAAACAAACAGAGAATTTGTAGGCGATAATCAAACTGGCACTTAATAAACACAAGCCATCAAATTGTAATAAGTTGCGGGGGTTTATTGAACATAAATGGAGTAATATCATTCAAGATATCATCACAAATTTGGTTTCTAGCATCCCAAAGCAAATTGAAGAAGTCCGGAAGAACCAGGGACATCCTTTCAAATATTGACTGCGCGCATCAATTGAATTGATTTATTAAAAAAATTGGTTTGAATCAAAATATTTTGAATATTTCAACTTAATCTAACCTAAACTAACACCTTCAAATTATGATAGGATTATAGTAAAAACAAAATAAAACCGTTGATTACTTCTAGTAAATTTCCTATATGAATAAATATACTAGACTCAGAACATTTGGCCATTACAGTAGGAGCTTTGGCATTTAAGGATTAAGAGTAACTGATAATTGAAAGAATGCTTTGATAGTGTCTGTGTTTAAAATTAAAGGTGAGAAAAGTCAATAATACAACAACTCCAAGAGTATAAATTTTTCAATTGAGCCAGTCGAGGAAACAATAGATATGAGATGTATGCTGTATATTTGAATGTGTAGATGGAGAACATTAAGACAGGTTCGAATAATAAATGGAAGGTGTTATAAGTTTTAATATAATTTGAAAAGTATTTATTTTGGAAGAATGATAATTATTCGAAGAAAAATAGCTGCACTGGGTGAAATGATATATGCTGTTTGAATGATGCAAGGTGTTATGATCAGTGTCTCTTTAATATATTTATTGATCGAATACGGAAAGAATTAAGGATGAGAATGATAGAATAAGGTGTGAGTTTGGTGAGGAATGGCGAGGTAAGGTCTATAGGTGTATGTTGTATCAGCTCATGACATATTGTAGTGTCAGAGAGTGAGAGGGGTTTGGAACTGTTGATCGAAGCTTTTGATAGATACTATGAGTCTGGTGTACTGCTGAACACTGTTTCCACTGCCCAAGTTATTGAAGGGCTTTTAGTGTATCTCTCGGGTGCTCACTCCAAATAAGGCATCGGATTTATTAGATTGGCTGTATTTTTTTAGCTAATAGAAGCACCATATTTGACAAATCACCTCACACAAGATAAACATTAGCTGCCGAAATGATTTTAGGTTTAGCTCATCGAATTTTTTATATTAAATGCTTGAATAAATTATTTTTAATTCTTATTATCAACCATTATAATCTCATTGACATTATATTCAATAACATTGAATAACTAAGCATAGTCAAATAATGTCAATTAATCCTTTGAAAAGCCGGTGTTGCACGATTTTCCTTTGTGTATTTCAGCGGAATGATCACTTCTAAGGTTCAGCAGTAATTTGCCATCAAATGTCAGTCTCATCTGCCTTGATACTTTTTCTACATCACCTTTACTTACTAATGGAAAATTATACAAGTGGCTATGGCTGAAATGTATTTCTACGTTCATATTTTACCCTTACTTTCTATTTATTCAGTATATTTTGCACCATTTTTTCGTCTATTCTCTTGTTCCTTGAGAACTCATAATTTATCCTCAATAAATGACTAAGCCAAGTAGAATCTTCAACTTCATTCCTAGATTATGGAAAATTTATATTTTGAACTTAAGAATTTCAAAAGAAAATTGAATATTTTTTTCTATCACACTATGTATCGTGATTTTAGTCTTTGGGTAGCAACTGTTCTTTTCTATTTGATTTTTTCTAGAATACATGAAAAATCACTGTTATTTATTTCAAATTTTGCTTTTGTGTCCAGGATAATGATATCTCTATGAAATTTACTTATTCCCTCTGGAAGGAAGGGGCGAGTTTGAACTTTCACATGCATAAAGTATGAAAAAAACGACATGATACAAAAATAACATTTATTTATTCTAGAATTACATAAGTGAGACAATTAAAATATTAGAAATGAGTAGTTTCCCGTGATTTACGCTTATACTGTAAATTACTTTCACGAATCAGCACCCAAATATAGTCTCCTGTTAGATTTTAATTATACGATCGTTCATAGCGGCGTTCAATGTCCAGTATATCCTACTGAAAGCCATCGTCATGCTCCTCGGAGTATGCTTCCATGTTCTCCTTAAATCTATCAAGATGAGAGTCATTTGAAGGGACATTCTGAAAATTCAACTAGCTTACATAATTTTCCGCTTTGTCATTACGTAGGAAGCCAAGAACCACTGCGATAAAGCTGTCCTTATCTAGAGATCTGATGAATTGTTTCATGAGGCCCAATTTTAAGTGCAGGGGATGAAAAACAACTTTTGGGGGTCCAACAAAAGGTTCCATTTGACGTTGTTTCTTCCAACACTAAATTCGGGCCGTTGTGGCCAATCCCGCTAATGGTAGTGTGCCACGGTTTCCCTGCTCTCCCAAAGTCAGAGATAACAAGGAAACTTGCTAAAACCGCCTTGGAGACCCATCAAGAAGGTCACCATTATGAAGTCTCCGATAACTACTTAACCGTAGTCTTCATATTTCAATGCATCTAGCAAGATCTTGACATTGCTGTATTCCTCTTTAGGCTGGACCGGATGAGAAAGGGAAGGAGAGGGATACAGGTTCCCGTTATGAAGCAGAAATGCATTGAGGCTCCTGCACGAGTTTCAAAAAAAAGGTGTCACTCGTTGGGGTTAGGGGCGATTCCGATTGCATCAAACAGACCGGTCACATTGTGTCAAAACAAAGCTCATCTTGACGTGTGAAAAAGCTTGAAAACACTGTAGAAACTTTCTCTGACTTGCTATTTGCACAATGTCTTCCAACAAATCACACTGCTTGAGTTTCAAAGTTAAAAGCACGGCATTGAACTTTTTGAGACCAAGATCTCTGTCAAAATCGTTGAGATCTTTTCGGTTGGGGTAGTACAAGTTTCTCTCCTCAGTTGGATCTCTGTAATCTAGACCATTGACTTCATCCTCTTCTGAACTGCTGTTCCTTTCTAAAAGCTGCTGCACTCTTTTTGGAGGAATGGGTATGGTGAGCTCCTTACTGTGTGGCACTAGCGCAACAGATGACTGAAGGTCTGGATACAAAATCACAGGCGCATTTTTGCCTGCTCGACGTTTGGAAGGGTTCACAATGCAGAAGAAACAATTGCTTGAGTGGTCAGTTGGTTCCCTCCAAATTCTTGCTATTACGAAATTTATAGCTCTATTTTCTCCTCTGTACCATCCTGTAAAAAACAATAAAACATAAGTATAAATATATAAATATTTTCACTTAGTGTTATTAGAAATGTTTAAAAAAATCCGGTATCTAAATAAACAAAACACATTATATTTATATATATTACCTTCCAGACTTCTTTTGCAGAGCTCGCACGTGAAATGAGGTGCCAAAGGTTTGTTTTCATATCCGACTATCATGCCGAAATATGCCTTGTAGGCCTCACACATCTTAGCAGCTCTCTCTACTGAGTACTTTTTTGCTCATGGTGTAATAAATTCGCTGCAAACATAGCAAAATGCGTCTGTCGGATGTTTGCAACCTCTTGATGACATGTGTGTCGAATTGTTCTATTGAGATGATTGACGATGTCTGTGCTGCGACTTCTAGAGTTAAACAGATCTGTTGGGTAGACACTTTATATTTATACAGTCATCTACGTTGCCAGAATGTTCTAGAAATTCTCAAAACTTTTAAAATGCTCTAGAGTTTATTTTTCACCAAATTAGTGAGGAATCTATATGGAATGTAAATGAACTGCCATTGTTGTCCAGGTCGCAACAAACAGAATATAATGGAAATAATAGCAATTACTACTGTAATACTGTTTCTATAACTTTTTAAATACAGTACATCCTGTGTATACCATAAATGAAAAAAACATAACCCTTGAAACTTTTGATATATTTTTACTATTTGCATCAAAATAATGTTATTAAGCATAAATGAGCTTGGCCTAATTTAAAAGTTCAATGTCCTAGCTACAAAAGCAAAGTTTGGGAATTAAAATTCACAATTTCTATTTATTAGAGCCACAAACAATTGACAAAAAACACTTTTAACCCAAGGACAAGAGAAAAGTGAAATTTTGTTACACAGTGTTTTTAAGGAAATACTGAGTCCAATAAACGACATGCGGATGTATTTGAAGCAATCACTTTTTTGTACAAGGCCCAAACAAATTCATTTATTTGCGCAAGCTTCAAATGGAGTGTAATAAGAACGTTTTCTCTATGAATTTGAAACAATAGTTCGTTAATCATATTTTCAACCCCGCCGGTCTTCTCTCTTGGCGGTCATCTCACTTTTTCACAAGGAGCTTGCTTTCGTCTATTAGCCTAGAAGGAGAGTAAACAAAGGTATCTAGTTTGCCATGTAAGCAAGATTTAGCCATATTTAGTTCAATACAGAACACTAGTGCTGAATATTGAAAAGAATCTGTCAGACCATTTGGACATTTTCATAGTCTTCTTTAAATTTGATTTAATGCGAAATTGGTGTGGATACCGAGACATTAACAATGGGCAATAAAAACAGTGAAAACATCTGTCAGACTTGTCTATAACAAAACCAATCTTGATGTTGATGTGCTGGTAATCGCATTTGCAGAAGAGGTCCAGCAAAGTTCTGGCAAAAGTTCTCCACCATAGTTGAAATAAGCGATCGTTACTCCTTCCTTTGACAAAAGACTTAATTTTGCTTTTGGCTGAAAACATTTCCATTTATTTTCTTTTAGTCCCAACGCCGACCGCTTCGCCTGAGAAAGGTTTCGTATCGACACATCAAACTCTGTAGAAGAGACCTACTCTAGTGTTAAATAACCTCCTTCATACCTCTACCCGGAAGTGGTTGCCCCGTGTAGATTGTTACAATTGGTACTGCGAGGAGAGGCTTGTGTGACTCCAAGCCCCAACAACAGCAGTTTATCCTCCCAGTCGCAATACCTTTATCAAGATCTGCGACTATATACCATACTTCATCACACATACAACACATCACTCGTTCGTCTCAGAACCTTCAAGGACTTTCAATCTGACGTGTTACGGGTAGCCTTTCCTTTGACCACGAAATGTTCACTGCTCGATGTTAAGGGGCAAAATCGATCACTAGCACTTTCTTGCACATCCTCCAAAGGAGGAAGAGCCCCTGTGGGTTAGAGAAGTTCGTCTACAGATGAAAAATGAGGAGATTCCATCGTTGGTGTAAGAATATGGTATGGAATGAGAAGAAAAGATCTCGGGTGAGACCAGTGAAGATGAACCAGACAAGAGAGATGTTTGTTATGTGAATGTGGAAGAGAAATGAGTGGTAAGAAATATGTATTATGTGTAGAAGGAAGATATCGAGGTTGATTTCTAAAATGTTTTGAGATTATGTGAGCATGTAAGAAGAATTGATAAGGTGATATGGCCATGCAAGAAGAAAGGATGAGGAGAGGTAGGCATGCAAAACGAATGGATGTGGTGAACTTGGCACGAAAGAAGAATAGATGAGGTGATGATGGCCCTAAATAAGAATGGAAGAGGTAATATAAAAGGAATGGATGAGTGATGTTGGCATAGAAGAGGAATGGATGCTGTGATGTGGCCATGTAAGAGGAAGTGATGAGGTGATGTATGGATTCAATAAAAATAGATAAGATGATTCGGGCATGTAAGAATAATTGATGAGTTTGTGTGAGAATGTAAGAAAAATATATGATGTAATATGGACACAAAATATAATTGCATGAGGTAATGTTGGTATGTAAGAACAATGGATGTGGCGATGTGACATAAAAATAATGTATGAGATGATGTGGGCATGTAAGAAGAATGGATGAGAAGATCTGGGTATTTAAGAGCAATGAATGAGAAAATATGAGCATGTAAGAGAAAAAAGTGATGAAATAATGTAAGCATCTAAGAAGAAATAATGAAATGATTTGGGCGAGTATAGAGAAGGAATGATGTGATTTAAGAATGTAGAAAGAATGGATGAGGTGATGAGCTCAACTAAGAAGATTGGATGAAGGGATGTGAGCCGGTAAGGATATTAGATGAGGTGTTGTGGTTATCTAACATGGAGGGTGATGTGATGGGAGTATCTAAGAAGAATGAATGAGGAGATTTGGTCATGTAAAAAGAATGGAAGGAAATAATTGACAGTCATCGTTTGCGATGGTGTATCAGATCACGTAAAAAGGGGTTAGATTATGTAATTGAGTGTTTGATCGATCAAGGGTTGACCGAGGAGTAGTATGATGATATTGCTTGTGATAGACATCCATGAAAGAGGGGTTGTGAGGCTGTGAACTGGGGGTGTCCTACTCAGGGATGAATCCAGACTGGGACAAATAAATCACCATTCATCGCTATGAATGGCTAATTCGGTGGGGTAAAATGATGGATGGCTTTGTGATTGATACACATTCAACGGGGGACGGGCGATAGTATATACGGCCCTGACCCCACAAGGTAGAAAGTACTTGTTTAATAAAATGACTTAGAAATGATAGTTAAAATAATTTATTTTACATATAGGAAGACCCAACAGCTCTAAAATAAAATATAATATGATATTGGTGCACTGCACAATGAACGCAGTAAATCTTGCCTAAATGACGCCATCTTTCTCTTTGTGTTTGTCTACAATGAGCCCGGGACAGAATTCAATCATTGAGTCAAAGAAAATCTGCCATAATTCGCGTTATGCAGCATTATACATAGCAATTCTCACCTTTTTCGGCTAGTTTTCTTATGAAATCCCATAAATCCTCCTCCAAGACTGTGAAAGCACCTCTCGAATTCAGATCAAAGAAGGGTTACCATCTGTTTAAGTTCCGGTTTTCTTCACTTTTTGGATGATGATCAGCTCATCCTTGTCGTGAATCTATCTTTCAGCGCATAGGTAATTATTTCCCCTTCGGAGTCCTGGTGAGTACGTTCAGAATTATCAGTCTCAGGCATCATCTAATAAAGATTACTTCAGTTAAAAACAGACTGAAATTAAATATGCCATAAACTGTAGTGTTGTTACTTTTTAACTGTATCGCTAAAGGATTATACCTCTTATTTTTGAGGGCCATTAGTTTTTACCAAAAACTTGTTTACGGAGGTTAATACCAAACCCTTTCTGCCCCAAATTTATAACTTAATGACTCAGTTTGCTATTGCACTCATTGCCATAAATAATTATTTCTGTTGTTCACTTCTTGCTATAAAAATGTCTTAACTTTTTCATCAGTCTCTCTTATTCTTCCATTTTTTAATACGCCTTTGATTGGTGGCTTCTTTCTTCTTTCTTTTATTCATTAGAGAATCAAACGACCATACACATGTTAATTTCTATTTACTCTATTAGGATTGAAGGCTTCAATTACATCAGTCGATTCGGCATCGGTATTTAGTCGTTAAAAATTTAATCAAAAGGAAGCAATTTTCGATGACGTTGGGAGAGTTTACTGTAGCTTTTAACAAATTAAATGTGTTTTCCACATGTTTATGAGACATGTAGTGTTTAATGCATGACTGAGAATACGAAGTAGGTAATTGGACTGAGAAGAACGAGGTCTATATTCAATACACTCTGGATGGTGGACGAAAGAAAGAGATTAACTTTTGTGCTTTATTTCGCTATACAGGAAATAATATTAATTAGTGATTCTAGAGATAGAAAGAAGTGAGTTAATTAATTGAGCAATTTGATATAACTATGATTTTAATGGGAAGGATTATTTGAGCAATTCTAGCACGAATAATTTTCCATAGTTACGAACTATTTTCGATAGCAGTGGTTAATATGAAACTTAATTCACTGGCATATAGCTCTTTAATATGAACTTGCTGATTAGAATCTGAATTAATTCAAACGTGGTAAGAATCATTCTTTAACCGGCACATCTGGCCCTGATGCGCCCCAGTGATGAAGGCCCAGTCCAAAACCAAAGTTGCAAGTGCAGAGCCATGATTACGTCGAGGCCTGTCATTTAGAGAGTCCCTCGAGTTTTTCAGCCCGCTGGCTTTAAGCAAATTTTAGTTATTTCCTCCAGTGATGACAGAAAGCTGTTCAAAGACCTTATAGTTCATTAAAGGAGAGCTTTGGGTGGAGAGAATTGTAGAGAGCCTAATGTGGCGGACCCTTCCGAGGCGGCCATGATTAGTGCCCTTCTTGAAAGGATTGGTTTATGACAGTGAACTCGAGAAGTACTCCTTAGAAGACATCACAAAAGAGCTGGTCGATCACCGGGTGGTCAAGTTCAAGCATATGATGATAAAACATGGGGGAGCGAGACCCATCCTTACATTCTTTAACATGTTGGATACTGATATGTTCCCTGAGTCGTTGTTTGCTGGTTGGCACCGTTATAACATGAATTCATTCGTGCCACTGCCACGGAGGTGCTACTACTGACACAGCTTCAGCCATCAGAATCGCTCATGTAGAGTTGTGAATTCTGGTATGCTCGAGATCTGTGTAAGTTGTTCTAAGGCAGTACACTATAAGTACTTATTGTGTATGGATAGGTGTCTCAATTGTGGAGTGCAGCACCCTGTTTCCTCGAAGCAATGTGGCGTCTATAACTTTGAGAAAGAAATCGGGGCGTGAGGGTATTCATATTGAAGATGGCCTATGCATCTGTTCCAAGCTATGCCTAGATTGCATATTCCTTCAATGGAATTCCTGTGGCCTCCTGGCCAACTAGAATGAGGGGCAGGGGCTCTTCTCTCATGTTCCACGTTAGCTATTTTTCTCCATGAGACAATGTTGGGCGCCTTCTCACTGCCTACCTTCCATAGGTATAAGGCTTTTGCCGAGGGCCGCCTACTGAAATTTACCTTCAAAGGTGGCAGAGGGGGAGACACCTTCAACGATAGATTTGCGTGAGTGAGTTGCATTCCTCTGTCGCTTTATGCACATACACCACCGTGAGTCTGCCATGCGTCTGGGGTGTTTCGACACAAAGGGTTAGCGAGGTATGGCATTTCTGTTAGATCTGTTCAACAGAATCTCATAGAAGTTATCCATCCAGACTCCAGGCTAATGGAATGTAGTGAGCGTGTTAAATAAGAGGTAATCTCTTGGCACCAAATTTGCAAGATTAATAGGCTCAATGAGAGACTCCACAAAATCGACGCTCGGTGGATTTAACAAATCGGAATAAATTGACTTTCATGTGAATAACAGGAATATTATCTATAATACGAGAATAAGTAGCTGAAAACACATATGTCAATTTATGTATATTAATTTTTATACAGAAATGGGGAATATATATATATATATGAAATGAAAAACTCACAAAGTATCACGTGAGGGTAGCAAATGAAGGCAATGTCCCGCAGGAAAAAATGAAATGGTGTTTCTAAGTACTTTCGAACTTTAATAAGTTCCTTATCAAGGATACCTACAATAAATAATATTATATTAGAGGTATATATGCGAAAGAAGAGTATGAAGGACCGCCTTAAAAACGAGGAATCACTAATGAGGAAGACGGAAGGGGGAAGGTAAAGATTTACATTAAGAATTACAAGAAGCAGGTAGTAAGGTCAAACTGAAAAGACGGAAAGGATAACAGATTAAAAGAAATGGAGATAGCCTAACGAGGGAGATTATAAGACACAAGGAGCGAAAAGTGGTGAAAATAAAATGTACATAACAGAGCAGTGACAATTAAAAAAAATAAAAATAAAATTTGGACCACATAATTAAAGATTGTTTATAAAAAACTAAGAACTAATTTCTTTAAGTATTAATCTTTCAATTATAGCAATGGCTTATAAAAGCACATTCAATGATATTCATTTATATAGAGTCATTAGAACGATAAATAAATTTTGCCGAGTTCCAGTTAATTAGATGGTCCTTATCTGACATATAGACAAAGAAGGCATTGTTATCTTCCCCTCTTCGGACATTATATTTATGGATAAACAGGTAAACAACTTCTGTTCGCATAAATCAATATAAATAGAACCCGTAAGGGCTTGGCTACCAGACTAGCGTTTCACTCTTTCTAGTACCGACTACCTGGCATAGGAATCAGGGCAGCCTGGCAAAGAAAATAGGATACGGAGGAGAGGAAGTTAAAGTTACGTACTATTGTGCTGAGAATGTTTCCATAGACCAACTTCTCTCTATGCCACTCTCAGTCGTCTTCGCTTCGGACACATTAGCTGTACGTAGTGCCATTTGATGGAATACTCCTACACCCCTACTGCGACAACAACGTTGTCCTACGGACTGTTCAGCACATTCTAGTTGAATGTCCCAATCTGAGTGATATTCTTGCAGTTACCACTTTAGGTAACAGGAAGAAGGGAGTCGCTACCTCTTGCCTCGTGTACTCGGGACAATTCGTGCACAGATACTTGTCACTATTTAAATTTGTGTTGGTGGTATGATTTTGCTTTGAGGGTAAGCGGGACTCTCCCCTACCCCGGATTGTGCCGACGTGCTAATGAGACTCACTGCCATGTACGGCTCAGCTTAGCGTCTTATTCTTCCTCCTGACACCCTGTCTTCTTGCCCTGCTCCCTCACTTTTTATACAACCTCTCCCCAAAATTTCCCTGCTCTGCCTCTAATTTCACAGGGTAAACGCTGACCAGCTTCTTCTCACCCAACGCCTCCTCACCCCAGAGCTCCGTATTAAAGTGGTGTGTTTTAACAATCTGCTTTACACCAAATCTCAGCTTCCCCACGTACTTTTTCTTTTCTTTCAGAGTCTATCAAAAGGCTACCTGGCCACTGGGGTGGAGGTGTCGTCCTTAATGGTGGTTGCTGGGTTTTCAGTCTTTGTGTTCAACTCTCGCAAAGCTATCTTTTCGTGGGGTGATTAGCGTATGCATCCATTGATACCAATCGGGTCACCATGCCCGATGCTGAAAACAAAACAAACACTCTCCCCTTCCCTTTTACAACAGTCGGAGATGCCCTCGAGTAACTCCAAAGAAGATAGGGAGGTTCCCCTCCCTCTGCTTTCTCAGGGTACCCTTTAAAACTCTTTTAGCGGAGATGAGGCTTACGGGTGCAGGGGTCTCCTTCTCACCTACTTATCTGGAGTCGCCCTTAAAAAACTCCCTTGTACTAGCGGCAGTCCACGATACTTTCCCAGGGGACTGCCAAGAAAGCGCGCAGTCAGCCCATTATCACCGCTCCGGCTCGAAAGGGTCAACTCTCTAAGGGAAGTGGGACAATGGATGTCAGGGTAGTTGGACCGTGCTCTCTAAAGTTGGGCTGGCATGTATAGCAAGTTTACAGGGGGTTACTGTACGTTGCCACCCCTTCTTCCAAACGGATGCTGGCTCGACCGCCCAAAATGAGAAAAGGGCTCTTCGAATGGGATCCGTGATGTCTTGGCTGGTGATTGCCATATATAGGGCCCCCTCTGAAATTGGAATGGTCCCTAAGTTAACCCAGCTCCAGAAGGTAGAATCTTTTATGGGGTCGAACCCGGACTCAGTGCTAAGCACAGAAGCCGAGTCCACCCCTGTGCAAGCTCAGGTCCCCGAGGATTCACAACGAGAGAAGGAAAATCGTTCCTTAGCTAGTGCCCTTTTTACAGGAAAGATCTTCTTCTTCTTAGAGGAGGATCTTGCTGAAGCCGGTCCATCTGGCCTAAGTGCTCGTTCCGGCGGAGGAGCGAAGCGGGTTCATTCCTCACCGTCCTTTTCTAAAAAGAAAAAAACCGCTAAACCAAAAAGACTAATGGCTCATCCCTCTCTGCGTGAGCAACGGAGGATTACGGGGCTGCTATCGTTTTCGTAAGCGACCAAGTCAAGATCGGCACGTCCGTCCCCGGGGCTAAGCCAGGTGAGGAGTCCCTGACTAAGAGCTAAATTTCAGGTGCGCAGAGAGAAGCCAAGAATAACTCGGGCCCCCGCATTCTGAGGTTACCTCGCGTTTTCGAGGCCGCTGGCTTCAAACCCTACCGCGTTTTTCACCTAACTGGTGGTAGCATGTTGGCCAAGGGCGACAGGATCCAAAAAAGGAGAGCTCTAGCTATCCTAACCGAAAGAGACCCGTTTTTCGGACGGTATTCTTCTGGCGAATGCGCCGAATCCTTCTGAGGCAGCCTTGATTAGTGCCCTTCGGACACATGATGGCACGCTAGTAAGTCTTACGCCGCACTCTACCATGAACTTCGTGAAAGGAGTGGTTTGTACGAAGGCTCTCGTCGACTACTCTATAGATAACATCACCTTAGAGCTGGCCTACCATGGAGCGGTCAAAGCAGAACGTTTGATGACAAAACATGGAGGCTGGGCGACACTCACGCCTAAACTCTTCGTCACTTTAGAGTGTGAAAAGATCTGTGATTATCTTCTGCTGGATTCCTAGACATGTGGGAATTGTGGGAATGAGTTCGCCGATGAGAGTGCCTAAAAGTCAGTGAGGTCTAAGTGACCAGTCCAGCGTTTCTTTCTTCCTCACGCCGATTACAGGGCAGGAATACGCTCATCACTCCGTAGATGTGAAATAGATGTGAAATTCTTGCTATTCTACGGAGTTTATGTTGATATGTTTTTGAGTTTGATTGTTTTCTTTAATAGTTATGGTTTATTTTTGTTTACCTAGCTTTGGAAAGGTTTCATTTGATTGATATGAGTCATTTATTGTAGTACACGTGTTAGAGTAGGTTGTTTAGGAGATTGATTTTATTAGACAATTACGAGTTGATAGTTCTGTCATCATTCTTTTGTTAGTTGATTTACTTTTTTGAGCTTTCTATGATATTTATGATTGCGTTTGGTTTGAATTTCGTTTTATTATATTATCTAACCTAACCTCACCTGCACCATTAATCCCGCTGAACTAAGATACATAGGATAAAGGCATTTTTATTATGTTGTCTTTATTAATGTCACTTTATACAACAAATAGAATGGTTCGTAGAGTTGTTTAAATTGCTCTAAATTCAGTATTAACTGTTTTAATATATCTCTAACAATTCTTAGGCTTTTTAAAGGGACAAAACGTCTCGAAAAAGTCCACCAAAATGGCCTTTGATTGCAACATGAACTATTTTAAGGCCAACGTTTGCACTTGCGAATATTGGTCCATATTTATTTTCTTGAAATGCTAGGAAGCGATTTATGGACTAAATTGTTACGAAAAGTAAACAGTAGGTTCTTAACTCCCAAATTAAGCGCAAAAAACAATGGGTTGTTAAAAAAGGCATTCCTTTTCTTAGAACCATTTATCCAGTAGCAGAAATCTATGCTCTGCATTTAGTTGGAATTGGAAGAAGCTATTCTTTTAGAGTTCCTCAATAATATGCAAACAATTAGTGCGGGCCTATGTATTGAACAATTGCCATGTTTAAATGAATAAAACGTACTTCAGCGTTAAACGAAAAGGGTTTTCTTTCTCCTACAATATAATGGACGCCCACAAGTGGCACGTTTGACCGAAATTTGCCTAAATGACAAATTTGAATCTAAGAATATCAAATCATTTATTTCATCGAAACCGAATGAATTCTTCAGTGAAGGTATCCACTGCTTAGCTAAACGATTGGAGACCATTGTTGATAATGATAGAAATGAATAAGCTGGAAAAATTTTCAGGGTAGGATCAAAATGATTTTACTTTCATAAAAAAGGCACTAAGTTCTTAAAAACTTATTATTATATGTCTGCTAGCAACTCCACCTTCGCGTCAATGGAAAAATCGAGAATTGTTTTGAAATAATGGGGATATTTGGTCATAACCTTTTTATCCTTAGGCCTTCTGAGAAGAATCATGGCTATTTACTCTATTAGGGAAAGATGAATAGTATGAATGCATTTCTCTCTCTCCTAGTGACCACTTGTTTGCACCTAAATGGTGTCTATAGATTAGATGCAATACTACTTTATCGTCTAAATTTTTTCGAAAATGTCAGTGAAAATTTAGATATTTCGCATACTTTTAAGAATGTAATGAGCGCAGTTTAGATACAACATTATTTATTTCGGATATGAAAGAATTTACATTCAATTTTATGGTATTCGATTGCAACGACCGTTGTCCAATAAAAAGGTATTTTCTCAAGAAGAGAAGCATTATATAGTGAAGAAAATAGATATTATTATTTTTTTTGTCTTAGAACGTTTAACGCCTTCTCTTACCTTTTGTTTTCATAAAAGTGCGGAAAAGATAGTCGATATTTTATTAAAAGATTTGAAAAAGACAACCCATGAAAGAGCACAAGTTTCTCTTGGGCCACTGGGGTGGGAGGATTGCCGCCCCTCTAGTTTCAATTATATCACAGGCATTACCTTTAGTACAAATGACTTACAACGGGCGGAAGGAATAATCTAAAGAAATCCTTCATTTAAAATTTAAAAAGATTTGATGCTTGATCATGGCACTCCAAATAAGTGTGGAGGGAATCTCATTTAGCCAAGAAAGAAAAGGGTTTAACGAGAAATTTGAACTTAAATTTTATTAAAAGATTTGAAAAAGACAACCCATGAAAGAGCACAAGTTTCTCTTGGGCCACTGGGGTCGGGGGATTGCCGCCCCTCCAGTTTCAATTATATCACAGGCATTACCTTTAGTACAAATGACTTACAAAGGGCGGAAGGAATAATCTAAAGAAATCCTTCATTTAAAATTTAAAAAGATTTGATGCTTGATCATGGCACTCCAAATAAGTGTGGAGGGAATCCCATTTAGCCAAGAAAGAAAAGGGTTTAACGAGAAATTTGAACTTAAATTTCCAGAGATCTTTTTGATTTCGAAAAATAAATCACTAAAATTACTCATGCTATCAGTAAAGTCATTTTATAAGCTGCTGGGCGACTTTCGGTCTCGCGAAAAAATAGGTGTAACACTCTCGAGAAATTTTATACAGTAAGAAAGCAAAAACGCCGTTACTAACCCCCAAAACAAAGAAAAATTCTGTTCTACTCCCAGACATGGATGAAAACTTACCTAAGCAAAGTTATATTCAGAGACGAATCGAGGCACTCTGGATTGGCTGGTTCTTCAGCCAAGAGGCTTGTTTGTCAAAGGGCTTCAAGTGAATCACTTCAGTAAGAAACGAGAAGGATGAGGATTAATAATTTTGTTTAATATTGTTGAAAAAAACGTAAGTAGGACCTTTCAAATTTGGTGGTCTCTTCAGAATTGATTTAAAGTAAGACTCCTATTTCTGGAGAAATACATCCTTGGTACCTTGGTCAAGAGACAGCCATTGAAGATTCTAAAGAAGTGGATAGAGTCGAAAGGATTTTTAGAAGATGCAACCTAAATCCAGTCGGAAAACTTGTGCAGTACCCTTATAAGAGACACTTATGCAGATAGCAGTTAATTAACCACAAAATTCCATTTAGAAAGACCATCCAACATGCTTCAATAAATGTTTCTGTTGATGGCATAAAAATCAAACACATAAAATCCATATTAATAAATGAAGATAAGCCGGCCATCAACAGTCAAGCGACAGACTGGAATCGCACATTAAACCTATTTTAAAAATTCCACTCACAGCAATGGCCATTTCCTCTAACTTTACATTTAATCAAGGCAGAACAAATACACCTTAAAAAATCGTTTTCTTTCAATCGGACAGATCCTCACTCAACTCATTACATCGGTAAAGGAGGCAAGAACATTTCAAAACGCTCCGAAGATGATCGAATAAGATCGAACGCTTAGCAATTGAGTTTGGTATTTACCAAGCACATTCATTTAAAAAAGAGATGAATACTGAACAAGTAATCCACCATTTACAAAATGGAATAAAGGAGATAGGTAAAAGAAGAGAAACTTGCCAAAAGAAAAAAATTAAGGCAAAATACACAATGGTCTTCAACAAAATTTGCATTCAAGAAAGACTGCTATCCAGCTACACTAATATTATATATATATATATATATATATATTCGTTTTTTAATTTGATGTAATAGGCCCAATATTAGCAATTTTTAAATAAATAGCGATTTTCTCAGGTTTAATGTTGCCATTATAATATATTTAAAAAAAGTTTGGGAAGTTTGTCAAGAACTTGGGAAGGAAATAAAATCTTTTTGTAATTTGTTTTGTCAATTTAATTTGTTTCGTTTCCTAGTTTTTGACGAACTTACTAACCTTTTTTTAGATAAATTATATAATAGCTCAGATGGCAACATTAAACCTGAGAAAATGGCTATTTATTTTAAAATACCTTCCATTGGACCAATTACATCCAAATTAATAAACGAATGAGAGTCGGCGTTAGTTAAGAAATTCCCTCAATGTTTTATGTGGATGCTTTGTTCTTAAGTGTTCAATCATTTTTTAAGGCTTCATTCCTTTATTTGAAAACTTCTCACGTTTTAAAGACTAGTCCATGTTCATTATTTATAGATAAAATAATTGTATATTTGAAATCTTCACTCGAGTATTGAGGACATTCTCTTGTTCTACTCATTCTAAACGGTTCTACTGTTACAAAATAGATATCAATGCAGTGCAGTGCACAGAAATACGAAGATCACGTGAAAGACAAAGTGCAAAGTGCAAAGGAGTGGCGATGCAAAGGATTTCCGGAATGTATTTTGATGACGTAGTATATAAAGAAGTAAAGAAGATACATAAATATTTAGTATATGTTCATTATAATTCTAATCCTTATTTATAAATTAATATAATTTTGCCTTTTTCTATAATAGCAAAACATAATATAAGTAATGACAATACAATTAATATATATATATTAGTATTATATTACAATGGAATAAGATAATTTTAATATGTGCCCCCCCCCCCTGCCCCTTAAGGTTCAAAGTAACCTATAACGCATCATAACGTTTAGCACCTCCCATAGTGTTCCTAGCTTCACCCCGGGGGTGCCACCCCCTTGACACTCATTCCTCGACTAAAATGTGAATCATTTTTAGTAAGATTGTTACATGAAACGAAAAGTGGGTTATGTTCAATAATATTAAATGGCCTCGAAAATGGAATAGTGTGGCATAAAAAACAATGTCTTAGCCGGAAGATTTTCTTGTGTGTTTGCTGAGTCACGATTGGCATAATCCATTGTGTCCATAATATCGCCAATTGTAATATCCCCAAAGATGTTTACCTCGCTCATTTAAAACGTTAATAAACACCACTTTTAGGAGAAAAGGCCAGCATTAATCAATAAAAGAAGACTGTTCTTTTTAAAGACAATACGCGACTTCAGAACGCAAGAGAGACCATAATAAAGCTTGACAATTTCGAATCATCCTTCGAATCATCCTTCATAATCGGCCTAATTAACACCGTTGGAATACTCTTTATAGGAATTTAGCGAATCACCTTAAGAGAATGAAGATGCCAACAATAGACGAGGTCGCCCCAAATTAAAGAGCTTTTCACATTAAAGTCAACCGATTTTTAAAACATATTTTTGAAAAGTTAATAGAAAAATTGAGACGTCGTAGAAACTGATGGAATTAACCATAAAATTAACACCATATTTTAACTTGAGAAAGTTTCTGAAATTCAAAAATTATAATAATTTTAAAAAGAAATTATAAATTAAATTTTCCCCCTTTTAAAATATCACGTTGCTAAAATATAGAGTTATAGAATAGAAGAAGAATAGAAGATATATAAAATATATTTTCTGAACTACACTATTTTGTTTTTTGATTGTATAAAAGAGTTATTAGAAATAACTTTGATAAAAAACAAAACTCATAACCAAATGAATGAAGTTATTATTCAAATACTAAAAAAAATCCCCATCTTTAAATTATAGAGTTAGTGATGATAATAAATAATATATATATATATAGCTTATTTTGCTTTGTCGAGCGATCGAGATACACATTATCATGTATATTAAGACCCACAAACTTTTTCCGGCGTCATTATTTACTGGAATGGCTATTTCTGTGTGGCCGAGATAAAAGCAAACAATACCAAAGGAGAGAGTGTGAAAAGAATGCGAACTGGAGGTGATGACAACTCAAGCCCATTTCCGTGATAGATGAGAACAGTTAATTTCGTCAGAAGACAACTTAAATTGGGCCAAACTTGCCCTTTTTTCCTCTCCGAAACAATTTTTCCTTTCTTCTCAAAGTCATGAATCAATTAATAGATTGCGCCTGTCCTCCATTTTCCTCTGAAGGTAGAAGCGGAAATGATAGAGGAATATTCTTTTAATGTCAGATAATAGAGTTCTTTAAATTTCTTCCCAAAAAAGGGTCTAATTTGTAAGATACGGGGTGCTCTCATCATCCTTCCACATTCCTATAGAATTTCGAATCCAAACTAGCAAAGACCCTTAACTTCGCCATATTGCTAATCAGAGAAACGTTGAGTAGCTAAGGTAGAGAAGAATTTAGAAAAACTTAGAGTATAAAGCAAGGTGCACGTTAATTTATATATGGTTAGTATTATGTATGCATTAATATAAGCGTTTTAGAATTTAAAAAGTGCTCGTCCAATATATTTTTAACCATTTTAATTGACGTACCTTGAACTTCATGATTTGTAAGAACGCTGCGAATTTAAACGATTTTCTAAGTGAAAAGCTCTTCAAGATATTACTCCGAAAACGATATAATTTTAATTTATACCCGTGATTTCAGCGCGATCAAATTGTTTATACTAATTTGACCTTTTAGATTCTTAAAGGCATTAATTGGTCACCAAGACGTCTATCTTTAAGCGAGAACAATTTAAAATCATTGTCGGGTTTGTTTCACAGCTCCGGCCAGAAGGAGCTTTGTTGATATTCGCTGTATTTTAGCCATTGGACCTATGTCCTTTTGCAGAGAAGGAACGTAAAACGGCGCGGCATGTTCAAGATGAGAACGCACGAATGAGTGAAAACATGGAGCTACTATTCCTCCAGTAATTATTATTTCTATTGTTCGCTAGGTTATGCTTTATTGCAATTTCCTGCTGCAGCTTTTAAATAATAGCTCCCTGTGTGCTTTATAGGAAATGAAAAATGGCCTAGATCCAGAATCACCTCGGAAGAAAGGTCGAACTTATCATATATCGCCTCACCATCTTACGGTCACTTGGACAACGTAAACTACACTATTACTTGTTGACAATTAAATTTCTTCTTATCATTTTATTCTCCGTTTCTCCTTATGGTTTTAAATTTCTGTTTCTAAGTGCCTTTAGCAAAGATTTATTCCTTGAAGTTTATCTCAGCATATTACATTAATAAAGATTTTAGATGGAATCTTTTGTTATTCTGGTGTTTTGGGGGCACTTCCCTCTTTTCTATTCACTATTTTTTTTTAGCAATTCGCAATTTCGGCATTTATTCATACCTAACCCTCTTTGTACTAATTCTTCAAAACTACCAAAAGGGATTTTCCCCCTATTACTTCTTGGACGAAATGTTCCACCATCATCTGCGGATACAGGTTACTTCTCAGAACAAAATACACGTCGCTCACTCGAATTTAATTATCGTCTGCAATTTCATTCACTACATCTTGATTGTCTTACATTTCAAAAATATGAAACTAGATGTTAGAATTATTCTGAAAGAATATTTAAATATCTGCAACCTTCCTTAATCAGCAAGTATTATCAATATAGCGAAATATCTACTTTTATATCGCGAAGTTGTAGCATCACCTTTGTGATCAGCATTGAGAATTAAACCTTCATTTTCATATATTAATATTCTATTCTAAGAAGTTCTATAATTTTATAAACCCTTGGATGGTTATGATCAAGTGACACCTGAATAGAGCGGGGCCATCCTTCTACTGAAATCTTTGTCTTTGGTAGATCTCCTTGAACTCGACCAAAGATACTCCACATGCTGGTTGAAAAATATGGTCTCTTCTACCACGCCGAAACGAGCCACCAATCCAAGGATGTTCAAAATAGTTCGCTAATTCATTGGGTAACAATAGTTTTGTTTCTTTAAAGGTCTTCGTGTTTCTAAGGTGGCTTTACCTTCTGATTCCAAAAATACCATTAAAATCGTATAGCATCAATATATTTGGAGATAATTGGAATTTTTGATATAAAACTAACTATAAAAAGCTTCCACAGTTCACTTTATTTAGAATATTCACATTGTAAATGAATATAGCTGATAATATTTTGTCCGTCTATTCCCCATTTAAACGAAAGAGAAAATGTGATTATAAGAGATAACCTAATAAAGGTACATTGAAGAACGTGATTTCTTACTCTGAGCTCCTTGATCTTTGCCACCAGTAACTATATATTGTCCTTCATCATAGCAGTGTCCTATCTTCCTCGGTATCTTTTCTTCATTACAGCTACGAAGGGCGGTAAATCAGTTTTGCGAATCGGTAGGGAAAACAGAGGAAAGGGGGATGGCTGTTTGTGGGGGTATTACGATAGGTTAGGACAAGTCAGGCCTTGCATGCAGCCGCACGCTCCTGCCTTGTCTATTTAAGAAGCAGTAGATGATTGGAGATCGTAGATCACAAATTTTTCAACAATGGAGAAGGTTGAGCACCGCGCAGTGATCAAATCTTTGACCAAGAAAGGCAAGGATGCAAAGGACATTCATGAACGCATGGTTGCAGTGTACACCGACACGTCCCTTCCTATGCAACCATTGTTCGCTGGAATAGGGAGTTCCGCCATGGTTGTGAGTCCCTTAAAGATGATCCGCGTCCAGAACGCCAGTCAGACGTGACCAACGAGAACAATGTGGCCCGTGTGGAGAGGATCATCCTTGAAAATCGACGGGTGAAGGTCGAAGAAATCAAGCAAGAACTTGGAATATCACATGGAAGTGTTATCAACATCATTCACGACAATTTAGTCATGACCAAGTTCTCTGCCCGTTGGGTCCCTAGAAACCTCACGTTCCATGATCGATTTCAACCTCCTCAAAGTCCACAAGGCCAGAGTAGCACAAGCTGCCCTGTGCGACTACTTTCTATTCCACCAGCTTAAGGCTGCACTGTGTGGATGCCGATTTGGGGACGATGAAGATGTCCAGCTCGCCGTCCAGGAGTGGATTAAACAGCAGTCGGGAGATTTCCAGTTGTCAGGAATTCGAGACCTCAGGGACAAGTGGCGCCAGTGCATTAAGGGCGAGGGTAGTTATTTGGAAAAATAATAGAACACTTTTCCTCATATCTCGTTTCCTTATATCCAAATAGCAAAACTTATTGACCGCCCCTCGTATGTCCTGATTGAACCGTTCACCATGCTCCTCACCCACTTTTCCCAAATTTTCACAAATGATATCCAATTGTGAATGCAAAAAGTGCACCTTTAGTGACATTCTACATCCTAATTCTTATAACTTTCTAAAGGTTTTGCTACCAGCTGCTTGTAGTTTGTCTTTAATTTTACCAAGGAATCCATTAACTATATTTATGATAGCTTTGGAAAGATTAGACGAATCTCTTGAAATGCTTCTTCACCATGATCTAATGCTTTTACAAACTTTATATGAAGTGCAGGTAGCAAAACCTTGGCAGGCTCTACAAGAGGCTCTCTAATAACATTAATTTTTCTGGCTGCAAGTCATCTTGAGGAGGTTACTCAACCTTCTGGTAATGTTCGTGATCAGCCCTACTGTCCCATAGGCAAAGAGAACATGAATACTTGGTGTACCCACCCTGCAATCCGAAAAAGAAGGCAAGCATTTTAAAATCACCACAAACATCCCATTTAAACTTAGTATAGTTTACCTTCTCAACAAGCTTTTTAACCTTGTCATATTCTCCCTTATCTGTACTGAGTGTGCTATAGACAGGAATGGATACTGTTTCACATTATGTGGTGAAACAGCTTTGAGGCTTTTGGTAGAACTATTTATGAAAGGTCGCCATTCTTCAGGGTTGTGATCAATTCCAATAGCTGTAAACAAGCCATTAATATCTTTGCAGAAGAAGAGATCCTCACTTATATCAAAGTACACTTTGAATTCCTCATGGCACCTCTTCTATACTGTTGGTCTGCAGTTCTCCCCCAAAAGATTCGATTCATTAAGTCTAGATGCTAAAAGGTCAGCTCCTGAATTAGTGAGATCCGAATCCCTGATGGAATTATCCAGTCCACGTTGATTTGGAAAGTATGGTCTGGTACTCATACTTGGCTCAAAGGTTTTATGCATTTCTTCATTGTCACAACCTTCTGTCTCTCCTGGTGAGACCTCCATCATACTATCTACCTGCAAAAATATATATAAAAAAGATGCATTTTATAGCTGGAGCATAAATATGGATTGCGTGTGTAATCCCATTGCAAGAATCCTTAGCTAGATGTTTGGAAAATTTCAATATTGAGTCTGTTACAAAGAATTTAGTTGTTAGGATTTACTTACATTTTATTGCAGGCCGTGGACCCAATAAGGTATCATCATGTGGCACAAGTGCAATAAAGGATGAAATGTTGAGATATGGAATAGATTTTCTTGCCTTAAGTTTATGGACTTTGATATGTCAATCATGAAAAAATAGCAATCATCATGATGATTTTTGGGCTCTCGCCAAACTCTCGGCACAGCAAATGGCATTGCTTTTCTTGCATCTCTCAGCCGTGCATCTAAATTTGATCGACAACTTCCACATATCACATGAGGGGCCCATTGTTTTCCTTGGTCACCCATACTCATTCCAAAGTACAATCTATAAGCAATCCAGTACTGTGCACCTTTCAAAATTTTATGTGATACATGCTTAGGTCCAACATAGAAAACACACAAAAACAGAAGGAATCTGGTGAATTTCTGCATCCTCCTGTAGCCATAATCAATAAAGTCAATATTTATCATATAAAACTGAAAAAGAAAATAAATAAATTCGCGATAAATGTAAGTGTGTTTTACCCGTACCCCATAGATTTATTTATCAAGGCATAATTTGTTATATCTTTTAAAGGGTCGATCATAGAGAAAAAGTAAGGACATATTTGGAATCAGCACAAAGTTTTCATTAAAAACATTTAGGAAAATAAGAGAAACAAAGGTTTTGTAAAAATTTGATACCCAGTGAATTTTTCCAGTTCACGCAGCATTGACTGTTCACTATCATCTTCTGGAATGACCTACACTCGACCTGTAAACGGAAACTATCTTTAGGATAGGGTTTTTTGAAGAAGAAACCATCCAACCCAACATAATTTATCCCAGACCTTTTTCGGAATTGTCTTTGCGCTGGATTGTTATGCGAGGAAATGTCGGCGCACGAACTTACTATACATTTAGAGAAAAAGTTTTAGCACTCTCACACAATTTTTAACACCATAAATACAAATAAACCTTTGTGTGTAGATCAAAAGTATCTATCTGCCTTTGCGATTCAAATGATCTTATGAATGAGTATTTCTTTTTGTCCTTGCCGTTCTACAGGTCCTAAGAATGCTAGCGATTGCCTTATAATTAATAATTAAAGGGATAATATATTTATGAATGCAATATCCCGCCGGAAAAAAAGGAAAGGGTGTTTGCAAGTACTTTCGAACTTTATTCAGTTTCTTGAAAAGGAACTGAATAAATTTGAACGTACTTAGAAACACTTTTTCCTTTTTTTTTCTTCAGGATTTTGCAAGCATTGGTAACCTAGGGTACTTTCTTTCCTTGTAACCTGGCGTGCTTCTTTGTGAGTTTTCCTTCATTATATTACCTATATATCTGTCGTATAGTTTTAATTTCATTATATTACTTATATACCGGTCGTATAGTAAAGAATAAATATATTCATTGAAATGGAAAATATACACTAAATATGAAAATATACAGAAATAAATTAAAATTACGTTTATAACAGTACAGTACTTTGAATAAATAACATATGTCTTAAAGAGACAGGTTGTTTAGCATTGACAGAGAGTTCGAGAAGGAAGAAAACTAATGAGAAACAATGAAAGGAGAAGAGTCATCTTTCATAGAATTCTTTATTTCAATCCTTTTTTTCGTTTTTCTACAACTGAAGATTGATTGTCTCCTTACCCTTACGAAGAAATTCATTGGTTACTGCTTTAAACTGGATTTCTGGACCTTCCAAAAGTAAGGTAACATAGTGTCTTTGAAGATATTCAAGGCAAGTTCCACAATAGCAATCTCATGCTGATTAAATTTTACCAGTGTAGAGAGTTTATTGCAGCCAGAAAATAGCCCCTCTAAGGATCGTATAATGAAATGTACTTATTTCCAATCAGATCATCCTCTTCAGAAGAAATTACATGCTACACTCTCCTTCCAGGATACCGTTCTAGTCATAACTGATATATTTTAATAGTTTTCTATTGTTTTGTTTTTATTTACTGATCCCAAAACTCTTTTCTCCTCTCTATATAACGACCCTTCTTTTTGCTACATTAGGAACCTTTTCCTTCCTCATTAATTCGAAAGAAAAACAAAGTTTACGAACGCAAATGGAAGGAGACCAAAAATAACCAATTCGATGACAAGGCTGGAATATGCTCGTGATAAGAAGTTCAACTGGATATTATATAATTTCACCCTGAAAATATTTTCCAACCTCTAATTTTTATTCTGAACAGCCACTCCGTGAATGGAAAGAAATATCACATAATTTCAATGTCTTAATCCGAAGACTTTGAGCAGAAGTAGAAAAGCGTGGCAGTAATATTAAATGCCTAATAGCTTGGTGTACGACGTTGTTAAACGGTAAAATGCTCCCAACATTATTGAACTCAAGTAATAATTGTATGCTTAGGCAGTGGAGATTGCGTCAAAGTGGGCAGTCGAAGCAGTACAAATGGGAAAATAAACTGGAACTAAATAAAATAATCATTAAGTGGCGTACCCTTATTTAAATCAAAATGGGGTACTTATACCTAACCTGCATCCATAAGGCTTAACATTTAGAAGATTCAAAAACATTTAGACATTCACAATTTCACGTAGTGAAAAAGTCCTGCTTTGTTGTTGTCAAAAAAAGAACAGCTGGGCTGAAAAATCCTTTACTCTCTCTTGTATTTGAGAGCAGGAATTTATTTTAAATAATGTGGATATTAACAATAGCACACTGCTATAAAAGAATAGAGAAGTTAAAATAGGTTAATAAGTGAGAGAGGAAGGGAAAAGGCTTGTGTGCACTCGACAAAATATATATATATAACGCATAGAATATTCCATTTTAGAAAAAAGGGTCGAACTTTAAAATAATTGAGAGAAGAGAGGGCCAATGGAAAATGAGAGAAAAATATCCATTCATCATCTTTAAAACTTTCATAAACTGTTTTTTATTTCAAATTTTCCATTTGCAGGCAGCCACTCTTTTGGGGGGGAGAGGTTAACTTTCTACGGTCCCTCCGATGGTAATATTAGAAAATAAAAGCATCCGCGCAAGAAACTCAAATTCGAAATTACTGATGTTTGCTCCAACATACACAAATTATGTTTACTGTAGACATCCCTAACAATGAAACTACAGCATTCAATTACTACAATTACAAATAGAACTATATTATAGAAATTTTAAAAAATACCACTTTCAAGAAAAATTACATGTATGTAGGTATATGTAAGCATCTAAAAGTGAATAATTACATAGAATCATACAAAGAGAAATTACCCAAACTCTTATTAACAAAGTCAAGGCGAGATGCAATTATCTGCAATAGAGATGAAGCGTCTTCAGCTAAGGAGCAAACACCTTTTCATCTTTATCAGTTTATCATCATCCACACCGTCCTCATCTTCAGCTACTTTCCTCTGATTCCATGATCCCTTTATGCCATATCGAGTTCAGAGCCACCCATGATATTTTCCACACCATTTTGGTCCCTCAGAGCGATGCAGTACATTTCAAGGAAAGGTTGATCCCTGACCAGAAGGCGTCAATCCCACTCACTCACCAGCCTCTTCTAAGTGCAGCTACCATACACATTATCATCTACTTGGTCACCCCTTCCTCTTTTAAGCCACGGAGGTTTTCTAACTCTTCCAAAAACATAACAATCTCGTATATCCTCTTCACATGTCTATTTCTAACAATTCTTTATACTCATACATAGCATTTTAGAGCACTCTCATTCATAGCTTCGTTCATTTACTTCTTCACATCATAAATAAATCTGCCAGAAGTTCCTCACTGTATCTATCCTCCACAAACCAAACATCCCTCCCAAACTATAAATGTTCACTATTTGACACAATATTTTTCCCTCTCCTTATCATAATCTCACTTGCACATACAAAGATTGGCAGCGGCATACTCTCATTCAGCTTCCTGATACATTTATCATCCAATCACACATAGAATCATTTAATAGGCTCTGCTGGACACTGAGTCTGTCTTGCCATTACTACTAAGTGAGTGAAATCCGTTCCATCTATACGCCGTTCACGTTACAGCCTGGAACCTTGAACTTCACACAACACCAGGGGTAATACCAGGGATTCTAATATCACATCACTCTCTAATTTGAGTTTGTTCTCCCGTATCACTCCCTCATTTCTCCTTTGTACACGCACCAGCAAGAGGATGTCTGGTGTAGCAAAGCAATCCTTGCTGAGACTGACATTTGGATGAGTGTTTTCCATCCCACACCAACACCCACAGTTCGCCTTCCAGGCCGAATGCCCACAGAAAAAACTGCTGGTATATGTATCCCATACGTGTGCACTCTCTTTACTTTCATCACTTTCATTCACATCTTTACTTGCAAACTTTCTTCGCGATGCGCCTTCGTTGGTAGTTCACCAGAAAATCGAGAAATAAAAGAGCTTCTTACAGTCCCATTAAACATTCCCCGTAAATCATACCTACAAAATTCAACAGTTCTTTCATTCACTTACTTGTATTTACTCCTAAAGCGGTGCTATCCTACCACTCTTCCTATCCTCAGCCATTCTTCACTCATCAAATACCTTACAGCACAACTATTAGAAACATTCAATCTCTACCACTTTTTAATATCTCGACCACCCTATCAACTACTCAAACTTTGTTTCCATTTTTTCGATCAGCACAGCAAGATCAACCACATAATTATTTCATGAATACAGGGTGGTCCGAAATATTTTTCACCCGTACCAAAAAGTAATAAAGAACAATAGAGGAACAATATAATAATATAAAACACATTTATTGGTTTTAGTGTATTCAATTTCAATAGAGAAACAATATCATAATATCAAACACTTCTGAAAAAGAAAATTAAAAAAATATTTGCAGGGGTTAACAAGACTTTCGGACCACCCTGTTCAATGATCCAGGATTCTCTTTCCATCCTCGAAGTCAATAATAGAAGTATTCGATTAATCTTCCGCATGCACATTTTACAACACGTCCAAGTACTCTCGCCCTATACATTTGATAACAGTGTTTCACAAGTAGCTTGCTATTCTTATCCTTGATTTTCCTATAACAATAATTTTCTTGCTTTCCTCCTGTTTTAAATTCATTCCAGAAAAAGAACTTGTTCTTATCCAGATCCTTATTTATCTTTGTCTCCACAGACAGAGTAATATAGCTATTTAACTAACTACTAACCGCCAAAACAGATTTAATCCTTTCGTCAAGTTGTTTAGGTTAGGTTAGAATATTCTTTTACTATTAAATAGTCGCGTACTTTTAATATATTACACCTTTTTTTAGAAGTTGACATATGAAAGATTTTCCCCATATTATTGAAAAGTATTACTGACTGTCATTTTAAAGCTAAGTTAAAGCCAATGTTTATTTGGCTTGATGAAGCCTAATTGGGCTTCCATAGTTGGTTGTTGTTTTGGTGGTTAAGGCTTTAGGCTTTCCTTGATTCTGACTGTCAGGATCTCGGCCTTTGGTAATTTTGGCATTTCAAGATTATGAGTTTCAAGATTATTATTTAGGAAATGGTGACGTTCTTGATTATGACCGAGTTAAGTTTGCCACATTCATCCTTTTTTTTACACACAAATCTATTACCCTCTCCCTATTTCCATCCCGAACAGGTATGCCAAAATTTCCGGTTATCCAATCTCATCCAGTCACCCATTCGTCCATTCATATATCCTTCTATCAAACGATACCAATTTTCAATTTAATCGACCAATCGCCTTAATTAATCCCAAATATCCCTTTCTCACTATCATTGCTATCATTATTTGGCTCATTCACTACAACCTCCTATTGATTCACCGACAAAAAAATCTCCCTCAAAATTACTGGCACACTCTTTCTACCCCTACTACCATGATTTACATTTAATCTCACTTGATATTTTTACTCTACACAAATACTTAATTAACTTTAATTTTTAATTCACATACTGCAGATATCTGCATTATTTCTATTTTAATATACACTTCTCTCACCCTCTTTTTCCATCATCCTAAATATCCCTTACGTTCTACGCGCATACTTGGTGCACAGTGGCGTGGATTGACCAAGAAAAGAGTCGAAGCCCATTCCCGCACTTCGGATTAACCGGCATGACCGAGTGGGAAACACGACCGCCGAAGAGGTAAGGCGATGGTTGGTCCTTTTCTCCCTGCTGAGGGGACTCTGGGCCCCGTCTGCCTCCAGCTTAACCTCTATTTCTTCCGCTACCACTTACCTCGTATTTTAGTATCGACTCTCTTTCACCCTCCATTCATCCTTCCATCCACCCGTATATTCTGTCTTTATCCCCCTTTTGTTGGCGCACCCGTTAACTGCCAGGGTATGATAATAATAGGTGATCACTCACCAAACTCGTTAGTAGATCCGCCTATCTAAGGTACTCTTTATTACATAACCACCTAACCCCTTGAAAACAAGCTCTGCTATCTACAGAGCTTCTAGTTGCTCGGTCCAAATTCGTCCTCTTACCAGAACCTAGCCTATTGGTAGTGTATACCGTGAGGTCCCTACCTGCGAAAAGGGCCGAAAAAAAACTGGCTCATAGCCTTCCAGTATACATATAGGGTAACTAAGCCGGCATCTTCCTCTATGTTCAAAGTTTCAGGACAAATTCGCCTGGATGGTGTACCGGGTGGAAGAAGGCCCAATTATATCGTACCTGTAGGCAGAATATGTGTAAATGTTCACATTATCGAATTTTCTGATCATATTTAGACTTATCTCTTCGAGTCTTTCCGAGGCGGACATGGGAAGGGCACACTGGAAACTCAACCGCTCGCCGGTGTGTGACGCCGCACTCTACCATGAACTTTACGAAAGGAGTAGTTTATGAGGAGCAACTTGTAGACTACTCATTAAACAACACCATCCTAAAGCTGGATAACCAAGAACCAGTTACTGTCAAGACGACAAAACTGGGACGAGCCTTGAGATCTACCCCTACACTATTTTTCAGGCTCGACCGTGAATGGCTCCTTGAGTTAGGGGAGGTGAGATTTCTCCAAGCGCTTCGGACATACGAATCCCTGCTATTGACGTGTAAAAACGAGTTTCCTCAAAGTCTGTATAATTTCCTCCAAGACCATACATGATGAATCTTTAACGTGTATGGTCTTTTGTATGAAGGCGGAGAGCCACACGATGCTTCCTCAAAGGATTGTGGCAGATATCTCCTGGAGAACGAAATTTCATCGTTCACGCTAGGATCGTCTCTCATTATGTGAGGCTAAGGACTTTGTCCTGGTTGGCCAGCGCTGTATGGAAAGGATTATGCCTCAATCTTAAAAAGGCAATTTCTCCATAGTGGCCCTATTATGCCTACGAGCACGATTGTTTCCGGGCCCATTCAGAACCCTTCTGCGGGTTTTTCCCCTCCTCCATTCAGAAGCACTTTCCTGGTAGAGCTGGCGACACAAAGGGTTCGCGCCTAGCCTAATTTAAAATCAAGGATCCCCTCCTTTCCCCAGTATGACCGTTTACAGTAAGGAGATAGGGCTGCGTGGCTCCACTAAGTTGTTAGAATCACAGAGGACAAACTCCCTAAAGGTGGTCGTAAGGCTGTCTTCCAGGGTTCACAAAGCTGCCACTAGAAAGGAAGACAGTACCAAAAGAGCTTCGGCCCCTGCGCCACCACCAAAGAGTGAGCGACTTAGAGACACGGAACCCTTCAAAAGATGGACTCCCTCCCTCCGGACCCGCTCCGCCCAGAGAAGTATACGGCCATTCCGTTGAGGATATTCTCTTCGAAAAAAGCCCCTACATCTCCTCCAAGCTAAGCCAGAAGGGCATATTCCTAAAATTGAAATACCATGGATTCGTCTAACTGAGAGGAGATGCGGAGACTCGTCTCCTCCCGTTTGAACTAGCGATCTTTTCTGCCGAGAACCTTGCTATGCGCGTGCCCCCTTACCACCGTACAAGGATATATTGGTTTTACGACCCCATCAGCACGGGTGTGGGCCGGCCAGGAAGATACGCGATTTACCTTCTGCATCCTGTCTCTGTTATTCTATTTGCAGTGTAAGTTTAGCTTGACGAGGATAAAAGTATTCTTTAATTTTTGCGTACATTCCACCATCAGCCGACTACGATGCGGAGAAATTAGGTTGTGTCTTGCCGTGTTTGTAGAAGCCCTTTCTTATTCCATGGGATGTACACCGTTGACTCTTTTTATAGAAGTAGAATCTGATCAATCCCAGGCGTCAAATTTTTTCGACCTGATCGACGAGATGGAGATGGGTGTCAAAATCTGAATAAGTTTACGTATCACTGTCCGAGACCAGTTTTTGTTCCTGTTTTGATCTACACTGTGTCTGATTTCAAGTTGGAGATGGTCTATTCCCTACATGTTAGTGATCACTCTCCCATTCAACTCTTATTTTATGAGCTACTGACGCCTGAAAGATACCTCAGTGGTGCTTAGATTGAGTGTATCAAATGCATTTCAGGTCGGAGGATAAGACCGTTTACTTTATTTCCGGTAACCTCATTGCCGTTGTCCTAACTACTTTACCAAGAACCTCTATTCTTTTTTGCATGCCGACTGCTTTTATGCTTATGAGCCGAGTGTAATAGGCCATCAGACACAAGCTTTATGCTTACATGCGTTATAAGCGCCACCCGAACGATTTCACTGTTCGTGAATTTCGTAAAAAAGAGCTAGGCTCTAGTATGTCGCTGAGAACGCCAGTCGCTCTTCCTAGTAAGCATACGTACCTTCACTTATCGTTAAACCCCTCTTGCCTGGGTGCGGAAGCGATTAAAAATTATTCTTGGCAGGTCCTTGGACTCTACTTCCGTGTTGGAACTTTTTGTGACTGATTTCTCCGCATGCTTTACCCAGTATGTAGCTCCGCCAGAATTCAATATAAGTCAGAATGATTCCGATGGCCGCCAACTTGACATTATCTCTAGTGACAGAGAAACCTTCAACGATTTATTTATATTGACTAAGTTTCGTTCCGCTCTCGTTTCATACGCCGACACCTACCCTTGGCCGTACGAAGTTTCGTATGCTATGCTTCGACACCAAGGTGAGAGAGGCATTATCATTCAGGTAATTTTGATTAATAGGATCTGGACAGAGGAGAACCTCTCAAACTCTTGGATAATGACTACTGTGTTCGCTTTTTGCAAACTAGGAATTGATTACTCCGCTCGATATGAGAGATAAAGCATTTTGCCAGAATCGAAGCCTTTATTTTAATCGGTAGCCACTTACAATGCGCCCTGAATGCTCTCAGAGCATTGAAATATCCATACACTCTTGTTCTCAGTATCCGAGCGGTTGTCCAGATTATTTTCTGCTTGATTCCTGGACATGTAGAAATTGCGTGCAATTGACGTGCCACAAGGACTGGGTGAGCAGCCAATCATTTCGCTCGTTCTCACACCATATGCATGGCAGGAATCAGAGCGTCCCTTCAGGCTGCCTGACAAAAAAGATGGGTAACGGCAAATAGAAATTAAGTTGAGCGCCATCACCTTGCGACTGTTCCCCTCCACCTATCCTTCATGATGCGACGACTTCATGTTGATTTCTCTCACCTAGAAAATTCGGCAAACTCGCGAGAGGCACCGTCATTCGATGGAGCGCTCCCCTGCACTTTACTGTGACAACTGCGTTGTTCCTCAGACTGTTCGGCACATTTTGAACAATTGTCCCAGTTTTAAGGATCTTTGCCTACGTCACCAATCCCGGTACCGAGATGAGCGGGTTCAGTACCGCACTCCCTCGGGACAAGTTCGTGCACACAGACTTATGAACTACTTGACGTTTCCTCCTCCATTTTATTTGACTCTCTTTCGTGGTGGTCGCATACTTCCGCACCAGGGAGAGGGCAGCTCCTCCCCGACGCCTGAACCTGCTACCTTCCTCTTCCTGCCATATGCTTCTTGTTCTCTTTAAATTTGTGTTTACTTTGGCCTTTGATTTTATTTGTTCGTTTTTTATTTTTTTATTATTTGTTATTTTTGTTTTTAATCTTGCCGAGCATTATGCTTTAAGATGATTGGGGAGACTTGTGCCCTGGTAGGCGGTCGCCAGATGGGCGCTTAAAAAAACAAAAAAACACGACCATCAGACCATTGCCCCCGTTGCGGATTATCCGACATTCCCGGATGGGGTCCACAAACATCGCGCCATTACCGCCGTTGTGTAATAACACAAATGACCGGCTGTGATCCACCCACAACCAACAGCCTTATTACAACCGTTTCGGAATGAGTTCTCGGGAAAAAGGTCAACAAACCTAAGTCGCGTGTTCTCAACTATTATGACCTATGACCTCATCACCATATGACTTTGCCAAAGAACTGATTGAAAAGTAAAATGATTACCATCCGACCCACGACTTACGGACCGACATAGAACATTATAGAGTCGCGGGCACGCGACTAAAAATCTCTCAGTTCAAACAGAGTCGGATAATTTGAATCTGTTAGATTTAAGGTGACTAACAAATTTTAACCGGTGGTTGAAAAAACTAAATAAATCATAAAAAGAGAGAGAATCAAATGAGAGGGTATATGAGAAAATGATCCTTCCTTTACATTTATTTCCATATTATTTAGTTGTTTGATTTTAAAGGAAAACACCGTGTAAGTTTATTTTTCTTGTCTTTTATGGCATCGCTGCGAACTGTTACAGATACACCCTTTCTGGGAGCGCCGCCAAGATTCTGGATAAAAACTTAAAGCCTCGTTTCGCCGATGATGCGAGAGCAACGCGTTTTTTCCACGGTTTATTAAAAGTTTCAATGAAATTATGAATTTTAAAGGCGATTTTGAGAGAGAATTGCATCAACGCTTCGTAATCAATTTTGAAAGTGCCATTTACATGAAAGGGGTTGTTATTAAACCCCATTGAGAGTTTTAAAACTACATAAGAACGGGTAGGAAAAAAGAGAATAATTAACTTAAATAAGGGTGAATTGAGGTTAAATCTGAGAATGACGACCAGACAAAATGATGGAGTTTTCCTCTGAATTGATGGTATCCTGTAATAATCTGAATTCAACACCACCTCATGATACAGATTTACTCCATCAACTAAGATTTTTGGATTGTTTCACCTGAAATTATTGAGGGTTATGGAACATTGAAGAGACGAGGTAACATCGTTGAGAGTCAAAGTTGCCGCCATTTTGGACTGGAAAAAAGACTTGATCATCATACGTGCGAAAATGATTCATTTTCACCACGCGAGTGATATGAAAGAAGAAGAATTGGCGAATATTTAACATGGTAATTAACCTACATGGATAATTTTACCTAGAAATGCTTACTGAAGACATCAATTTCTTCCACAGACGTAGTTGATATTTATCATGAAATTGAATGACAATTAAGAAGCTCTGATTTCAATCCATGAGATTTGTTTCTATTGAGTGAGGTGAAATTATAGCATTTATTTCGCTCCCAGAACATTTTATTTAGTTAAGGTTTCCCAAGATAGATGAAATCAACTTGCTAAAGGAGAACACGTAATGTTAGCATAAAAGTTGTTGTAAAATTGAGAGTACAATTGTGATTTGTGCTTGGTGAAAAAAACACGTAGTTTGGAAGAATAGAGAGGAACGAGAACTAGTGTTTGTAATTAGATTTATCTCCTGAATATTAGGCTATCTCAATGGTATTTTGCTCCAGGTAGTGTATTTAAATTTTTTAACCTCGGTAGTATGGAAACAAATTAACAAGAGCATGCCTTTATCTAGATACATATTAACTTTTATTTTATAATTAAATTGATTTCTGAATTAAACATTTTAAGCATATCTCAGTTTTTAATGTAACTGCTGAAGACGGAAGCCGGATGTATTCACACGTTCTATTCGAATGCGGCTTCGGATTACGTAATTCTTTTGCACAAAGAATCAAAAATACGATCACTAATTGGGCAGGAGTGTATGAGGGATGGTGTAGAATTTACAACAAGTTTGAAGCATCCAGATAAAAGAAATATTCTTTCTCACAACTAGGAAATATTCTCCAGGTTTTACTACGTTGTTGCAAATAACTGCACATAGAACGTTGCTTCTGCATAACATTTGAATTTAGAGTAAATGAGTTTGATAACAGAAATCCAATCCAACAAAACATTACCCTTAAAATACTTTAGCAAAGCAGGTGCCATTCTTTCTAGTTCAGCAGAAAATCGTAAGCTTCGAAAAATAGTTGAAAAGAGATTTTACGCAGATGAAAAATAAGATCCCACGCCGATTCGATCCAGTGACCTATCGTCTAAGAAGCGTGTGTGTTACGCACTCAGTAAAATTGGAATTAAAAGAAGCAAATGTAAATTATGTGTTAGTTCAGAAGAACAATATCCAAAATCAAATTATCTATTCAGAAAAATGCCAACCCTTATCAACTGGTCTTTTCAGGGTCTTTTCCAGAATAAAACATCTTCAATCATTTGGTCATTTCCGGGGAAAAACATTCTAAATCAACTAGCCTTCAATTGGAATTTTTCCGACAAAGACATCGCAAATCAATTGTTAGTTTCCAGATAAGACAACCCAAATCAATTGGCCCTTTTCGGAGAAAACAAACCCAAATTCATTTGTTTTTTCCAGAGAAAGAAATCTCAAATAAAAGGGTCTTTTCCTGAGAATGACTTCGCAAATAAATTGGTCTTTTCCGTAGAGAGACCACTCAAATTAATTGGCCTTTTCAGGATAAAGTAAGTCCAAATCAATTGGTCTTTTCGGAAAAAAGACAAAAAATCAATTAATCTTTATAAAGAGAAATAAAATCTATTGGTATTTTCAGAGAAAGACAACCAAAAATCAATTGTTTGTTTTTACCCTCTAAACATTCTCGGTTTAGGTCACAAATAAAATCGAAAGCAATATAGACTTCAGCTCTCACTTTTGAGGGAGGAGGGGTTCTCGAAGGTTATACTATCTCTTATAAATGAATAGAGAGAATATTAAACAAGAAAAAAGGGGAATATCGACACTGAAGAATGGAAGATTGTCTGCACATCTAACTTTGATTTATGGAATAATGAAGATGAATTATACGATCTAAATCAGAACTGGGGATTAATTTACCATAGCGCGAAAACAAATCAGATTAACCACAATGGAAATCCTGCTAATGCAAAAAATAATTCTTTAAGTCCTGACCTGAAAATCACGTAGCTCTCGAATGTGACAAAGATATTGGGGAAAAACGATTACTTTACGAATCGAATGTTGGATAAATCTTTTCATATTCCGAACAAATCTGTATTTAAGAAAAATTCAAAATAAATTTCAGTGCAAAGAGAAAAAGGAATGGAACAGATCAAAAGAGACAGACTGGTTGCTTGCTCACTCTCCATAGTCGTCGCAGGCGAGTCTCTTAATTCGGCCGATAGCTCGCTGCCCGAGTTAAGCCGGGCGAACTCATTTGGCAACCAAATTTTCAACGAATAAGTGAAATGGCTAAAGTGGCCTCTGGAGAATGCCAAAATATGTATCTCGTTACCCTTGTATGATTTAAATGAGGCTTAATTGTCCAACTAGGCCAAAAAGAAAATGCATCAGCCTCCAACGTGATTTCATATATGAGATAAAAATAAATAAATACAAAATAGGACAGAATAGTTAAAATAAAATTGGCCATTAACAAGTACACGTAAGCAACAAATATATTTGTTCTGAAACAATTTCAACTTTTTAATAAAGTTCCCACATACCTGAAATCCAAAAGTAAAACTGCAATGAAGCAAACGAAAAAGTACAAATCCTTAGGGCTGGGCAATATCATTATTGGCTCATTCAAAGATGCGAGAAATGAAGTTGAACCTAAGATAGCGACTTAATTTATCGATGGATTTAATCAAATCAAACTCCTGATAAGTATTGAAATTTCATAATAATTCTGCTGCGAAAAAAGGGAGATAAAATATCTTCTACACTAAAACCAATCAGCCTTCTATCCTTTGTCTGCAAACTTCTTTGGAAATATCAGAATTTACTTTTGAGATAAAAAATAGTCGCCGAAGGAAGACACAATTTGGAGAAAAGAGTTTTAAAAATATATAAAATACTGGAAGACAATTTTACGGGACCGACGAAGATTTATAAAACTGAAAAATCTTTTCTTTCGTCTCTACGTTGCATATAGTTGAAAGAATGATAAAAAACCCTTCATCATCGTCGCATTTTCTCGATCTCTATGTAGGGAGTCCCATGTTCATGTGGTTCTACTTTTCCTTTGTTAATTATACTTATTCTAAGCGCTTTTATCGGGGTTTTATTTTAATAAAAGGGATTTATCATTTTTAATGAGAATAGGAATAGTAAGAGATTAGTAGAATTTTAATGAGACAACCTTGCCTGTCAAAGACGTTGTTTCAGCAATAAAATGTACACCAATAATCCAAGGTTTAGAAAAGAAGATAGAAGGGATATAGGAGTAAGAGTCATTTGCTTATGATAGATAAAAGAACTGAGTGATTCTTTTATAGGAAAACTGTGGATAGTAGAAAGGACGGATGAATAAATAGTAAAAAGCTGTTAAAGCAGTGACATAAAAATTAGTGTGTCAGAAATTTAATAAAAGGAGTCAAAAAGTATCAAAAGGGCGATACCTACATTTCAAAGCACAAAGAGAATTGAAGCCCTTCATGACCAAAGAGATACAGGACGTTTCACCAGTCACTCTTGATAAAGTGATGCAGAACTTTCATTCGAGAACACTCGAATGCTTGGAAAGTACTGGAGCACAAGCGAAGGAGTCCTTTTTTAAATCAAATATATTTTTTAACTTATATCTCTACTCTTTCCAATTCTATAGAGTATTTTATGAATGAAATAAAATACTAAGAATATATGGCTCTTCTTTTGGGTCACATTTTTCTGGACCACTCTACATACAAGACGCTGTTTAATTAAATTTTTATTGTATAGACAGGATCCGAACCTACATTTATAAAATGTTTGGGGTACTACTACATTAGGTCCAAGCTTCGAAAATATAATTGGCTTTGTTTTAATCTAATAAATCGTATTTTAAATTATTTATGTTATATTAAAGAATTATAGGTGGTATTATGGATAATCAAGAAAAATGACGCCTGTGAACCCTTCGGATGACAGGCAACCTGTAGCGTCATCGGAAATCACTTAAAAATAATCATTGATGGAGACAATTTATTCTTGCCATGAGTCGAGATGGCCTAGAAATCGCTGTAATTTAGATTTATCGACAAATCGTAAATAAAATTTCATCTTTACATTCTTGTTTGTCCAAAGATAAGTTTGGTTTCTTTCATATAAGGCTGTGCCATTTTTCAATATTTGCGTCCTCCAAATTATTTTGATTAGTTCATATTTTTATTTACATCAAAGGCCATTTTACCCTCTGAAAATTATTCGACCATACTTACATTTTTTATTAGTCTCGATTAATTTACGGTAGATGATTTTAGACCGATTCTGCGTAATTTTATAGAAATGATAATTGGCTATTAAAATCCTGTCATTTGGCTAACCGTCGTTGTGTTTCCTTTCTTCGACTGTTTTCTGGTTGGACACAGATTAAAGTTTTATTTCTTAGGGAGAAGAAAAGTTTTTGTTCTTTTCTCAACGAATATAAATAACAAACAAGAATTTTAATATGTATCGTTTATTAGCACCATAGAACCCCGACATATCTGGGGTCAAAATCCGAGTAAACAAAGAATAACACATAATGAACCTTTAGATCATCAACCATATTTATGCTCCTTCATCTTAACCTTACATCATTGTGTCGCTGACAGACAATCCGACATTATCATATCACATTGGTGTGACTCCTACTCTTAATTCTTTCATCATCTCCATTCCTTCTTTCGAAATTTCCTCTAAACTAAATAAAATTTGCCCCATATCCCTTACCTCTCACTACCCAAAATGTGGAAAACCTGCGTATCAACCAACTAATTCTCTATTTCCCGCTTCATTGGCTTATCGCAGTTAGAGAGGTGTACATATGTATTGTGCTCCTCAGTAGGTCAGGATTCATCCATAGCCAAAACCGCCACATCGCATGAACCAACAAACTCCATCTGCACTTTAACATAGATTTCTTCATCTCTCATACATTTTATTCACAAACACATCTTCACATACCTACACAGCTCATTTTCTGCGCCATCATTTTGTGCATCAAATACCACCGGATTTTATCTCCTATACTCTTATCACTTCTCCGAGTGGATACGGAGTTAGACTTCAAGCGTCGAGGCAAGGGTTTGAGCTCAGCGAGCACTGAGGGAAAACTTTCATGTCCGTCACGAGCTGGCCATCGCTGACGGATGCGATGATGCTTACTCCAGCGGAGATTAATTAATAGGTCCACATGCATCATCACGCAAATGCGAATACGCAATATCGATATCATTCTCTTCTTGTATTCAGAGCAACGTATATCCTCTCTTTTCTTTGTTCCGAATCCCTGCCGAGGGATATTTTTTTAAAGAGGACCTCTCCTCTGGCGACCGGCAATAATCGCATGGCCATCTAAAATACATAGCCTATTTTTGGCTCATTTAAAACACACTAAAAGAACCTGATCGTACCCAAAATGCCAAACTATCAAATACTATCAAGAAAGCCCCTCCTCTTCTAGAAACCCAATATCATACCGTCTACAGATGAATAAATTGTCCCTAGTACAAAGGACAAGCCGTAGCGACTCAACTCGTCCCGTTCCCTGGAACCTTAGAGGCAATTAGGGGTAGGTCCACGGGTAGGGTCACGGTTTAATGGCACTCAACCTTTGATTCCTGTTTACATCTCTCATCTTTCTTATTTGCCCTGTAGATCTAAAGGCGGATCCGATTCCTGGTGTGTAGTCAGAAGAAGAAAATGCAAAAGGCTTATACGATCGCCCAGTCCTTCTAAACAGTTTGGCGCACTCATCAGCGTGCTAATTACGTGTAATCCCTAGATATCCAATAACCCAGAAAAAGACAATCTCGATATCAGATTCACGGCACGCGTGGCGTAAAAGATTTTGCAAACTAAGTGGTGCGGTGATTCTAATGTTTGAGGGTAATCAGCGCACCGTTTGAGTTGATAAAATCACTCTCCGGTCAAAGAAATGGATACGATTCTTAACCTCTCGACCTGGCTGGTTTATTGCAACCAGCTCAGCTGTCAAGAAAGAAGCTGCGCTCGCAAGTAGCTCGCCGGCTTTAAAAAAGAGGGCAAAAAACGTGAAAGCTGTGCTCTTCTTGGGATTTGCAGGTATCCATTTAGAGTAAAATTGCTCCGGTTTGAGAAGATGTGGGCTCCATGAAACTCGAACGCAGTATTCCTGGTGCTGCAGAAACTTTGGGACCAAAGACCTGAGGACAAACGTTGAAAGGTGGAACACACAAGTGTGACGTAGAAGGCATACCCAGAGGTACTACCGTCTCGCGAGCTACATAGACATTGGGTATAATTGGCGTCTCACTGCAGCATACGTACTGTCGAGATCAGCCGCAGCTGAAATCAGAACCGTTGGCAACTTGACACTACTGCGCGCGTCGGTAAGAGAAGGACATCTCCCCAGCATCGACAAAAAGGCTTTATATCTGGGATGAGATGAAGGGACCGTTTTCGAATGGAGATTGATGAGGTGGATCTGGTACATCTCCTTTAATTCATACTACAGTGCGGACTCGTAAAGTTTGCGTCTGTAGTCTAGCTTAAACGAACAAAGCATCATAGAGAATATAATATTCATTACTTATATATTGTACAAATGTTTTGCATAATAATTTAGTCGTCTTACATTGAGGATGAACAAATTTTCCAACACTCGAAAAATATTTTATCAATAAGTTTAACAGTAACCAAATAACTTAAATCTTAATCAAAATATGTGGATTAGAATAACTTAATTGTCGTAGATGAGTTAGATTTCACTGACCTAAGCTTGCCCACACTAGACGCAGTGGGCCCGGGAGGAAGGGGCCCTTTTTAAGTATGGGGGATATTCGAGTGCGTGTATTTCGTTAACCGACTTAGAAAATAGATTAAGGGCTTTTTATGTCGTTCTGAGATTTAAACAAGAAAAATAAAAGTAATCTTTACTATTATACAATCAAATAACAGAATTTAACAATAATTTATATACTATGGGCTAACTAATGGTTCAGCGATTGAAATAATTAACAATGAAATGCTTCAGCACGAGCTATAAGTAGTACAATATTTACTCGATGGAAAACGGGGGGAGATTAGGGGGTGAATTTTCGTAGTTGGAAAGCGTCACGCCTCTTCAACGGTGATAGAGAAAACGGTAATAGGCTTACGATTTTTAAAGAATTAGGAGGGGGCCTCTAGTGTTGGTTCGAGGGAGTATCCTTGCAGGGCACGGAGCAAAGCGCGTATTCCAGAATGAGTCCTTACGTCTTTGAGTGCCGTAATTCTGAACAACTGGTTTCTTGCTTGCGAGTCCTCAGAGTTAAGGATGTCGCGAATGAAGTAGCGCGTGTGTCCTTAGGCTGGTTCTAAAGAATCCTCGTGATTAACCCTTGGATACCGCGTGAGCAGTGCCTGCCTCCTGGTTGAATACTAATTTGTTCGTTTCCGCGCGGGAAAATATATAATGCTTCGCTGGAAGCGACGTTGTTTGCCGTCGGAAGTGGTTCCCACTCCGATTCAAGACGCGGCGAGTAAAGGCTTAGCGCCCTTCGCTAATTTAGGTTCCGGGCTCAAGCTAGACTGGTTTCGCTTCGTTATCGCCCTGGAAATTTACCGAAAGATGCCGGTTTAAGATTCGTTCGTCTGTGAGATACCCCCGTTAGGCTTCTTAGTATGCGTGAATCTCTCTCTCTCTCTTCCTCTGACATTACTCTATTATGAAATGAGCAAACGCAAACTTCAAATTAAAAGACCTAAAAATTGAATTATTCCAATTTGATAGTGAAAAAGAATTCATTAATAAGAAGTAATATATATTAAAGTACTAATGACGAACTTTTAAGTGGAAACTGTGGTTGAATGAATAATGATTATTATTCTATCTTGTTACACTAATGTTTTCAGCAATTAAGACGTTTGCAACTTAGTAGCCCTTCATCGTCTTCTCATGATGCAGCTCGGTTGTTATCGAGGCGAAAACGAATGAGCTCTCTACTGAATGTATGAACGAAATTGTTAACGTTTACCAATAAAGCAGCTGCCGCGGTTAGAAAAATTGGCATAAAGGTTTGTTTTTTGTTCATTTTTCCCTCTATTTCTCTCTCTCTTTCTCTCTCTCTCTCTCTTTTTCTCTCTTTCTCTCTCTTCCTTTTCGTGAATACCTGTAATCCTCATTCAACTATCTTAAAGAAATCGAGGAAAATATTGTCATTCTTTTTATTATGTGATAATCATAATTTTACGTTGTTGTTTTTTTTGACTGCCGTCTTGGATGATGGAAGAAAAAAATCGATACCAAAAAATTTGCTACGTCAAAAGATCGTGATCGAATGAGTGTCTTTGGTTTGAGTGTCGAATGAGTGTCTATTCTCATTCCTCATTTTTACAAAGCATTGGTTGGTGAAGATCTAGTCTTTACATTCCTGTCAACCAGATTATATATATATATATATATATATATATATATATATATATATATATATATATATACATATACATATAAATATCGCTTTACAGGATTAGCCGTTATATCTAATAATAGAATAATCAGGTTTGGCCAGGAGCAAACCCGTTTCGCAACTCGTCGAGCCAACGACGGTCGTATCACACGATCGATATAATTATTTATACATAAAAGACGACCGGTCTTTATAGAAAAAGAGCGAGCTGATTGTATAGTAGCTTGAGGGGATTGTTTTCAGATCCAAAAAAGCCAGATTATTTTTTTAGAAATCGTGCGAATTACACAGGTAATTTTTAATGTTTGTGAGCTTTCGAAGTTAAAGTTCCTATGTGGATATGTTAAGCGTATGATTTAAAAATGATGAGTGGTCACATATTTTGGATAGTAAGAGAAAACATTGATCATTAGTCACTCCCGTCACTAAAGATGGTTGGGCAGGTAGGCAATCCCTGGTCGACCTTCCTCTCGGTTCCTACTGCCTTCTTCCTACCGGATTAATGCCGGAAGAGGGACTTTGTCGGGAGCCGAGGAAAGAGCACTAGGATTTAATGAGAAATAAGATGAATAAAAGTGACGTTGATTAAAGTTTACCATCTTCTTAAGCAGTGGGGTAGGAAAATAGAATGGAAGACTTCCATTGTTTGGGCCTACTAATTAACATGGAATCTAAATCACGAGTCACTATTTATGTACGTATGCTTCCTTTCTACTCTTTCATCCACCCAGGCGATCAGCACAATTTCTCTAAAGTGACACAAGGGCACGTAATTTCTGTTTCTCTCTCTCTCTCTCTTTCATAATTATTTAATTTGTGGTCCTAAGGAAGGGAGGGAAGTCTAATATCTATCGCCATTCGATCGTGTTTCTGGGTAAAGTAATCGGCCACGACCGCGAAATAGTAGTCTTTTATTTTCAGGGATCTACGGTACTCTTCAACCCATATTCGTAGATTGTTCAAATTTTCTAACTGAACGGATTTTTTGGCAGGATGGAAAATTCATTGTTTAGAATTAAAAATATTCTTTTATTTTCACTTTCCTTTCAGTTTGATTGATGTATTTGCATCATTATCTCGTATTCATGAGATATATGTACACCCACCCACCCACACACATATATATATATATATATATATATATATATATATATATATATATATATATATGAGAAATTAAACCACATTCTCCGAAGACAATTTAAGTGAGAACAGTTTAGGTATATGCAATACCATGCAACGATTGCCATAAAGTTTATATAGGGAAAACGGGGAGAAATCTAGACAAGAGATTGTACGAACACATAAGAGATATTAGAGTGGGAAGCGAAAGCAGTGGAATATTTTGCCATGTTAGAGACAAGAATCATACGATCGATTTCAATGGAAGTAAAATGGTATTTAAATCGGCTGACTATGTTAACAGAAGAATCGTAGAATCGAGCTTGATGTCGTCAGTTCCTAATTTAAATCTATCTGAGGGTCAATTTTCTTTTAATCCTGTAATAAGAAAGCAAATAAACAAAATAGTAAAATGTCAGCCCTTCAATATGTTTGGGCCTAACCCCCACCTCCCCAGATTAGCCACAAGTAGGGGATTGGGGAAAGAAAAAAAGAGGGGATCTTGTGTTATGCTTATATGCACTTTTCTTATATTTTCTACCCAGTGTCAGTTGAAAAAGGGTGTGAGATACACCGAAACTGTTCTGAATTAAATTGTCTTCGGAGAATGTGGTTTAATTCCTCATCTTTTCTTGCGATATTGCATTAATTTTCATCATATAATATATATATATATATATATATATATATATATATATATATATATGTATATATATATATCTCATCTCCTATGTCCATCTGGGCTGAGGAGGTGTTTTATCCTAAGTCTTGGGTATGCACTCGGGGTCTTCTTCTAGTATGGACGTAGTTATCCTCTCCAGTTCTTCGTATATCTTCTCCAAGGCTGCGTCACTTAGGTCAGCTGTGGCGTTGTTCATCCGTGGTTGTTTTACTCATACTATCTCTTGTTAGAAAAGTTCACACCTGAAGCAGTATTTATGTGCTCGGCGGATGTATGAGCCGATTACGCTTATTTTATACCTTTCTGGGCATTTACTTTCCTCATTGAGGCATCTACCTATGTCCGTACTTTTTCTATGTACCTTATTGATGTAGCTACCATTGATTTTATGAACCTCAACACTCGTGAACAACGGTTACTCAAACAGCATGATTGACAAACAACTCCAATCATTTTTAAATAACTATTACAAACATGCGGATAAAACTGAAAGTAATCATGGAGAAGTCAACAAAATCAAAATGTATTACAGAAACCAGATGTCCATGGCCAATAAAATAGATTACAAAAAATCAAAGAAATTATCAACCGTATCATCAAGGTTAAAAATCAAACGAATAAAACCTAACTCATCATTGATTATAAAACAACAAAAGGCAGCAATCTCTGGATGAAAAACAACATCTACCCCGATAAAGACTGTAAGCTTCATGAAAACTCAAAATATATTGGCATGACAACCACTACACTTTCCAAACGTTTAACCATGCATCTAAAAAGCAGAGGGCCTAAGATACATATGGAGAGTGCCCATAATATTGAACTACAGAGAGATATGCTCATTGATAACAACATTATTAAAAGAAAAGAAGGCAATAAAGCAAGGCTGAACATCTTAGAAGCCATATTAATAAATGAAGATAAAAAAAACGGTATATTTATTGGAGAGAAAGAATACATATACAAATTAGCGTTACAAAAAAATAGTTAATAGTGGGAAAAAAGTTGAGCGGAGAGGAGAAAGTTACACAAGTACTAGTAAGAAAAGAAATGGGTTCTCCAGGTACTACCGGAGGTCATATTTTTGTATATTTACTCAGTTATTTTAATCTTTTATATTAAATGAGTTTAGTTCTCCAGGAAATACTGGAGGACAAATATTTTACATTTTAAAAACATGACATTTTTTCATGACAGAGAATTATATCTCAGAAATTACATCTAATTTTAATATATTGTTATCTTTTGTACAAATTTCACGAAGACATTGTTCGTACTGCCAAAAAATATGTTCACTTTTATCACGGTTTATTAATTGATTCTATTATTAATATTCTTAATCACTAAACTTTGTTATTGGCCACTAAATATTGTGTTCATTATTAAACACTGAACTATTATTCTTAATTGTTAATTATTCAATATTGCTAACTGTTTATTTACTGCTTTTATTATTTCACGAAGTCCTTATGCTTATTACTAAGTATTATTATTCACTGTTTATTATTAGTTACTAAGTATTAAATTTATTATTAACCACTGAATTATTAACTGCTAAATATTGAGTATTGAGCACTGTTTATTTAATGAGATTATTATTAATTTGCTTAATCGCTCAACTTTGTTATTCTTACTAGCCATTAAATATTATGTTCTTTATACACCACTGTTTATTAACGCAACCACTGACTATTGAATGTTTTTATCATTAATCCCTTCAACCTCTGAATTTTAGTATTATTATACACTTTCTTCCTTTTTCTTTTTAACCACTGTTTTTTTAATTAATTCACTTAATCTATGGATTTACTACTATTGATACTAAATATTATATTCATATTTAATCACTGCTTATTATTTTTAATTGATTATTACCCACTGTTTATTAAATGTTTTTATTTTTCCTTCGTTTAATCACTGAATTTTATAATTGTTAACTATCATTCACTTTTACACATTTTTCCACTAAACGATATCGGACTTTTTTTGACCACTTTTGATTTTTTTATATGTTGACATGTTTACGGTGTGTACACAAGAGTCTGGGATGTAGATGGTTCTTTCTTTCAACAATCCTCCTATTTCTTTCGGCGACCAAGGACCTTCGTAGGTCCATTTGTAGTCCCCGCGAATAATTCCTTCAATCAGGGCCTCCAGGTCACCTTTCGGGGGCTTGCACACTACAGCGCCGAATACATTGAGTCCCACGTCAGCGACGTTAAAGAAGAATCCTCGCAACAAGATGCTTCTTTCTCGCGTTAGGGGTACTCCGGGATAGTCCAAAATGTCATCGTCCTCGTCTTCTTCCCCGTGAAGTGTATATTCTTGTTCTTCTGTCTCTTCTTTCCTTCGGGGTTTTGTCTTCTTCTTTTTCTTTTGCCGTTTCATTTTTAAGCCTTTTCGAGGGCTTTCGCCTCTTGTTTCTTCTCCTTCTGTAGTTATTTCTTCTTCTGTGGTTTTCAGTTGTTGTTGAATGTCGGCAGGTTCTTTTACTTTTTCTTGGGTTGTTTTGTTTTGCTGTGGGTCGTCCACAAATTGTATTTTTAGCACTTCTTGTGAAGGGGGATTGGGAGGAACCCTAAGTTTTTTCCTGATACCGTTCTTCTGTAATAGCTGGTTTAATTCTTCGGAAAAGGTCCCGGGGTTGGCTAGGTTTGCCAAGTGTGCGTAGATGACCATGGTCATTATTTCTTTGCATTCACTTGGCATCACCAGCTTTGGTGCCGTTATTTCTGTGGCTGTTGGTTTTATTGCCGCTGCTGCTTCTGCGAAGTTCTTTGGTTTTGCCTCCTTTTCCTTTTTTGGACTTTTCACGTTTGTCTCTGATTGCCTCTTTGCGGACGGGACACCTCATGGCCAAGGCCCTGTGGTCCCCTCCGGAGTTTGTACAGCGTGTTTTTTCAGAGGTACACTCCTTTGATCCGTGTCCTTGTTTAGAACAGATGGAGCATGTAACGTCGGTAGCTCGACACTCACTTGTTGGGTGTTTTTCCACTGCCATGCATTTGAAGCAGGTTTCCAACTGAACCAATTCCTCCGCTTCTATTTGTTCAGGGGCAACGCGGAGGTAGAACCCCATGAGTCCCTCCTTAATAGCCATCTTTGTGCCATTTCCGTGGTTAAGAAAATAACTTTGGTGCTTAGAAAGCTCAGCCTTAATTTCTTTACAGCTGTTGTCCGTAACGAAGGGGCCGAGCTTTCTGAGGATGACTGATCGACGCACCATGATTTCGTGGGGGATAGTAGCTTCAAGTCCAATCTTCCGAAGGGGCTCTTTAGCTTTGTCTGACATGATTTTTTCGACGTCCTCGGGAGTCCAGCATAATGCTGCCCATCCTTTGGGCATCTCAATTAGTCTTAGAAGTGCTACGTTGAGCGGGCCAAAGATAGTCTCCACCACCGTTTGCTGGCTTAGGTTTGTTGCTCCACTGATGATACCGGGGGAGATCCGTTTTACGTCCATGGCGGGTGGCCACATGGCCCCCTTCTCGTAACGTTGCTCCCCTTTATTCCTGGTATTAGTGTACTATTCTTGGGGTTAGTTTTTCTCCTTTTCCTTCCGAAAAAGAATGTCTGGCAAGGGCGTTTTCACTTTATCACTTAACTTTTCCTCCTTTGCCACGTCCAGACATGATGAATTCCACCTATCAAATGGTAAGGTACTACTCCACTCGACTGACTCCAAGGTACTAAAATGAAGATAAGCCATTGGACATTGGATATAAAAAGTGTGCTGAAAAGGAAAAATACACACACACACACATATATGAGAATGCAACTGCACTCACGTATGCATCTATGCATATGATAGTGGAAGAAAAATAGGTAGGGATAGATTTCCCCAATGAAAAGTATAGAGAGTGGGGGGGGGGAGAAAATCCCTGGTGATAGGGAATCGCAGGCGAATTTGAGTTTGATGTAAGCCGGCTATCAACAGTCAAGCGACAAGCTGGAATTGCACATTAAAACTATTTTAAAAATTCCACTTATAGGAGTGGCACATTTCCTCTAACGTTACGTTTAACCAAGGCAGTATATATACCCCTTAAAAATAGTTTTCTTTCACTCTTTCAGATCCTCACTCCACTTATTACATCAGGAAAGGAGGCAAGAACATTTTAAAACGCTCCGAATTTGATCGAATAAGATTCAAAGCTCAGCAATTTAGTCTGGTTTTTACAAAACGAATTCATTTAAAAGAGAGATGAATACTTGACAAGTGATACACCATCTACAAGATGGAATAAAAAAGATAGTTAGAAGAGAAAGTTGGCAAAGGAAATTAATTAAGGCAAAATACACAATGGTCTTCAACAAAATTTGCATATATATATATATATATATATATATATATATATATATATATATATTATTGTAGTTGGGTAGCAGTCTTTATTCAATGCAAATTTTGTTGAACATTGTGAAATACTCCTCTTTTTTTAATTTTAGAGAGGAATATTTAGATGTTTTAAACAAACGGAAGGAAGAGAGAACATAATTTTTGCATTCTTTATGTTTATTTCGAAAGAGTAAGGTCCTTTTTGGTGAGTACTGAATCGTACCCGCCTGCTCTTTGCCAATCGTCAGCGTCTGACATCACTTTTATCTTCTTAATTTCGTTTTGTTAAGGTTCTTCCGTTTTTTCCGGTCTCTCTCTTCCTGATTTTACATAGGAGAGAACGGAAAAACCTTAACAAAACGTATTTAAGACCATAAAGGTAATGTCAGACGAGGCAGTACTACATCGAGTATTTTTAATCATATTAGCACTTTCAACCACTAAATTTACTATTCAAAAGCACAAATCATATATAATTGTAAAGACTTCCTTAAAAGAAAATAATAGAATCTATATTAATAGGAAAACTTCTTAATTTTAATTTGTCAGATGGTGTGTGTGTAATGAAAAGGCGTTTCCTCAATTCAGAACTTAACCAATATTTATTATATTTCAGCTTAAATTCATAACTATTTTGAGTTCAATATCATTCAAAATATAACTAAAGAACATATATTAGCAAAAAGAGCACAATTCAAACGTTTAAATAGCTAGGAGTTAAAACAAGTAGAAATTGCTAAAAAACATCAAGAATTAGAGTTCAAATCCTATGAAACTATATCAGTAGACCAAGAGTTTTAGATAACGAAGTGGCAGGAAACGTTTTAGACACATAAAAAAGACAAATCTATCATTTGGTCTTCACTTCAGAATCGCAAAACAAATCTTCTGAACCTTTTGGGGAAGTTCTTCGATGATTTAAGTTAAAAATAATATGATCCAGAACAGTTAGAAAGATACTTAAATATATAGGGCTAAAACGATGCACGGCGAGAAAGAAGCCTTGGATATCTGAGGTCAACAGAAAAAAAACCTTCTTTTGTGAAGCAAACATAAAAAGAAATTGTTTAGGTGAAATTAATTATCAGCTATTGTAGAAAGACAATAGCTTTCCTATATGAGATTTATGTAATTTACTTGAAATATATTTGGAAGAAAAGTAAACACAAATGTAACTTTTTTGTAACAATTTTGCACCTTTTAATCACTTCTGTGAGATGGAGAATTAGTTAAACACATCACTCTACTTGTGTGGTACCAATTCTGAAGCATAGGGGTGGTTCTATCTTGGTATTGGGCCATATTAATTCATCAGGGCCAGGGACAATCTTTCAATGCCAGGAGAGAATGAAGTCCACAACTTAAATCACAATGATGCCAAATGTTTTAGTGCCGTTTATCACGAAATTTCATCACAGAAAAACAAGAAATGAAGGTATATTTCAGCAGGACAAACACAATGCCATACATTCAACCACACCTAGAAATGGATTGGAAAAATGGGGTGGGCAGCCCAGAGCGCAGAATTAAACCCAATAGAACACTTGTGGGGAGTGATTGTAAAAAAACAATAAAAGTTCCATAAGTATAAATAAAACAGAACTGTCTGAAAAATACAAGCTTAGTGAGGAAGGAGAGCGCCAAATACCTAAGGGAGAAAATTTGATCAAATCCATTTACGAATATATATAGATGTAATTAAAGGAAAAAGGGTTCTAACTATGTAATAAAATAATTAACAATATGTCAGGGGACGCTCAGCAACCCATGTCCACTATTCTTCTGCTAGATCGCCCAAATCCTATCTAAATAAAATACATGTTACTCCTGTTCTAAAATTTGATGTTTAAAAGCAAAAAATGTATGTTAAAATACCTCACATAGGTTCACTTTTCAATAAATTTATCATTGACTTTAACAGATGTTATCAAGATTATATCAATATACCTAATTGTATTTTATCCAAATTAATAGCTTATCTCTTAATTAAAACCTACCTAACTCATCAGGAGAGACTCCCTAATGCTACGCAGGTCCACGGTTACCTATGGCTTTATGAAGGCGAGTTGTTACCAAACTTGTTACAATTAGAACTGAGATACACACAAATTTACTAAACCGAAAATTTTCAGTAAGAAACCATTTAAATTCTAACAAATCCCTATTTTCCCCCCAAAAATTATAAAATATGGGGTTGTGTGGATAAATCCATGGACCTCAGATTTTTGAATCATTAATCATCAAAATGTTAAATACTGAATAAATTCTAATGCTTTTAATTCAAAGCCATACAATATCTTCAACTAAATTTTAAATAACTTTAATTTATTTCGATTTAGAATTCACAGATATATATATATATATATATATATATATATATATATATATATATATATTAGGGTGGTCCCACCCCCCACCCCCCAATTTTTTTTAGTTTTCTATCTCTACTTGCCTGATTGTATTACCACATTGAACAGTAGGTCACATACTCAATTTCATCAAAATCAAACAATATTTACTGGTCGCTATATGGATCTTAACTTATTAGTCTGCTGGTAAATAAATTTTTGGGATAGAAATGAACATTCTTTGCAAATACTAGTTTATTTGAAACAGATCTTGGTGTTTAAAGACAATTTTTTTAAAAATATTTATATTAAAGTGAAAAGAAAAAAGTTAAATTGCAAATGGTTTCTTTTTGACAAAAATTATAACTAAAATTGCTGATGAGGCAAATTTTTCTGATGTTTTACCACAAGTCTGAGAAGCATCTCTTCCTGTTATTCATCTTTTGTTAGAGATGCATTATAAGATTTGATAAGTGCAATCCCTCTTTCTGCTGGATCGTAAACAACCATTAAGTTAATTGTTCGACGTTGAAATTCTTGAAAGAACGTATTCTCTTCCCAAGAACTTGGGTTAGTCTTCAGGAATGTATCCTCTGCAAACTTGTATCCATCTTTCATTAGGAGACTTAAGTTTAGCTTAGTTTTTTGAGTTATCAGTTCATGCAAGTCCAAATCCTCGATGTTTTTTGTAAGATTTAATCGGCGACAACTTTGGTGTTTTCATTACGTTGGAGATTGGAGACCATCTTCTGTTTGGTCTTAGCATTAATTCTATGATCGAAAAATGCAAGACCAACAAGATGTTCTCCAACATACTAAAGGTGTCGGTGAAGGGCTGTGGTTGCTTCTTTAGATATTGTCTGATTTTATGTACTTTTGCAAAGTTTTAAAAGGCAGAATTTCATTTAAAGGAGCATTAATTCCCAAATGGGCTTCATTCTAAAAACGCGATTAGACCAAAGAAATAAAAAGAGAGCACTTTGTAATATTGGCCTTTTCAGGCCCCGTTAGTTTCAGTTGATACTTAAACAAGTATATTTTCAGGACATATATAGCCTTAGCCATCCAACGTACATGAGGATTCCTCATGGGGCTCTTAATGTAACTTCTTATAAATGCCCCCAAGAAAGATGAGACTAAGTCGCAGCAATTCTTCCTAATCGTCACGCAACTGACGAGATTTCAAACTTCCTGAAATTATGGGACCATTTCTCTTCGAAGATTATGCATTACTGGATTGACGAATAAACTGCTGCTATCAGCCTCTATAAATGAATCCTTTTTAATGACGACCATTGTTTCTTTTAAACGTTCAAAGAGACTCCTCTTGTGACCACTTGTAGGCCGAAGTAAAATATTGCAAGCACATGACAACATAATTTCGAAAATATGATGACAGCACGCAATCCAAACAAGCTGCCTTCCTAATACTTTCTTAATTATGGTACAGGCTCCTTTTAGTAGGCCTGTATTTGATGCAGTTGTGTCAAATACAATGCCTTGAACTTCGTCACGAAGATTCCAGTTATTAATTGATGAAATGCATGCCATAGCCTGTTCTTCTCCTGTTGCTCATGCTATTTTTAACAGACCAAGAAGTTTTTCCATTCCATTTACAAAAACTATTATTGCAATTCGTTCTACTGTTTTCTTTGCCTATTAATAGCAGGTAGTAGTTTTCCATCCCAGTGATGAAGGTTCGGTCCTTCAACAGACAAGGAAGCTTTGTCTTTATTGTATGTTGCCTCTCTTACTTGCCTTCTGGAACGTCGTTTAGAACTCCTGGAAAGTGTCGTAGCTGCAATATCCTGATCCAAGGCTTGTGCTATTGATCTAACAACCATTGTTGCTTTTCTATCCGTAATATTTTCACGATCAAGAACAGCAGCCACACCTGAAGTTTTAAAGATATTTTTTGAATTTAAGGACTACATTGTGCATTCTTTTTTCTAGTTGAAGAAGGTGGACAAAACTCTTTGTCTGCTGCAATTAAACTTTCTCCTTCAGATGATGATGACTCGAGATTTGCATGAACAGATTTTCTTTGTATTGTAAACCTTCTCATGTCGATATCTTTTGCGGGATTCCTTGGCTAAAGTAATCTTACTACGGCACGACAGACTGCAGGAGAAAATGTTCTTTCTTTGCATCAACAGAAATTGGCGGTCTTCTTCATTTTTTACCACATTTAAAGCATTTTTTAAGGCCATGTAAAAAGTCTTGAAAGAGTAGATTCGAAACTACTCTCATTTATTCTACATGAGTACAGTTCGGTTTTGCGGTTCTTCTTCAAAGAAAGGTGATCTTCATACAACCTTGAAAGTTTCCTAACGCAAGAGCCTCTTCCCTGTGTGGGAATTCGGGCTCTTTTCCATACTTTTATGACTTTTTTGCAAGCGAGGTTGTAACTTAGTGTCAAAGTCATTGACTCCACTTGATGGTGGTACTGAACAACACGAAGCACATCACCACATGCTGGTAGTCTTGAAAGGAAAGCTCACTAGTAGGATGCCCTAAAAGCCAGACTGCCGCAGATGAACGAGTACTTCCAGATATAATCTGAAACAAAAGAAATAAAAATTTATTGTAACTAAGTGAGCTCACGGTTTCCCTCCATTTAGTTATACTTAGAAGATATTTTTTTATACTCTAAAATATCTAAATATTCAATATTCAGGAAAGAATAAGCTTTTATTCGACATAAATAAATAGGGTCGTGTGTTTGTAAAAAATTACGGCAATCATGCTTAATTAAAAAATATATATATATATATATATATATATATATATATATATATATATATATAATTATATATTTATATATATATATTGGAAAATAAAATATGAACATAAAGTGTGTTAATATATAATTCTAATATTCTTTAAGTAAGTTTGATAGTGATAAAAAACTGCAAATTATCTATACACTAAATAAACAAAGTACATTACTTATCTAAATAATTATATATATACTTGCATAAACCAGCACTTGTATTCACTTGTATTACGTCAACTGTTAAACTACAAATGAACAATTATTCAATCTTCGCTGACTTATATAGGAAATGGTGCGATTGCATCACCATTTGAAAGGAGAGAGCGTTATTGCGTCATCACTTTACAAATGGGCTCAGAAATCAACAAGCTGAAACAACAATTATTATTGCATCATACGCCAAGTATGTGAATGTCATTCCACTTTTCAGATAATGCAATATCTTCATTTTTTGCGAATTATTGTAATTCATAAGGAATGAGTTATCAATGACAAATATATGATAGTATATAAGTACCAACCAATAAATGCCTACTATTAAAAAGTTCCAATATTTTGACTGAAATTTAAAAATATGGACACACATAGCAGCGACTTCTAAATATTCACCAATTTAGTCAATGTTTTGCATCAGCTCTTTTAACATCTTATGGCCTAATTTTAGCCATCTGGAGAACATTTTCAACTAATTTCAATTCTGTGCATATATTTTTGGACCACCCTAATATATATATATATATATATATATATATATATATATATATATATATATATATATATATATATATATATGTGCATTAACCCATAGGAATTTCATCCTTCTTTGCCTTCCTTTTTTATAAGACCAAACAATTATCATACATAGATAAGGAAAGAAGAAAGAGAGATAAAAAACGTAATAAAATAATATTTTACCTGTTAGAGAAACTGAACGATGGTGTGGTTTGAACGTATGGTTTCCTCTCGGACACCATCCACTTCCAGCCTGTCAGATGTTTCGGTCCACCATTAAATTAGTCTTCAAAGCCGAACCAAGTTTCATAGAATCATTTGTTTAAAAATCATTGCCAAGACCAATTTCGCCAATTTTCATTCATAGAATTTATTTTTGCTGAAATATAGTTTTTTTAACTTAACAAAACGTCCAAAAATATCCCCCTCTACCCTCCCCCCTACCCGCCTCCCTCTCCTCTTCCTTCTCCCCCTCCCTTGACTATTTCTCCCTCTCATCCCTTCTCTTCATCTCCCTCTTCTCCCCTATTCCTTCTCTCCCTCATTCTTCCTCCTTATTTCTCCTTTCATTCTTCCCCCTAATTCTCCCCCCTCTCTCTCGACCCTCCTTCTACCACAACTCCTTTTACCCCCCTCCTTCAACCCTCTCTTTATGTTCCCCTCATTATAACCCCATCCTTATACCTCCCTACTCATACCCCCTCCTTATAACCCCCTAATTATACCTCCATGCCTATACTCCCCTCCTTATACCCCATATCCACCCTTTCTCCCTCTAACCCCCTATCCCAGCCTCTCCCTCTTTAGCACCTATTAACCTTCTCTCCCATCCCCAATCTCCCCCCAGTCTTTCCTATCCCTCTCTCCTCCACTGATCCACCCACTCACCATCTCCTACTTCCCCTCCCTCTCTCCCCCTCCCCCTTATCCCCCATTTCCTCTCTTCCCTATCTCCCTTTAAGGGGGAGTGGCGAAACCATAGCTTGTAATATAGGTAAAGATTACCAAAGTTAACACGTGAATAATTATAAATATTTGGTTGTACCAGGTAGGGAAAAAGAAAGATGCATTGGATTAGTACTTTCGGTATCTAAATAACATTTTCAAACTCACAATGGTTTTTGAAATAGACAGACACATTATTTATACAAAGCAATGTTTTTCCTATAGAATCAGAATGTCAGATTTATTATGACCTCTGATACTGCATTTTGATGTTGCTTAATTCTTACAGAGATATTTTTAGAAGTTTGACCTACATAGAATAAATTACAATCCAAACAAGGTATACTATATATTTCCTTATCGTCGTTCCTTGTGCTGTGTTTTATTAACACATTTTTAATGTATAATTGTATTTAAAAATTACATTTATATCAAGCTGTTTTAAACATTGGTACTACATAGAACAAATTATCATGGTTAGGTAAAAGTAATATGTTGTGTAAAGGTCCTATTAACCTTAACTTGCGGTTTTAGAATGTTTTTTTAGATTTATACTCGTAGATGCAGTTTACCCCCAAAATATTTCGAGTAACGCAGAAGATTGAAGGCAATCTCTTTAATTTCTGTAAATTCTTGGTCTAGATGGTCAGGAGTACAGATTTTGAGTGCCATAAGATACATGGAAGAAAATGTTGATGTTCTAATATTTTTAGAATGACCTGAATAAAAATGGACAGAGGATAAATTATTTGTCGGTTTCCTGAAAATAGAAAACTTAAACTTGTCTGGTTGTATAATTATTAGAACGTCTAGGAAAGAAGAAAGGCTATTATTTTCTTCTTTTTCTAAAGTAAATTTAATGGACGGAACTAATGATTTAATAAGTACAAGAAAACAAACGAGATTTTCTTTTATATAATGAACCTTTAACTTGTGAGTGGGTAAGAAGATATGGTATAAAAATCCATTGAAGGTTCCTAGCTTACGTAGATACTGGGTTTGATATAGTTACAAGGAGTTACAAGAAAATAAAGTACCCTAGGAGACCTTACGGTCCATTCAAAGAGGGTAACTTTGGACTAGCAATCGAGCGGGCACATGGCTGTTCAATTGTTTTGCGTCCCTAAACGACCACGTTTCAAGACTTTGTCTAGTCTTGACTTGAACTGGTCAACAGATTCACTGTTGACAACTTCCACTGGAAGTGCGTTCCACTTACCGCAGATACTGTAGGGGAAAAAATTCCCACACAAATTGCGGTTATAACGCTTCAGTTCAAGTTTGAAGCCGTGATTGCGCGTTCTGTTCTCACTCAGTGTGAAAATATCGCGGTAGACAACATTGTCGAACCCTCGAAGTATTTTGAAAACTTCGATGAGCTGACCACGCAGTCTACGGGTTTCCAGCGAGAACAGATCTAATTCACTTAGTCTATCCTCATAACTTTTATGTCGGATAGAGGGAATCAGCTTGGTTGCCCTGGCTTGTACAAGTTCCAATCTCGTGATGTCCTTACGAAATGAACGAGTCAAAAATTGTACGGCATACTCCAGGTGCGGTCGGACAAGTGAGTTGTACAAACACAGTACAATCTCCTTGTTCCGATATCCAAACTGGCGCTTTATATAACCTAGCATCATTTGGGCCTTTTTCTCCGCCTCAATGCACTGTTTCAAGAACTTGAGGTCACTAGTGATTTTTACACCCAATTCCTTCTTAGTGTCAGTGGATTCAATAGCAGTGCCATTAAGGATATACTGAGATTGGGAGTTTCTGTGGCTGATATGCATCACTTTGCACTTCCCCACGTTAAAAGGCATTTTCCACGTGTTCGACCACTCCCCAATCTTCCCAAGATTTTCCTACAGGCAAACAGTATTTCCATCCTTTGCAACGTTCATACCAAGCTTGGTATCGTCGGGAAATTTGGAAATCTTGGCAACCATGTCACCGTCCATGTTTTTGAAGAAGATGATGAATAGTAGTGGTCCCAGGACAGAACCTTGAGGCACGCCGCTAGTAACGGGCACCCACTCAGAAGCCTGTTTATTCACCACCAGCCGTTGCCGTCTGCCACTTAGCCAGTTCTCGATTCAGCCGGCTACTTTTCCGTCAATGCCCAGCGCTCGCACTTTCCGCAGAAGACGGTGGTGTGGTACCTTATCGAAGGCTTTCTCAAAGTCTAAGTACACCACATCCACCGCCTTGTCTCGATCGTGCTCACTGAACACGAAGTGGAAGAATTCCACAAGGTTCGTCAGGCATGACCGTTGCCTTCGGAAGCCGTGCTGGGAACTCCTCAGTCACAGGTTTGACTCTAAATACGACGTCATTTTGTCCACCATCATACTTTCCATTAGTTTACCGACTATCGAAGTCAGACTGATAGTTCGGTAGTTTGACGGTTGGCTTCGGTCTCCTTTCTTGAAGATAGGAGTCACTTCCGCTTCACGCCAGTCTCTAGGAACGCATTCGGTCAGGATTGACATGTTGAAGATTGCGCTCAGGTGTCGCCACACTTGATCGCGCACTTTTTTTAACACTTTAGGTAGTAACATATTCGGGCCAGGTGACTTATTCGTCATTAGGTCACTGATCTTCTTTTTTATTTCCCCTTCGGTGAAGTCCATATCCTCCAGCTTTTCCCCCGAGTAGGAATCCATTGGCTGGGGGATGGGACCACACTCTTCAGTAGAGACTGAAGAGAAGTAGTCGTTCAGGAGGTTAGCATTTTCTGCATCTAAGTGCTTTAATGCCCCCTCCTCATTTTTCAAAGGGCCAATCGTTCGACGGATTGGTTTACGGCTGTTCACATATCCAAAGTCATATTGGGATTCTCTTTACAGAGTCTCGCCATTTGGAGTTCCTCAGACCGCTTAGCCGCCCTTTTGCTGTACTTCACTCTCCTGGCTAGCCTCCGGCATTCGTCAAAGTCACCCGAGATCTTCGATTGTCGGTACACAGTTCTCTTCTTCCTAAGTAGTTGGCCGATTTCTCGATTAAACCACTTTGGTTGAACAGAAGACCGACGGGGACATTTCAGAGGGATGAAACGCGATTGAAAACTCATGAATATGGTTTTGAAACTGTTTCACGAGTCTTCAACAACATCGCACACTTCTAGCCTCGCGTCAGTCAGTCCAGCACGAAGACCTGCAAAGTCTGCTCCTTTCAAATCGAGTTTCCTCAATTAACTAGTTGCAGGCCCTGCCTTCGAAATTTTGACTACAAATCTAATTACTTGGTGGTCACTGCCACCGAGCTCTTCGCCAACAGAGAGGTCCTCAATGATGTCATCCTCAGAGGTGAAAACCAAGTCTAGGATATTGTTTCCTCTCGTTGGCTCTTTTACAAGTTTTCTTTGTAGCTGGTACAGATCTCTGTCCTTTCCAACGAGTTGGGCAGGAGGTCTATAAAGCACCAGAGGCCTGTATTTCGTAGGACCTATCTCTAGGTCAACACCTAGTAGTTCATGGTCGGATACGATGTTGAAATCCGTTCAGTTGAGAGTATCCTTGACATACAACATCACACCGCCACCATCTCTGTCTGGCCTATCTTTCAGGAAGAGCTGGTAACCGGGAATTGTGAATTCACCTTCAAAATCTTGGCTTGAGGTTTTTATCCACGACTCCGTTATGGCCACCATCTCAGGTTCCTCTGTTACTACGAGGCCACGGAGCTTAAGAAACCTTTTCCTGATTGACCTCGCATTGAACAGAAGAACTTTTAGAGAGTCCCCTAGTGTAGGACTCCCTACGCTCTTTCGTTTTCCGGCTTCTCTGTTTTCGTGGTCACACCCTTTTTGACGACCTCCGAGGAGGTCGTTCCAGGAGTGACACAGGCGTGCTGGCGCACGTCCGCTTTCGCTCTGTTTCGAACGCTCCTTTGGGTGCGTTTCACGATATCTTGAACTAGGTTGGCGAGAAAGGCCTTCCCTTTAAAGGAGAGATGTACCCCGTCCCTTTGATAGAGGTCGTCTCTACCGATAAAGGTACGATAGGGGTCCACGAAGAAGACTCCTTCTGTCGTGCAGAGATCCACCAACCTTCTGTTTACTGCGACGTTTCTTTCATGAGCGGTTCGGCATGGACCTCTTCTCGGAAGCATCGAAACCACCACACGTTTGCGGGTTTTAAGCCCTATGTCATCCACGGCTCCCATCACCATTTGGATGGTCTTACCACTAAGGGCAGCCTTACCCCCTCTGAGGTAGAGGTCGTTGCCGCTCACCATCAGAGCAACAACTGAATTCTCAGAAATCTGAGCTTTCTCTGCCTCTACTCTGATGTTGTGGTTACCCCGTCCTGACAGGCAGCTTACCTTCACGCTAGCTCGAAGGCGGGCCGCTAGCAGATCCCGTGTTTGCGAGTCACCAATGAGGGTGACCTTCGGAAACTTGGTCTCTGAAGACGGGGTCTTCCCTTGTGGAAGAGGCCTTGCCTTTTCCTCTTTACTCTCTACATTGTTATCTTTCTTTTTCTTCGTTTCTTCGTTTTTTCTTTCTTCTGTTTCTCTTTTTCTCTCGCCTCAGCTATCTTGGCCTCAGATGATGCCGGAATGTCCGCTTGGGTACCAGGGGATTCCGACACGTCAGTGGGCGGCGCCTCTTCTAGGTATCGAATCTGAGCTGCGTTAAGGGCTTCGAGCTTCTCCAACTTTCCCTCAAGTGCCTTAGCTCTCTCCTCTGAGGCTCTATAGATGTCTTTTAATTTCTCGGCCTCTGGCGTCAATATGCAAGTAGTGCAGATACTTTATGGGCTGCATTTTGAGTCGCAGCTTTGAGCGAGGTAGAGTCACTGTGCCAGGTAGCTTAATGGTAGAGCTTCTGACCGGCAATCAGCAGACCCGAGTTCAAGTCTGGGCCAGGAATTGCAAACTTTTTCCTCTGGCGTTATTTCTCTCTTCTTAATAGGAATTGCCTTCATTGTACCGCACTTTGCTCTATCCTAGTGTTCTTCCAATGTCACAAAGTACCACGTGAGTAGAGCAATAAATGCAAAAAATCACACAAGAAAATGAAAGGCGGATTCCAAGTACTTTGAATCTTCTTCAGTTCATTATAAAGGAAAAACGAATTACTTTACAGAGGTGGTATGTATAAGAGACAACAGAGTGGTGCCCTACCCAAGTAAAGAAAAAAGGACACAGAATAGAGAAATACTATCAAAGACGGGATTAAATACCGGATAAGAAGGGTAAAACCAACTTCTGTAAGTTCCCTCTGTGAAAACAGAATGTAGACTTATAGGTGACAAAGCTATATGAGTACATATAGATGCAATTATAAATATATTGAAATAAACAAAGGAAACGTAACTAATTTAGGAAATCAAAGGATTAAAATGGACAATTTAGTTATAAATAAGCCTTTTAGTTACCGGAGCTAGTTTAAAGAGACCACGGGTTATATAAAAATTAGGCGAGGAATTCATGAATGAGCATTCACAATATTTCTTTTAACATAGTCATCAGATTTGTAAATAAATTTAGCCAAATTTCAATTGATAGGATGACTATTTTGAGATAAATGGATAAAGAAAGTACTATTACTTCCATATCTTCTAATATTGTATTTATGTTGATTCAAGCGAACACTTAATGATTTACCGGTTTGCGCAAAGTATTGATTAGGGCAAACGGCACAATGACAAATACCCCCCCTCCTCTACTATCGTTATTATTATGAATTGACATTATGTACATGGTAGACTCATATTTGAATATAATTGAAACATTTAAACTTTTCAAAAGATCGTGAATCAAGGAAAAGGACTCAGGAAACGTTAGAACAAGTGAATTCTTAAAATTTTATGAGGAAGAGATTTCAGTTCTGTAAAACGATGTTTTTGCAAAATCCGAGCACCCTGCAAGATATTTTTCCGTGTAGTAAATATTTTTACCTATTTCAATGATCTTAAAAATCTTAGGGGTCAAGAATTCTGGGCTGGTGACCCGCAACCCAGGGAGAAACATTAAAATAAATATAGAGCGTTAGTAGGAGTCCTATGAATAAGTAGATCTAGGAACGGGAGGACAGCATTTTGTTCGAGTTCAAGGGAAAATTTAATTGAGGGAACAAGAGAATTTAGTTCAGTAAGAAAACCATTAACCTCTTAGAAGTAGGCCAAAAACAAATAATATAGTTTATATATGGGAACCAAACAAGGAGAAAATCGACAATGGTGGGGAGTAAGATAGTTTCAAAAAACTCCAAATATATATTGGAGAGATTAAGAGATAAGCAGTTTCCCATAAATAAGCAAACTTTTGAAGGTAAAATTGACCATTAAAAGAAGACTTACAGTTTTTAGTAAACAGGTGGATGAAGCAATTATTAGATGTAAGATTAGCCTTTTTCCTGATCCTGAGAGTGGAGTTCACCTGTCCTCCGCACATTGTAGCTTCCGCAAGTTCCACTCAACGTTGGATGCTCTGCACCGACTGGAAATCGCTAGCTACGAGGACTTGCTTTGTAGAGAGCACTAGCGATGGTGTTTTCTGATTTACAGAACCATATGATACTGCATGGCGATACAGTATCATGAAGATCATCCACACGATGGTAGCTTGAGATCACCTAAAAAATTTTATTTCTAAATTTCTGCGAGATCTTCGATTCCGCATAAAAGTGAGGGGAGTTATTTCCGGCCAATGGAGGAGGAATTGTCTTAACTGTCCCACCCTTTGTCTTGAGCATAAATGGTATCACCTTGGTGCCCCACTACGCTCTACGTAGAAGACCTTTCGATGTCTTTTGCTGTGGCCCAGATGCCAGCTCTAGAGCGTCGACACAAACAGGCATTGAACCTCATCTTTCGCTATGCAGAAGTATACAAGTTTTGCTTCCTTTTAGCCAAGAATAAGGAAGCGTATTTCTGCAACCAGACACGAGTCCACCCGAGCAGGACTTGTTTCTAACCAAGACTTGACTGGTAATAGTGGATTCGCATCGTTTTATTGGCCTTGTTTCGACCAATGCTCACATGAGAAGATCATATTTGCACCCTTAAATATCTCTTTTACCTGCACCATGGAGATTCTTCATTCCGTATCCTCTAAACCTCGACAGAGAAATCATTCCCCTCTCCACAGCCAAGCTTTAGCGCCCTCTATCTAAGCCTCCACTTCCACCACAAGGAAGACGTTTTTATTTCAAAGTTTTACTTGGAATTCGTATTTTACACATACACAGTCGAGCGCGTACTGCGAAAGGTGGATTCGATCCGCTACACTGGTATCCGTCTGGCGAGTGGTGCCTTTTGAACGTCCAAAAGTGGTCGGAAACCGCTTTAGAAAGGTCATTTAATGTTAAATTAGAGATATGGAGGTTCAAGATGACTCAGTCCAGGGTATTACCATGTATGTGTGTTGTGGATGACATATGTTGTGTAAGAAAGAAGAGGTCGATGATGTCAATGAATGCACGAAAAGTTTCATTGTGGCTAGAAAGATTGAAGTCACCGAGAATAAGAGGGAACCAGTAGAGGATAGGTTGGAGAGTAAGTTACTGAACTCTTCGAGAAATAATAGCCAGAGACGAGCTGGGAGGGCGGTAAAGGAACACAATTGTCAGAGCGGGCTCAGCACGTCAGACAGCAATGAGAACCTCAAATGAGGCTAGAAGGGCGGAGGGGAGAAGATTCAAAGCGAATGATGAGCGGGAAATCAGTGCAAATCCACATCCACGGTGGTTCCGAGGAGCATACATGAAGGAATGACCAGGAGGGGTCGAAAGGGCTGTGCATGAACTAGAATCAGACTCGAGCCAGGTTTGTGTAAGGCCAAGGAAGGAAACCCCAGTGCGAACAATGATGTGATGGACATATTCCGACTTATTGTTCATTTTACTAATGTTCAGTATAGCGCTTGACAGCGCCTGTTGATGAGCGCAAGAGGAAAAGGGAAATTCGGAGGTGTTGAGTAAAGGAAGAATAGTGAGGCGAAAGAGGTTCTTAAGGGACGGCAAATGTCTCGGACCCCTCCTAGTCGGGCGAGTTCGGTAGATACCAGCTCTCTTTATCTTCCCCTATGTAGCTGGCGAAAGACGGTAATTTAAAGAGTTGAGTGAGCGGAGTGATTGCAACCGACGAGGACGCCATATATTCCACGAGCACTGGGCGATCAGCCTCGCGTTTCTCTCTTTCTCACACTAAATCAGGTCAGTTCTTCTGTCTGCCTGGCCAAAAAGATTGGAGATGGCCGATGGAAACCTAAATTGCGTCCTTTATGGCTGGATCTGTTCAGGTTGACATGCTCCACAATTCCGTGGTGGCATCAGGTGTCGGGGTAAAGCGGGCCTTCTTCCCACACTAGCGCGTACCTCATTCTTCTCCTACCATTGGTTTTGCTTATTTATTGCTTTTTTTCGTTTATTTGTCTTTTTTAGTGCGTAATGTTTAGTTTTGTCTTGCTTTTTGTTTTAAATGTTGCTTAAGAATACATTAAACTTATTACGGCAACTTAAGGCTTTGGGGACTCTCGTCAGATCCGCTATTTAATAATAAAATACCTCCCCATTTATTAACAACTTGTCATCTGTTGCATTCTGGCTATTACGATGATATAGTTACTGATAGAATTATTCGACTCTTTTAATGACATTTTCTCTCCTTATTTTGATTTACTATCTATCATCAAGTTTAGTCAAATAATATCTGCCTTCACTTAATTGTTATTTCATCTGTTTTGGTGAGGTTTTGTCAATAGAATTTTACAAGATTTGTATAAGTTCTATTTCATAGCTCGAATTGTTTTTTTATTAAGCTTGTTGAGGTGAGTATATTCAATCCTTTCTCTCATTGGCTCATCCACTTTCAATATAATTTGCGAAACCTGCACATTGTAAAATAGCTTCCGTTATGGTTTTGTGACAGTTTTTTACTGATCAATCTGGGAACATATCATTGGGTTCAATAAACTTATTTGTGAGTATAATTTGGCAGTTACCTATTTTACCTTGGTGATTAAGTTTGGGTATTATTTACGTTTCAGTTGAGTTTGCCTTTCTTTTGTTTTAGATCAATTATGATCATGAGTAGTCTCCTGTCATTAATCAACTTATAGTTGATGTCCTTATCGAAAATAGTCATGTTAAAAACTGTAATCGTTAGCATTAATGTTCCACCAGTATGTTGGTGAAGAAAGATTCTTAAAGTGAATGGAGATAAAGGAAAGTGTGCTGAAGATTCATCATCAGTAAGATCTGAACATATTACTTAGTCAAGTCTCCAGGACCTTCCTACATCCACAATTATTGAAACCTCCAACTGACACCGCCTTCAGGGCGCGATTTCTAATTTAAACCAAATTTCTCTTGGGTACAGAACTCAGAGGAGGGTTTCTAAGTGTTTAAGTGCATTAGGACATTGAAATTCCTCCACTGGTTATTTCCTTCTAGGTATCCTCTATGAAAAAGAGGAGAAACGAACTTTACCAATGACGTTATGGTTATATTCTTCACAATTCTCTTTCTCCCCTTTGAATCCCCCTTTTTTTATTGCCCAACTGTTTTGTTTCTCAATATTTGGTTCTAATAATTATTTAGAAGCAAAATATTATATACTTGATGGGAGACGGAAAGTTCTGGGGAACAATATTAATTAGTGTTACCAATTATTTTCTCCCCGATTCGGTTTAAAAATAATACTTTTTAAGAGGTTTTGAGACTCGGGACTTGTCGAATTTTTACATAAAAAATTGGTGGTTTTTATTTCAATCCATAAAAAATAGCATCATTTATTTATAAAATATCGAAACTTATTCACTACGAAGTGACAAAACGAGAAATCATTCTTTATTCAATTTTTTTATAGATTAGTAATGTAAAGTAACATGGTACTGATCACTATTGCAGCTGATTTCTAGTCTCATCAACTACCTGAACATAAACAAGCGACCTTTATTCTCCATTATATTTTCAAAACGTGTAAAACAATTGAGTATTTGTGCAGTTTTAGCATATCTGATTTTTAGAAAGAATCTCAGAATTCTCAGGTCCAACTTTTGGTCGAGAAAGTATCAGCAAAATGTCACTGGGACAAGGGTACATTTGTTTTTATACACTTGACTTTTATTCTTGTTCTGAGTACAACTTTATTAAACACAACATTGATAATTATGAGTAAATCTATAAAAGTCTACGTGATGGAAAACACAGCATTAATAATGATAAGTAAATTGCCAAAACTGTATGTGAGGGAGAAGAAATGATGTCGCATTCAAAATCAGCGTTAGTGAAATATTCAATAAAATTTCGAATCATTTCAGAACCCAAAGAACTGGTGACCATTGTACTAGGCTTTATGTCATGGAAATAGCAGTTGTTTTGTTCGGTTGAGCCTTTCTTTAATCCTCTTCACTCCTCTTTGCTCTCTTGAAATTTGGAGAAATGTTCTCAATTTAAATTTGATTATATTAGATAATTTTAATTCTAACTTTCAATTGATTAAAAGAAATAGAGTTTTTCTCCCTTAATTCTCTAATGAATTAAATACAAACGACATAAATAGTATGAAAAAGCTTTTAAAGAATCCATGACCAAGAAGCGAATCAGTTAATCTTGCGATCTTCTCGAATTCTTGGAATTCGTCTAAAATCCAGCTTTAATTAAATGTGAAAATAATTTTCAATCACAATAATCTCCCGAAGGGTTTAATGCGGTGCTCTAAGTCGATGTTATAGGACTCTTATAATTGCCTCAGGAATAGCTTTCTTAATTGATGCTTCTTCATTCAGTCTTTTGAAAGGTGTAACTGTATTGGTGAGTGAATAATTTTCATAATAGAACCGAGAGCCGCACTCCCCTCTAATAATCATTCTGGTAATCCAGTTGTCACACTAATTAAATTTCCAGCTTAATACTTCTGACTTCAGCCATTTGGAAAATTGGGTCCTCGCCGCTATCTCCATAACAACGAAATTAGAATTTAGGGATGAGAAATGAAAAAAAATGATGATGCTTTTGAAAGCACATTTGTGTAAGAAATAATTAGCACTCTAGGAAAACTGTTATAATTAAATGGTTAAATTGTTAATTAATAAAGAGGTAAAAAAATAGTTGAGAAGAAATGATCATTGCTGCGCAGGATAAGTATTATTTAAAGTTTAAATTAAATGATTTGGATTATATCGAAAGTAGTTCACAGTGGTGTGCTGTTTTACAATAGTTGCAAGTTCAGTCAAACAGGCGTAAAATTCATGCAAATCGTTGTGCGGAAAAAAAAATTCAGAAAGCGAATTTGAAAACTTCTTTTACCGAAAGCTTATATGTAAAGTATTCTTGTAAAGATACTTCTATAAAGAATTCTATGAATTCCAGCCCGCGATCCACTGAAGTCTTCGACTTTTTAAGAACTTAGATAAAATTCCTTGGAAAGAGACTTTGCCTCCAATTCATTTCCTTAATACTGATCAAATGTTCTCACATTTACATAAGTAGCATCGAGAGGAGCCAAATCTTTGAAACTATCCTTACAGAACGCTCTTGGAATTTCTCTAAATTTGACTTCTTTTTGTGTCTTAAAATACTCCTTTTCTTTTTTAAACTATGTTTACTTTCTTTTCCAGCCAATTTTCGAAGCAAGGGCACCAATTGCCCAGCTAATTTTTGCATTTGGCTTATCCGAAGTAAATGTTATACATAAAATTCACTGACTTTTCACATTCATTTAAATTGTCTGCAAGACTCTTGGAGGTAACTTTTAAACTGTAAGAAATTCTATCTCCAAATGATCATTTCCTTTTATCCTTTTTTGATTTATGAAAAGGAGGAGGAAGTAGGTCAATTAGGACTTTGATTTCTTTTCCGAAAATAAGTTTTTGAGTTTAATTAACTATGATTTTAATGAACCTCATTCATATTTTGCGCAATTTAGTAATGATAATTATGTATCGAAACGACATGTTTGGAGGAATTTACGACCTTGAGTGTAAATTAGAAGTTTTTATGTACATCAACTCCTGGAACTTAGAATCGAAGTAATTTCTGTGTAATTTCTTATTTTACTTTGCGTAATCCGTAATGATGATAAGTGGCGGGCTGTGGTATCTGTGTAGTGGTAAAAAGTAGATGGTAGTTGTGATAGAATGGTCTGAGGCCGCTTTAATTCAGCCTCTATCACATGTTAACCATGCTTACTCACATTCTTACCCACGTGTATCCTGCAAGAGGAAGCAGAACGCGTTATCTCCCATCATAGCCAATGTTTAATCAAGGAGGTTCTCTCTCCCGTTTCGCCTCCATACGTCGATCTCGCCAGATTAAATTAGGCTTATGGGCAGATAAGGTATTTTTCCAGGCGCCACCGGATCATTCTTCCCAAGGCCCCGACTCAATTATCCCCTAAGCCATGGAGATGGCTCCGGCTATTTATACCATAGCTTTTCCCAACTGAAGCAGATCCAGATTATCTTCGCGAGGCATCAAGCCGATCCGGTCTACCTTGTGCACCTAGGAACTCTGCCAAGAAACCCCTTATTGTCCAGAAGAGGACAATATCCCTTGAGTGCAAAGGTTCGTGCCCTTCGAGAAGCCAAGTCAACAAGGCCCCCCTGTTGTTCAGAAAGAGAACAACGTTAGAACAGCCATTGTTCTTTTAGCCCGTTTGACAAGAAACGGTTCTCGTTCCCAAAGACATCACGTCCGGATAATTTAATTCCTCCCTTTTTAACGTTCTTCAAGAGAATGCTTGGTTTCAACAATAACCTCCATTGTTCATTTAGAACATCTCCGATTTGCTGTCACAAGGATCGCGCGTACTTCCGAGCCCAACTTCGCTATCACTCCTCGATGAAAGTCCTTCCCCCTCGTTAAGGACAACACCCCGAAGAACCCTTCTGCTGGAAATTGCCAGTTGGATCAAAGATTCCTTCGCATCGTCTTCCTCTGCACAACAACTTTGTAATTATGTAAGCTGAGCATTACCTTTAATCATTTAACCTTTGGTTTAGCGAACCATTTCCCCCTTTATTTTGTTTGTTTACCGTTTTAAATCTCTCCAAATCTTAATCCTCAGATTAGTCAGATATTCCCACGACCCTTCTCATTCCCCGTTTATGTAAACATTTTTTTGGTGTTTTGTTGATAGTTTAATTAATAAAACTCTATTTTATTAATGGCAGCCATATTATTTATCCTTGTGCTCCGTTCCACTTCCTAAGCATTTTGAAGATAAAAAAGCCTCTCCAGGCCACCCCTTTTTGAACTAACCTCGGTCAATCAGATTACCACGCACTCGAAATATAGAAAATTCCCTTAACGAATTGTTATATATGGTATATCGTCGGGAGCCTATTCTACGACAGTAGTCAATGTCTTTATAACAGGGAGATTGCAGATGCCTGCTCTATGTGAGACAAACGTGAAAAGGAATGAAGAGTTTTTTTGGGTAGAAGGGAATGGAGTGCGATCAGGGTGGAGGAGTAAAGAGAAGCGATAGTAATTTTGACAGAGCGGTGGCATGATGAATGGCTGACTAGGGCTCTGTGAGGTCGATGTTTATAAGGCAAAGGTTGAGATGTTCTATGGAGGATTCTCTATGTGAGTTTGTAGTGCATTGAAGTTGTATTGATAGAAGTATAGCTGAGAAAGAGAGGTTCTGAAACTACTTGTAATTGTGAAAGGGCATTGCTTGATGGCTCTAGTAAAAAGTATGAATGGAGGAATAGGTAAGAGAATGAGCGAGGAGATAAACTAAATATTTTGGTCCACCAGCAGAGAATCAAAATGGAGAGGCGGAGTTAGGCTTCTGTAATTAAAGAAACGTATATTAATTATAACGTTCTTTCAGCAAAGGATGTGGATAAATGCAGATTGGTTGGGCAATGGGGAGGAAGGGCTGGATTTAAGAGTATGACTGATGTGTGCCTCGTAATAAAGAATATGCTCCCGAACACAAAAAGAAGGATGGATAAAACATAGTTTCTTCCACAAATTTCCAAAGATTGAGGAAAGATCAAAAGATGAGAATAATACTCCCCAGGACCAAGATTAACTCGATAACGAATCATCATCAGAGAATAGTTGATAGTTATTACCAGAATAGGAATAGAAAAGAACAGCTAAAGAGGTATAAAATTATACCAGATTTGGTAGGAATAATTACTAATAACGGTTTGCATGATTTATATTAACAAACAATACAATAAGGAAGATACAAAATGGACACAGATACAAAAGAAACAAAACAAAGAGGCAGGATTCACACGGGAAACAAACTTTTAACTTAATCATACCAATTATAACTACCAATAATGACTAGAGATTTGCTTTATCAACAGGTAAACTAGCATTTCATGGTTAACCTATTACTTCCCTCAGATTTCAGGACCTATTCTCGATTTAATGAACACATTCACACACGAGAATCACAGTTGATACCGACCGGGGGATGCATATAAAACACAATCAAATGATATCATGCGCCTTTACACCAAGAGCAGGCGGACACCAGGGTAGTGTACCGGCACCCACACTCTACATAATGTACACTAATGTAAGCATCCAACAATCGGTAACTGCAGATATACACACATACACTGTTCTACACCGACGACGAAACCATTTGGTCAGCGGCAGAGCCCAAAGAGAATCGCGCGCAATGCACAATTGCTTATGTCTACGAATAATCAGAAGACACAGATGACACTATCGCTTAAGAGATCACTACAGGTGTAACACACAAATATACACACATACACCAGAACTAAATCACTCAGCCCCAACCTTCCATCCATTTATTGTTTATATCTATTCTATCAAATTATTAATCTTTTTGGTGCTGCTTTAGCCTGTGTTATATCCTCAAGTAAAAGTGGTATGACTAGCTTCCTAAGTGAAGTAGGTTTACTGAAAGATTTAAATAGTTTTCTAAATTGAGATGGACCTGTCGTACGCGCTACCTAATTTCACAAGGAAGAGATTTGCAAATATGGAGATGCAAGAGAAAGGAATGTAAAGCCGTCAGCTCCTGAGAACATGAAATAATTTTTTTCTTTTTTGGATTTAATAGGAAATTGCATTCTAACTTGCACGTTTGTGCAATCGCTGAACTCATTTTTTGTGGTATATAGAGTCGTCATTAATACAGGATACAAGGCATACAGGATTATTATCTACTACGTTGACTGACTGGTTATATTAGTGCAGTGAGTTTTTTTCTACTATAGTTTGTGTTACTCGTAGAGTCCAAATGGTTGGAACGGAACACACGACAGTACATATCGATGAAGTAAAATTTGCCAGCTAGCGCAATTACAATACGGTCGGATTTTGGAAGGAGTTGAAGTATCATCTACACTAGATTCTGAAAGTTTTATCAATGATTTAAATCATGATAAGCGTATTGATGGTCCTTGGAACTTGGTTGATGCAAAGGCAATAATATACTTTATTTCTACGTACAAAATAGAGATGCAGCGACTTTGTTACCCATCCTTAAAGAGAAGGTAGCGGGTGGATCATGAATACACTCTGATGAATTACCTGCATATCCTAGTCTATCCCAACTTAGGTATGTACATCAAAATGTAAACCATCAAATCAATTTTATTGATCAAAATACTTCAGCACATACTCAAAACAAAGAAAGAACCTGGCTATAAAGGCTTTTTTTGACATTAGATAAAGAAAAACTGATCGGTAAGACACATTATAATGCGACACCAATCTTTTAAAAAAAATAGTCCGTTATTAGCTGATATCCTCTTTATTTCAACATAAATTCGGCCGTATCCTAATTCTTTAACCTGCGATTACTGAGCCAATTTATAAAGATCTAAATGACCAGAAGAGAATTAAAGCCATCATTTGACACTTATATAACTAAAGCTTAGCCGCAATAAACTGTGTAATATTACGAGCGAAACTGGTCAGATATAAATTGAGGGGCAGCTCCCTTAATGGTTCGTCATTTAACAACAGAAAGCAATAGTTCGATTTAAATGGATGTAAATATAGTCAGGTTTGATTAAATATGGTATTCAACAGGGCAGTACCATTGGACCACTCTTATTCTTCTGTTATGTAGATAACTTTTTCAAATCTCATGAATTATATAGCAGTTAAAATGCAGATGACACATCGTTAATAATTTAAGGCCATAGTGAAATCACTATTAACGAGACAGAAAATCAATTTTAGAAAGCAATACGAGAAAACTTTCAAATATATGAAACAATTCTTCAAGGCTGTTTTGTCGGATTCGGAGTCAGAGTCGTTTAAAAACATCTAACTCCGACTCTTGTTTTTTCTTATAAAGATAAATAGTCATAGAAAGTTGTGTGTTTTAGATTTTTTTTATGGTCGAGAGTAATAAAAAATACTATTTCACATTTTTATCTTAATTATATCACTAAATAACTTTTGTAGCATTGTACATTACATGTCTACGCAATGAAAGACTTCTCAGAATCTCTGAAAATGATTCATGGAAGAGCTTCAAAAATGTTTAGGAGGAATGTACAGTCACGACCACATAACTGGCTTTTGTTTGTAAACAACATGGCTGATTTAAGATGAAATGCATCGTTTCCAATAAATTCCCTTGGAAAGAAAAACTCAATTGCAACTTTAAATGGTCAAATTATTGATGTATATATATATATATATATATATATATATATATATATATATATATATATATATATATATATATATGCGCGTGTGTGTGAGTGTGTAAGTATGTAAGAGTACGCATGATCCTAAACATATATCTATTGTTCCTCCTCTTCCAATGACGAATTGAATTTTGAAAAATATTTAAATCAGACGGAACAAGAAAAGACAAAACGAATAAAAACGGAGAGGAATTAACCTTCCCATGCAAATTTTTACAATTTTAAAAAGTAATTTTATTCAGTTGTTGAAGAGATTCACATTAATAATCGCTCTTGTAAAATACCCCTACATGAGCTTAACCAAACCTACCCTGAAGTTATAAAACCTGCAACTAAGATGTTAACTGCGTTTCCCACGACTCAAGTCATGGTTGAAAAATTGTCTACTTGATTGAAATTTATAAAATCAGATCTTAGAGCTACATGTGAGCAAGATCTTGCAGCAGCTAAATTATTGCTAAAAATAATAATTAAATGAATTTTAGTCCTTGTTTTTTTCCATAAAAATTGGTATGATTATTTTTTTTGTTTTATGTACATATATATTAGGATATATTCTCTCTTTTAAATTTATATTTTATCCAGAATAAAATGTAATAATTATTTTTGTTTGTTTTAAACATATATTTATTAGGATTTATTTATCTTTGAAATTTTCATTTTAATTATGCATATCAGGATTATTTGCTTTTGAAATGTTCTTAAACTCTAAATTTGGATTCTTTTATAAATATAATTTGCATATGGAATACTTTAGTTTATTGAACCATTTAAACTGATAATTTATAAAATATGAGTCAGAAAAATAGCTAAATAATAAACTCAATAAAGATGGAAAGCCATCATCACAGTTTTCATGCAATAAAGGAATTTTGAGATTATTAGATAAAACTGAGAGTTGGAGCCGGAGTCGAACTAGTGAGAATCTAAGGAGTTGAATTCCGAGACCGATTTGGGGTTGGAAAAAGCAACAAGGTATAACAACAGCAATGCCTGAATGTTTTTCTGAAATTCACCATTTCCCATCCCTTTTCTTTTAAAAATGAAAAAAACATTCCATAATTATAGTTATTTTTTAAATTTGAATTTTCTACCAAAATTTGAATAATTATGGTAACAAAAATGGTCTTTCTCAAACTTAAATAAAATCTTACTCACAGTTGACCTTCTGGAAGAGGCACTAGGCCTGTGGCTAAAACTTCGCAGCAGTTCCTCTGTCAACAGTTCGGCTGCGTGTGATGGTATCAATTTGTCCTTTATGCTTAAATCTTCTTTACTGGGCTTTCAAAAACTTTTGAGGATGTGACTTGAACTGCAGTGCATTTTCCGAATTTACCACTCCTTCAGGTAACCCATTCCCTTTATTGGCTACCATATGTGAGAAGGAATTTTTTCTCACATTTATTCTCACTCTTGGCTTAAATATTTTCTTGGAGTTAACCCTAGGCAATAGGTCATCTCTCAGCGTAAAGATGTCCCCAGTGCAGTCATTGCCGTACCTGTTGCTGATAATCTTGTATGCCTCGATCTGGTCCTCCCTCGATCTTCTAGACGCCAGGGGAGTGTAGCTCTTTCAGGCTGGGTACCAATTTTGTAGCAGGGCGTTGTATATTTTCGATCGCCTCGATTTCCTTCAGCAGATATGGGCACCAGATATGATTAGCGTATTCAATATGAGCCTTACAATTACAGTTTATAATGATTTACAAAATTTCTGTCTTATTATACCCACCATATGGTTGGCTTTATTAATCTTTTGCGCCAAGTGGTCGGAAAAAAATACTTTTGCATCGATCACAACCCTAGGGATACTTTTCTTCCTGAACTCATGTTATGAGGTTAAACATTTTATAATCAGGAGTCTCAGCGCTGGATCTTCTCACTCTCATAAATTTACTCTTTTTCAAGATAAAAGTCCAATATGCATTTTTTTTAGTATACTCTAAATTCATCCAGGTCCTCCTGCAATTTCCTGCTCTCCTTGGTGATACCATTTCTTTCGAATACCTTTATATCATTAGCATACAGATACAAGATAATTATTATGTTTGGTTGAGTTGGATAAGTCAGTTATGAAACACACAAGCAAGAGCGGACCGAGTACTGATCCCTGTGGAACTGCTCTGGTGATGTCCTTCCATTGGGATGATTGCACATTTACCATGACTCTTTGTTCCCTATTTGTTAAAAAGTCCTTTATCCACATTAAAGTATTGTCGTTTATCCCGTAACTCTTGACCTTAATCATCAGACTTTAATCTCGCGACCTGTCAAAGGTCTTCATTACATCAAGCTAAATTACATCCACAAGGTCCCCTTCATCTAAAGCAACTGTGAAGTTATCTAACACTTGTACTAACTGTGGATCGACCTAATATAAATCCAAAACTGCCTGGCACTAAAAAGCTTATTAATTTTCATATGATCTTTAATTACTTCTCTCAACACTGCTTCCATATTTTTACTAGATATAATGGTTAGCCTAACTGGTCTATAATTATCAGGTTTACTTTCATTCTTTATCTTAAATATTTGGATAATGTTAGCCATTTGCCACTCGTCTGGTACTCTGCCCTATTTTAAACAATTTTCTAAAATTATCTCCAAGGGTTCTGATAGTGTCTCCTGCATTTTCGTAATAAGTCTGGGATTTATTCTATCAGGGCCCGGGGATATATTTTCTTAATCTTTTGAATTACTTTCTTGATTTTCTCATGAGTTATGTATGTCCACATATATTCGCCAACATCATTATTATGTTATTAGAATAAAGAGTTTATTTTTGTATGTTTATCTTTGATCTGAACCTTCGATAAGCCTAGCTAAGTAGAAGATCACCGTAAAATCATTTTTCTTTGGACTCAGATAAATAATTCGCCATAATGTCATCCCTTACCTATAAATTAGAATTAGTCGCTCGCACATCCGGTTGTAGTTTACGGAAATGTCTTTCATTCACTGTCATCAGGACCTATATAACTGGTAGGCTTGTCTGAATCAATACCTTTAACCTAACACCCCATCAGAGGCGCCCCCTTCTTATAACCGGCGACATATCGCCCATAACTGGTGACCCGTCGTTTGACCCCATATATTAAAACAGAGTTGCCTCTCCTCTTCTTTGCCACCAGTGTAATTTATATTGCACAAGTTGTGGACGAAGTGCCCCTTTTTAAAATTTAGCACTGATGGATGATGAAGATGAGTCTACCATAAACCCGTATTTCTTCAATAATAGATAGATCATTACTTAATAATAGTTTTAAGGTTTTACAAACATTACCCCCCTTCTTCTTGACACCTCATCTATGTGCTGTGAAAAATAACAGTCTGTAATTTTTTTAACCAATAAACGAGGCAGACCTTGGGATCCAGAGTCGGGACTAGAGTTGGTCCAGTTTATATAAGGGATATTGAAGTCCTAAGAATTAGTTTGCATTTCTCACCTCTGTCACTTACTTCTTGTAAAGATTGAAGTAGTCTTGTAGTGTTATCAAGACCTCTGTTTGGACTCCAATACACTGATACAATCAGTACACTTTAATGACCACATATTAACTTAATGCCACAGTACTCATTATAATTTGACTGTAATTCTATATTATTGCACTTAATTCTATTTTTGGCATACAATATTAAGCCCCTCCCATTCTCCTCACTCAGATTATAAAAAAATCTCATAACCTTCAATATTATATTCTTGAATTGCTCTATAAAATCTACCATTCTTTGGCTTTACTTCCTGTGGTGCTATTCTATGCGGACTATGGACCATTAGACGCACTGTGGACTATGGTCCATTAGACGAAATCTTTCACAAAATTCTGATTTCTTGTCCATATTAAAGGTGTCCACATTACTAAAGAATATGTATAGGTTATCCTCCTTACAACTAGCACTAGTCACACTATTATTCATTGCCCCATCACTGCCTGCGTTGCTATTTCCACTCTTAGGTTTTTGCCTCTTTTAGTTTCTCTCTGTTCCTCTCTTGTGTGTCCTCGTCCATCTTGATAATTTTCCTCCTCATTGGTCGGCCCACTACCTCGTGACGTTCTATTCCTCTCCTTATTGTAGAAAATTTTATCATGTGCGCTCTATTTTTTGGTTAAATGATTAGCTACTCTTATTCCCTCATATTTTTGGAGTTTCATAATATTTTTTAGGTTCAGAAAATCATCTTGTTAAATTTTTATATCAGAAAGTTTAAGCAGTATTGTTAAAATATTGTGTTATGGATTATTCAAATTTTACTCATGGATATCACAAAAATATTCGTGTTAACAATTCGGTATTTTTTATTTATATCCCTACAAGCAGATCCTGCGGTATTCCTCTATACGGAGGACCTTTGTGTCTGTGGTCTTCGGCCCATCGAGTCTCGCAATGGGGTTTTGGTCTTAGTTGTTTTTTGGAGATTTGCGGTAAATACAACCCTCCTCCTCAACTTTGAGACTCCCCTCTCCTTGGGATTGGAGGTGGAGGGGGGAACCTGGCTTTCCCCCTCTCCAGTATGGTAGATTAGGTTAGGTTAGAAAGCAGTCTTCTATTTTTTTACAATTGAAGATTACGCTACACATATTATCAAAATAAAGAAGGCACCCCTCCAATTTTTCTTTAAGGAACAGTATCTATTTTCTCGGCCTAGAGAGAAATAAAAATTTTTAGGAGAATTTTTGTGAAATACGGAAAAGATATTCAGCAAGCTAATATTTTGGAGCTATGGATGCTCTACAAATTTCCCCTTGTTTTTTATGTTGATTTAAACTATTTTGTTTAAAAAAAATCTTAGGAAAAATGCCGAATTTCAAATATAGCTGTTGTATTCAATAGACCAATCAACAGTCCACTCCTAACCCCCCAAAGACTATTTCAATTGGTATATGTGATCTTTCAATTTTGCCGTCACAGGCACGAGTTCGTTTTCATCCATCCGTGTTAAGGGATGATTTTGACTCACCCACGGGGGATATGATGAGAATCTTTTACCGGAATTGATTCTGCATCGGGGACGCTAGGAAGCGGGTCCTCACCCACGCCAAGCAAGTGACAGTATCCAATAGAACAATCTAACAGCCACATGCTTGGCGTGAATAAGGTGGGATGTAACCGCAGGCGTGCTGGTTGCAAAATCAATGGGGAGAAAGTTTGTTGTGTAGCCTTTAACCTAACTGCGTCATTGCAACCTATTTTAAAAAATATGGGTGTGAAGGATTCCGTGCTAATGGTGAAAACGAACTCGTATCTCCGATGAAAAGCTGAAAGATAAAAGATAGCGCAATGGATAGTAATTTTCCAATACAACGTGTGAGGAAACCCATAGTTGGCGACACGGCAAAGCAAAACGAAGCGTCACCATGCAAACCTATCCTCGAATTTATAAAACATACAAGCCGCTGTTCTCTTCCTTAACAGGAATAGCTTAGTTACACAGGCACCCCTGCGGGGGGGGGGTGGCCTACGGCCTTATTGGCTAATCTTAACCGCCTTTTTTAATCCCCTTTATAGACTCTTTTTTTTAACACGCTGAAAACCCTTTTCTTCTTCTTCTTCTTCTTCTTCTTCTTCTTCTTCTTCTTCTTCTTCTTCTTCTTATAAAGAAATTATTAGAAATAACTTTGATAAAAAAATTAAATCTACTTCGGTGACAACCGAACTAAAAGAAAAAATCTTATTCAAACCTTCAAAAAATCTTGTTCTTAAAATATAGGCTTATGGATAAACAAGAGGAGAGGCTTCGCTACCCCTACTTCTAGAAGGAACTTGTGCTTTGCAGGCAGGCCTTCAGTCTATGGCTCACAGTCTATTTTGCTTTAGTAACCTTATTTAGGTTTAAAAGGCTTCCAGTAAATATCTCCTAATAATTTACTCTCGATCTTTTTTTCCCATCTATGCTTATTTTCTAGGGCTAGAGGCGAGAAAAAACTTCTAAGGAAGTTCTTTTGATATACGGAAAAAAAAACAAACTTCGGAGCTCAATTTTCATCACAATTTACATTTATATAAGAAAAAATACCCAAAACAGCCTTGCCTTAATTCTAATAAATTTTTAAAACTTCACCTTTGGCAATTCTTTTTAAATCCCAAACATTCGATAATCCTATTTTTTTAACTATTAGAAAGAACTCTTTTAATAACTTTTGGAAAATCTTTCGTAATCTCTTTTTTTCAATCATTTTTCTTTTCAAAAAGTTTGATTTATTTTTTTTAAATAAAATCCCAATTACATAGTTATTTTTGAACGAGGAAAAAAAATTTCAAACTGTTCCAAAAACTACCTCCCTAAATCATAGTGTTAGGGATAAGTTTATTGAAGTTAATTTACTTTTTTCACAAACATTAAATGAAATCTAACCTGACAAACTTGTACACCTGTATGTAAGAGATATTTTTACAAAAAAAATAAATATTTAAAGCATTTGATAGTACATAGACGCGTGCAAAATGCTAAAATTTTGATGAACATCATCACTAACTTTATAATTTAAGAAGGGGATTTTTTGAGTAATTGAATAATAACTTCATCTTAGTTGGTTATGACTTAAGTTTTTTACCCAAGTTATTTCGAATAATTCTTTTATAATATCAAAAAACAAAATGGTGAAGTTCAGAAATAAATATAACGGTCGTATGCTAAAACAAATGTGAAATGCACGTTTGAGCAAAGACCTATTTTTTGTTATTTATTTTACAGTTTAGCCTTTTGCATATAATAATTTTATAAATAATTGTGAAGCTACAATAAATATTATAAAAATATATTATCGAAATTATGTGAATTTATTTTTATTTATCTTCTTCTATAACTATATTTTAGCAACGTGATATTTTGAAAGGGGGGAAATATAGTTTAGAGTTCCTTTATAAAATTATTATGATTGGCGAAGTTAAGAAAAATAAAAAAAATTTAACTATGGCTGCTTTTGTTTTAGAGTTTAAATTTTCATCTTAATAGCGAAGCCATTTCCTGGTGTATTTAAATTTATATATTTTTAAATTTACATTTTTTAAAGATTTTGTGCTCTGTTGGCAATTAATAATATTTATCATAAAATTAGGTTAGAAAATTAATTATATGCATAAAAAAGAAGCCAAATGTTAATGTGAATATTCTTGTGATATCAATGATTATAAATTAAATATAGAAATTTAGCTGGAAAAGTATGAAAAAAATTGGGAGAAATTTGGCAACCATGTTTTAAAGATCTTTGAAACAAAACCGTGTCGAAATGTTTCAACTACTGTTTGAAATACTGCAATAACGTAAAAAAGTTTATTAAATTTAATTTATTAACCAATATTCTATCTATGTAGTATATTTATAACTAATATACCCTAACACCCCACCTCACATCAAATAATAATATACTAAAGTGGCACTTAACAAAAATCAGCATAACGACATAAATAATTGTGGCAAAACCATTACCTGGTTAAATATATAAAGAAGGAAATAAAAAATTGCATGATCTCAAGCAAATAACTTCACTTTTTTGACCAAAAATATGCACCATTTTGATAATATAAAAAAACAAAAATATTTGATAAAAATCAAGTAGCTTCACTTTCGGTCATTTTTTTTCTCAAGTCTAGATAAAACTAAAAACCTGGTACTGAAGAAGCACAGAAAAGACCTGAAATCGCTCATTAATGAATCAACTCCGCAGAGATGTACGAGTTTCTCAGAGAAAGATAAATATATATGTAGACTGTTGAATGATCGTGTTGATGACGGTGAAGATTTCTTATTTAGAGGAATTATCTGTTCATACTTTCCATACGAGGCAGGTATATAGGAAGATAGATGAGTTGATAGGGCGGTCGCGCCATTCGTTACAGGTATCGTAGACGAGATTCTCTGACCATATAATATAATAGACATAAAGATCAGAATGGCAATGACTGAAGCCTGAGAAAACTGCTCTCCCTCCCGACCCCAATGCCCCAAGCAATAATAAGCCCCAATGCATCAGAGCTCAGGTCCTGATCGTAGGAAAGGGAAGATTTCAGCTTATTATTATTATTTTTGACACTACTCAGGGATGGTGGTACCCTTCTGGACCCCAGAGGAGGGGAAATAACCACCCGTTCCGCGGTATTGGTAAGTCGGTATGAGTACTCCAGGGGAGATAATAGTACTTTTTCGGCAGAATTAGGGAAAAGATGATAGTGGGTATGTAGTGCTGTGAAGAAGGAGAAGGAAATGATAGTGGTGTTGCGATTGCCTAGGTACATGGTGATGCTTGTAGAGCTAATTATCCCCACAGGGGTAAGTATCGGTGTTTCCGTACCATGTGCGGCCATCGCATGACGCCAGTGAATATTATCTGTCCGTGGTTGCTCGGAAAAACCCGCGCCTCGACGTCAGAAATCCATGGCCATGTCCCCTGGCTAGTGAGCGCTCCCTACTAGAGTTACCAGTAGTAGTGAGCCTCTTCCCTTATTCACATGGAGTAGTATTAATTCCCATCTCTCTCACCGGGTCCTTGCGATTAATGGGGGCGTCCGCTCCTCCGAGAGGGGATTAATACCTCACCCCCTCCGTTTTTATGCCCGATTTTGAACCCAAAATAATTTTGCGCCGTCGTTAAAGTTCGCGTCCGTCTCCATTGGAGCGGGTTTTTGTTTTTTTATCAGCCCTGATCCAATCGAGGTGGAATATTTATTTCTATTTCAGTCCAAAAAAAAACCCGATCCCAAAAATAAATTTCCATTTTTATTTCTTTCTTTTAATAATAGAAAGGAAAGAGGGGCCGTTGGAATTGCCCTTTTACGTTGCCGTTTGGAAACGAGTTTCAATTTTAGTGTTACCAATGGAGGGAAAAGTATGGAACGGAGTGGAAATATGGCAGTAGTTAGAATTAATAGATGGTTTCACTGCAACCAACTCTTCTGAATATTGAAGGTTATACGTTTGGTAGTCCTTGATACAAACTTGTTCTAGATGGCTAATAATACTCTTGGGTTTAGAATTTATTGCTAACTTTGCTATTAGAGTACGTTTTGTTCTTATCCAATTTTATAAACCCTTCATTAACCCACGCTTGAGCAGGTGTGATATTTTATGTGCAGTCAGGGCCAAAGGTTTAGAGACTTGTATATCTTTTTATATCATAAAATTAATAGAACTAATCTAACCTTACATTTTGTTTTAATAATTTGAAGGTAAAATATAAAATAAAATAGCGCTCGAACCAATATTATTAATAAATGCAGTCAAATGATGCTCTCAGTCCATATTTATAATGATCTCCTTGGTTCTTCAGGACGTCTTTAATTCGTTTTGGCACGTTTGAGATCAAATGTGTGCTCACACCCTGACTGATATTGCTCCATTTTTGTTTATTTATCATCCGCTTTTGCTCACAAATTCGATCTTTTTTTCAGCCAAGAACTTTTGTATTTCTTTTGTGTTCGTGACAATGTGCGGAATCCTGCTGAAAGCTACAGTTATTATCCCAAAATAGGTACCAAACTGTTAGGAAAAGGTATTGATGCACCACGTTTTGTTACAATTTTGAGCTCATGGCAGTGTTTTGGGAGAAATTTGTTGTTGCTCCAGTTTCCTCAGATGAGAAGAAGCTCCCAGACATGGAGCGTGTTTGGATACTTCACTTTGGGCACGACACATTATAAACGAGAGCGTTCTCTTTTACTCTTTCAAAAACTTCGACAAACGGAAAGGAGCTTCATCAGAGACTCACTTTGTCCCAGTCTTCAAAAGTCCATTTCTATATTTGCCACAAAAGGAGCCATTCTGTAAGGTTCTTCTTTTTCATATGAGGCTTCTTTGCACCCTTCCCTTCTACAATTGAGAAAAAAAATCCATGCAGGGAAGCGATTCGAACCATGGTTACTGAGGCAGCAAGCACCGCTTTGATCACAGTTAAAAGTATGCCGTTACTACACTATGCTATGCGGGAACCAAAAAATTCTCTGAATAGAATAGCCTTTAATTAAGCAACACTTTTCTCAAGTACGAACGTGGACTGGGAAAAGTGTTCCTTAAAAGCTATTCTATTCAGATAATTTTTTGGTTCTCCGCGTAACATAGTGTAGTAACGGCATACTTTTAACTGCGATCAAAGAGGTGCTCGCTGCCTCAGTGTGCCTAGTTCGAATCGCTTCCCTGCACGGATTTTTTCAAAAAAGGTAATAAATATTACTGTAAGAAAAATTTATTCCGTTTTATCTTTCAATGTGGTTTATTGCATTCATCTTCATCATTCTTTCGTGCTACTTTGAGAGATATTATATTTATATATATATATATATATATATATATATATATATATATATATATATATATATATATATATATATATACATACGAGTATTTTGAGACCTTTCATTCGCTCTTAAACAGTGTTTATTTTCCCTTTTTTTTCGCAGGGTTTAAATCTTTATACCTTGAACCTATTCCTGACCAAAGAACAACAACCATCCATATTTGGAAAACGGTCCCTTCCTACTTGCTCTATAATTTAGATGACTTAACCTGCAATAATTACATCAGGAAAGCCTGTGATAGGTTCAAATCAGACACCAAAATGACCCCTAAAAATAGGTGAGAAACTTGGCTGAAACAGCATAGATCTTTTTATTTAGCCCTAGTGTATCTTTGATGCAGTCACTTGTTTTCCTTGGTCTAGATTACTAGTGTCCTCCAAAGCAGGATCAATGTAATGGGAAATGGTTATACTGTTTTCTTCATCGAATATTTTATGAATATGATTTATTATTTGCACTGGTATAAATAAGTAATTGTGTAAACAAATAACACAGAGACTCATTTCTAGTGCCTCCTTCAACTTTAAAATGTGTGAACTCGTATCATATTTCACCTATTTTATCCCTATTCTTTTTTTATTCTGGATCCTCTTTGCAAGTTGATTTCTTTTGTATTTTAGCAATTTTTACTTCAGTTTTAAATATAATTTGAACGACAATGAAGTGTTTGAATAAAATAACGTTAGCAAATTTACATAATATCTTTCCTGAAGCATTTTATATCCGGTAATTCCTTAGATTAAACAAATTCGCCCGAATCTCCAAAGTCAGGGCAGAATCACGTATCACCCTCGTACATCAAAGCCCAGTCATATTTAATGGACTTAGAACTGATCTCCCCTTGAAATGCAGAACTCAAAAGACTAGTAAAAGGCAGAATCAAAATCATTCCAAACGACTTCTTCGGCGAATACACAATTCTGACATGATCATTACTAAGAGTTTCAATGATTTCACGGTTAGTTTTATTGCAGTGAAATGAATACAAACGCATTTAAAAATAATCTTCCGAAAAATAGAGTGAAAATTCAATAGGAATTACTTAAAAAATCTATGGGGCCAGCTCCTTGTTATCCTATTGAGCATATGGGTCGTGTGAGAAGGTCCTATTATTTGTTTGTGCATGCTAACCAATTTGTTGGTGCGTGTTCGGTAATTATAAGGGGATGTAATTAAAAGTCCTCATTGCTGTTGCACTGCTCAAAATCGCCCGTCTAGATCAGAGCGGGGGAGAAGGTTCCGATAGAGTTGAGGCGACGGGTAACGAGAACCTGAAGCAGTGGCCTACTTTATATACCTGTTGAATTGGTTCTGACTCATTATACTCCTTATAGTTGCTCAGGAGGGATTATGCGTTAGGCTAGGCTTACCGAAGACGTCCTCGTGATCGGGGTCAGAAAAGGAGTTCGAAAGGACACGGCAAAAGAAAATAAATTTATTCTTAAATTGATCTACCAAAGAGGCGACGTCTCGAGTTCTTTGCGGTTAATGAGTGAGTTTCTGTTTTACACGAAGTATCGAGACTAAAGGCGACAGGATTTAGACAAGTTAACGGAGCTTCAAAATGCTACTAAGGGACTGATTGATTCCCGGATTAGCCGATTCTGATTGACTGATCTTGACTAGTGAATTTTTTTACTTAATAATCGAATAAATTAACTACTTAATTAAAATCTTGTCTATCTGTCTCGGTCTCTCTGTTTTTCTGTCTTTCTCTCTCTCTCTTTCTAAATATATATATATATATATATATATATATATATATATATATATATATATATATATATATATATATATATATAAGTAGTACGTGGGAAATGCCGAGTCTCCCCTCCCCCTCTTACCTCCCACCCTCCCACCCCTTACCGTGAATGCCGAGTCTCCCCTCCACCCTTACCCCCCTCTCCTTTACCGTGGAAGCCAAGTCTCCCCACCCCTCATACTATGGTCAGTGACCTTTTTCTAAGAAATTAGATTATACACACACACACACTGGAGCTTTCTTAGGAATTAGAGTCTACACACGCACACACACACATCCTGCAGCCTTCTAAGTAATTAGTGTCTACACACACACATACATTGGTTTAGGTTAGGAGTAAAATAGCGCCTTCCCCTCCCTCTTTCATTGGACACTCCCAGCCTTGTTCACAAGCGATATTTAGTACACACACAAACACACACAGACACTAACTGGGGCAAATTGGTAGGTCGCGGAGATAAAGAGTGCATCGACCTGATTTATTATGTACTATTTTGTCCGTATTTTTTCAATTTCTTAATTGGTCTGTCTATTGCCATCTTTTAACTCATTTGTTGTTAAACATCTCTGAATGTCACACTTTTAGGATGATCCTCCATATACACTGTATCACGCCCAGACTTGGTAAGTATTTTAGAACTGAAGATGTGTTTGGATCGGATTATAAATTTAGCACAGACTATTAACTTACGGTTGATTTCTTCTATCATGTTCGTCGACTTATTCATGAACACCCAATTGATCAGAATGAATTTCTGTATAGTGGGTCAGTCAAACCGCCTTTCAACTACTATAATAACGGAAAATAATTTTAACATCTCCACTTTATGGATTTAGAAGATTTAATCATCGGTGAAAAATTAAAAAACGAGGTTATGGATCAGTTTTTCTTTGTCTGAGGACTATCGTAACAATACATGGCTGGATAGGTTTATCTGCATATTGCATTCTATCATGGTTAATGATGGTGATAAAGTAATGAAGATCGCTATATTTGACCCAAAACACCTGTTATTTCGTTCTCTCGTGTTATTCCCATCAGCTCACTGATATGATAAAAACCAAGATTGGAGAGGCAAGGATGAATGATTTCCAAAAAGGCCACTGACCAAAGTATTGAAGGGGGGGGGGGAGATTCGGCATTCACGGTAAGGGTGGGGGTAAGGAGGGAGGGAAGAGTCGGTATTCACCCGCATTACTCTGCATGTGATATCATACACCAGCCTTGAGCACATTCATTCGTGGAATTATATAAAGGTAGGAGATGGAGAAGCTTTTTATCATATGTGAAGTTGTAGTCAGAGAGTTTTTATGTTACCCTTCCTTCCTCATCCTCCCTTGATATTTTCTCTCAAAATACCATGTCTGACTATAGAATTGATTTGCACACATCTATTATAACAGACAACAGTCAGTATGAGGTAGGGCTTTGTGAGTTTCAATTTACAGGAAATATCTATAATATTACTAAGCCTACACACGCATTCATAGTCTATCGGAAAATGACGGAAGTAAATAATTATACATCAAATACTATATTAGCAAAAGAAAAGGAAACAAAATTAAAGGAATTGACTATGATTATGATGAGATATGGATAGACGCCGGATATTCTAAAAATGAAAAAGCACTTCTAGAGAAAATGAATCTGAAAATGAGACAGAAATTATCATCTCAAGATTTACTGTTTCAATCTGAGAAAACGCAACGAAAAATATCTACTAACTATGTGTTAATCCTCAGATCACGTCATTGCTCAATGTGAAAAGGAAAGAAAATCTATTACACTGGACAACAAAAAAGATTTTTTGTCTGGTGCCTGAAATATTTAAACGAATTCTTAAGTGATTTTGCCGGCTGAATTCGAAAATAACTTTAGTTTTCCTCTATCAGGTTTAGTTGTCTGTCTCTCTTCATCTCCATTTCGGCTCTATTATATTCTAAAATTGCGCATGAAAATATTTCCAAAGCTGTACATAAGTTGATATTAGTGATTTTTAGTGCAATTAAACAAGACTGTTTCTTTATTTAAACTATTTTAATTCTACAAGAGGCAAATAATATGAAACATTTAAGAGAACAGAACATCAGCAAACAAAGCACAAGTAAAAATTGAAAATTGAAACTTCACGTTTGCAAACCTTTTTGGCAGAAAATTCAGGAAATAAATTTATGCTTATTTGCGCACCGTTGACGTTGAGCAACAGGAGGATTATCTCATTTTAAAAAACAGCAATAGTCTGCTATCATAACAGCGTGCCAAGGTCGTTGATAACGAGTTTCGAACTCTTTGATGTGCTGAAGGAATCGTTCAAGATGACTAAAAAGAAAATGCATTTTGATGCAAGGATTAAATGAAACTTTGGTACTAACTAGTTTATTGTGTTTGAGAACATGAGCCTTTAGACTTTTCTTCTTTATTCTAAGGCACATGTTTGAGATGACCTCCAATTAGCTCTTCATTGTATTTCTTGAGGCACAGCACAAGGTTGTCCATGTCGTCCTTTTAAAACGACCGTCTAATGGCTCTGATCTCCCCCATGAGGGCCTCCTTGAGTTCCGTGATTCACCTAGGTCTTCATACGTACATTGTCTTTAAGGCAGCCTCAGAGAAAGAAATCTTGGAGACTAAGGCCTGGGCTGTGAGGTGCCGACTCAAAATGAATTTTGGGACTGATCACACGGCCACCAAAGTTCTCTTTCAGCCAATCTCGGTACAGGTTTGAGGTGTGAGAGCTTGTTCCATCTTGCTGGAACCAGAACATTTATATAAACGACGGCAACAGGATCTGCAGCTCCCTCTTAAATGTTTTGAAGACCTCAACATACTGCTCCTTGGTCACTGTCCCTGTCGTTCAAGATTCCTGGAAAAAGAATGGTCCGATGATGCCTCTAACTGAGATTGCAGTCCATACCGTGAACTTAGTAAAATGTAGGGGCTTGAAGGCTACCTCATTTGGTCTGCAGGTCGCCCAGAAGACATTTGTCTTTGAGTTTACCTTGCTTCTGTCATGTCCTGCAAAGTAAGGGTGATTAGTGAATGAATGAATAAAGGATATATCACAAAACATGTGTGCTGGCCAGGGTTACTAATATCACGAAAAGTTGATATCAAGATGGTAACAAGGTCTTTATAGTTTTTATCTTTTGTTTTTCTATAACACTTTGGAGAATTAACCCTTACACTTTTTGTAGAGGAAATCTTGCTCATTTCCTATTGCTTAGTTCACCACAACATCTCAAAAATCAGAAAAAAGAAAATAATTGGAATTAAGATAAATTAAAGAATCCAGTGTACTGGACGTACACACTTACATAGCGTCTAATTTATAACATATAGACACTTATGACATATACATATGGACATTAACTACCAAATATACTTATATACATATGGACATTGACTCACACACATAATTATTAACATATGGACTTTGACTCAAACTTAATATATGTATTATAAAAAGACGTCCAAGAACTTAAATAATAGACCTGATAGATCAAAATGAAAGTAATTTTTTGATATAAGAGACCGATTTCTTACAGGAATGATGTTCATTTTCTAAACACTGAAAACCTTGTAGACCAGTGGTATTTATTCTGTCAGAAGAATTTCACAATATAATGAAAAGATCTCTCAGAGATGATATTCCTCAATTAATTAATTGTATAGCATTTAATATAGATTTTAGGCTCTTATGTTTCATCCGAGATCATGTTATATTTACTCTAACCTTGTAGACTATCAGTTAGTAGGTGGGAGCCAGTCGAGGCTGCTGAGGATTATTCACCTTATTTTCAATGATGGGTCATTCAGTATAACCTTTAATAATATACACTATCTGAATCTAAGCTCTGGTGACTTAAGATCAATTTATATCTATATAAAAACGGTTGAAGGGGAAAGATTTCCATTCGTTCTTGGTCATTTGATGATAAAACTACACATTAGGAGAAGGCATTAAAATAATTAAAAATGTTAAATGGCCCAAGCGTGTTTAAACGATTAAGAGCTCAGATAGGAGACGGTCTTGGATCTCTATTCTCCTCCCTATTCCAAAATGCAGTGCCCTATCTAAAGAGTGGTGCTCGCTATCTAGGGAGGAACGCCATTTCCGCCGGTTTTGTTACCGTTCAGGATATTATGCATGGAAAGACCGCAAAACACGTTTTGAAAGATAAGCTGGGATGGGCGAAAAATACTATTACTAAAGATACTAGACAATATATTAGAAGGAAGTTACAATCTCAGTGTTAATTGGAGGAAGTCTAAAAAATTGGGTGTAATAAATAAGCGGAAATGGATGCATAAGAAATTTAACAAGAGAAAAATTTCAATATAGATGATAAAGAGGAAGGGGATGATTTTTTCTAATAATATAATCAAGCATACGTTAAATAGATGTTATCATAAAGTCATCATCGGCTGTAAATCATACACGTATAAAAATGAATGCTCTTCATCCAGAAAGTTATATCTGTTCGAAGACAGAACTCGATTTGTTTACCATTCCACCGACCCAATCTTTCATCGTTGAAAACGCTATCAGTCTTACTCGCCACTTAGCAATATCTCTTCAGATCTTACCCAAGTAAATTCTTATGTATCTGGTAGGGGACAGTATTATATAGATCCGAGTGAGGTTTATCTTTATCTTAAAGTAAGAATTGTGAAGGAAGATGAAAGAGAACTTAAAGATACTTAGAACATATTTCCGGAAAACAATATTCCTCTCACTTTGTTCAGCAATGTTGACATTTATTTAAATGAAACATCTGTAAATTTTATTTTAAATAATTACCCTTATAAAGCATATTTAGAGATTGTTGAACTATACTGAAGAAGAAAGATCTACATTTCTTTCCACTGCATGATATTACTGTAGTAAAGAACGTATAGAAAAGAAATACAGCAGATCAAAGAAAAAAATAATTGATGTATGTCGAAAACTACACGCCGATTTCTTCTCACAACATAAGCTGTTCATGAATAGAGTCTCACTTTAGATAAACTTATCAAGACCACCACATTCATTTATACTATTTAGAAACCAGACCGATTTTGAAGCTAAAATAGAATTATTAGAGAGTTTCCTCTACCTAAGAAAAGTCCGCCTTTCTTCAACTCATCTGGAGATGGAAAATAGGTTGCTTACATCAAACGCTAAGTACCCTATCACGCAGGTTCGTATGCGAAATTTTAAAATTGTGAATGGAATATTAATGAAAATTTTGGATAATATCTTCATGGGAAAAATACCTACGAGAATGGTAATTGGCATAGTTGACCATTCGGCATTTTCTAGTAGCTATGATGCATCACCTTTTGAATTTAAACCTTATAATTTGAATCGTGTTACTTTCTATAAAATGGGAATGAAGTTGAAAGACCATTTGAATTAGACTATTCGGACGATGCAGATCCAGTTGCTTCAAAGGCCTTTTACTAGTTATATATCGGATTAGGGTGAATTGGAGGTAGCCAAAGTATTGGACCTAGGTCTGAGCAGTTTCTAAAAATTAAAAATACTTATTGTATTAACGTAAATCAGAATAAGAGTACTACTTGTCTTGGTGAATGCTCCAATCCTATACAACACGGTACATTATCAATACAGTTACACTTTAGATTTCCATTAGTAGACCGGTTTCCCTTGATATATTTGCAGTGTTTCCGTCTGACCTGTGATAGACAAGTATAGAAACGTACTAGTTTATTCTTAATAAAATGAATGCAATAGAAATGAAAGACTATTGTATCCAAATGAAACTAGAAAGCGAGTTTTTCATGCCTGTTTTGCGAGAGACACTCAGTTATCCTTTAAATCTGCCAGCAGCTTATATAATCAATCTGGACAGCAGCCATCGAACTGGTTGGCATTTGATCGCTCTGTTTGTTAACAAAAAGTTTGTATTATTTAGACAGCCTATGTTAATGGTTCCAGAATGATGTTTATATTCGTAAAAATGAATAAAATTATTATCATCAATCCATTCAGAGTTCAGAGTTACTTTTCAAATTCATGTTGCTTGTTTTGTGTCTATTTCATTCAGCAAATGCCATTCTGTAAATCATATTGATCTTTTATTGAGTAATTTGATTTATATAATGATAAAAAGAACTAAGAATTTGTTGGGAAGAATAGTTTTAATAAAATGATATAGATAAAGTTGATACTGTACACTTAATATAATTAATTGTCGGAAAATATGTAATTGTGCAGCCTATCGACTCAACCGAATTTAGTATGTGCCATTATATGATATGATTAGTATCAATTAAATGTTTTTTTCGATTTATTACTCTGTACAAAATGTATTCATATTTGAGTTATAATGTAAATTAAATCATTATAACAGCCTTGAGATTTTTAAAACAAGTTTCACAAAGAAAATTACTTACTTTATGAACGAACTTGTCAACTGCGAAAGGGTGAAATGTTCGAGGAAGTCAAATATATCACCGGATGAACTCCATTGATCTTCTGTTAATGACTCCATATTCTTATGTTTACTTAAACGAAGTTCCTGAACAAAGAGGAAAAAGTTTTCTTCCCAGCAAAAGCTATATAGTGGAATGCTAAGAGAGAGAAGCGATCTTTGCAGATATGTTAAATACTGTCTAGACATTCATAATCTTTAGAGTACAGGATTGATTTTCTTCATTATATGTGTGTGTAGACTCTAATTCCTTCAAAAAATGCTCGCTGAAGTGATCTTTTGCTCCTACGCCAATGCCATATAAGATAAAACGGTCTAGACATTAGTAATCTTTTAAATTAGTTCTCAGATACTCTATATTTTTGCATCATTAAACATACTAATTATTTTCAAAATGAAACGAGAAAACACTTACATGTGTTCAAGGCTGATGGATTATGAGAAAAAATATCCTGTACCGATTTTCTCCAATATGTATGTGGGTGTTTGTGTGTAGACTCTAATACCCTCGAAAAAAATCAGTGACCAATGCTAGGGGGAAGGGGAGAGGGGGGGGGACATGTATCGCAGAGATTTGCTCCAGTGTATGTGTAGACTCTAAATTCCTTTGAAAACTCCAGTGTATGTGTGTGTAGACTCTTATCCCTTCGAAAAAAGGTCACTGACCAAACTATAGGGGGAGAGAGACTCGGCTTCCACGGTAAGGCTATGGGGTGGGGGAGGTAGGGGAGTAAGGGGAACACTCGCATTCACGTTAGGGGGAAGGGGAGAATATCACATGGAAGTGTTATCAACATCATCCATGACAATTTGGCCATGACCAAGGTCTTTGCCCGTTTGGTCCCTATAAACCTCACGCCCCATGATCGACTTCAACATCGTCAAAATTCGGAGGAGCTGCTGCTCCTGCACAACCAAGACCGGCGGGATTCGAGCCACACATTTTGACAGGTGATGAAACTTGGGGCCATCACTGGGATCCCCAGACCAAGCTAGAAAGCATGGCCTGGAAGCACAGGGGCTCTCTGACCCCCATCTAGTTCCGGACACAACCCTCAATCAGGAAAATCTTGGCTACCATCTTTTGGGATTCTGAGGGAGTGTTGATGGTGGACTATGCGCCTCTTGGAAGGACCATCACAGGCCAATATTACGCCGAGGAACTGGCTGGGTTGAAGAAGTGCATCCGTCAGAAACGGCGCGGCAAGTTGACACGCGGCGTCCTGCTCCTCCACGACAATGCCCCTGTGTACAAAGCTAGAGTTGCACAAGCTGCCCTGCGCGAGTGAGGATTCGAGGAGCTCAATCATCCCCCATACAGTCCAGATCTGGCCCCTAGCAACTACCTTTTATTTCGCCAGCTCAAGGCTGCACTGCGTGGACGCCGGTTTGGGAACGATGAAGATGTCCAGCTCGCCGTCCAGGACTGGATTGAACAGCAATCGTGGGATTTCTGGATGTCGGGAATTCGAAGCCTGAGGGACAAGTGGCGCAAGTGCATTGATGTCGAGGGTAGTTATTCTGAAAAATAATAAAACACTTTTCCTCATATCTCGTTTCCTTATATCCGAATTGCAAAACTTATTGACCGCTCCTCATACATATTTCGCAGGTCTCAGATTTATCTTTATTATACGGAATCGCTTGTCTCTTACAGTTCTTTGTGAAATTTAGCTCGCCAAAGTCTGTATTTGTTTAGTTTGCCTGTTGTCTCCTGTTGTGACCTTTTTGCCAAAAATATTCTCAGCACTTGCTTTTATATCTATTTGATAGATGTACAATTTGATATATGTATATATTGTGTTTATTTTTCTAATTCTCTTTGGTTCTTTATTTATTACACGTGGAATATTATTAAGATTTTTCGAATTCCAAACTGGGCGAATTAAATTCTGCAATTTGGAGGCCACAAACCTACCTAATTTACAAAATGAACCCCACAAAGAAACTTGATTTATCAAGGATTATATTATATTTTTTAACCCAAAACCCACAAGTAGGTGGTTGGTATACCCGGGCTATAGCCAATGCTATTAGCATGCACGAGCTGACTTCTAGGTGATTACGTGGGGGGCCTGCATCAGTGCCCACTTAGCATCTGAAACTATATATTTTTAATGCATTTTTATTTCCTCTTAATTCAATGCTTTCCTTCCAGATTTTTCCTTATGATCATTAAGCGGCAGACGCCCTCCCTGTGAAGCTCTCCTAGGCAAAATATCTATTGGATTAGGAGCAAGAGATTGAAGTGACTATTCCTTATTTCTAATTAAATTTAAGCTATGTTGCTGATGGTAATTCTCGGTCACTAGGCAATATGAGAAGGTGCTCCATTTTAAAAATAAATATCATCTTCATCAGCGTACAGCTTACACCACTCAAGACGTAGCTCTTCTTAATCTAAAAGGCTGATATAACTCAGAAAATTTAGTTTCATTTTGTTCATGTCAATAAAATGAATTGATTTCTATTTCCACGTAACTTCCGTCCAATCCATTACTTTCTTGATGAATGTTGAGATTTCTTGTTGAAGGCTAGAGTGTTGAATATTTAATTATCACGAGGAATAATCGGTTATTCTATCCGTTTAGGATCAATGTTGAAGTCTTTTCATGTCAACATTGTGAACAAATATATTTTGCCTTTTCAATTGATCAATGACCACAGTGAAAGCAGGTCTCTTTCACTTCTTTTGACATTTTGATTGCATCTACAAAACATATTCTTTTGTATGCTTACCATTATAAACCCTATGCCATTGCGTCCACGGCAACCTTGATGTTCTCTGTTAAAGCACTTTTGGGTCTCTAACTATCTAGATTCCAAGCTATTCATCCGGTATAATGGCTTTATCACTTTTATATAACATCATAGATTTATGCCATTTAAGTGATAGAAAAAAAACTGCCTTAGGTTTATATAACTTTGAATACATTTACTTGAGTTAGCACACGCCAGAGGTGCCAATCGTAAGATCAAGATGATATTTTTGACACGTGTATATAAATGATTCTTACCTCCTTCGTTTTGAAGCGTTTTCCCACTAACAGGGGTCAGAGCGCATCAAATCGACTAAAATCTCATCCCCGTCTAGCCTACCTCTGTATGCAATTTGCTCGAGCGTCTTGCCCTTCAGAGTTCATCCCTGAGAATGCTCACTAATGGGGGCCAGATTCAAAACTGTGAGTTGTGAATATAAATCAGATATTTGTGTATTAAGGGTAACTTAAAAAATCGATGGGATAGCCTCTTTAAGGCTTTTTAACACATATGATTTATCCACGAAGAGATGCGCTTGCTAACATCGTCATGTCGTATTCACGTGTTATCTTAAACTCGAGGTCTGATTGGAGGATGAAAATCCCGAAATTCGCGTCGAGCAAATCAGTAGTGGAATCTTTGACAAATGCAAAGACTGCAACGACCTCAATATGTAAATCCATTTCAGGGGGGAAAAAAAAGAAAAAATAATACCCCTCTACTACATGAATGCAATAAAAGATGCCTACAAAGGAGACGAACAAATACTAGAAAACATGATTAAAAGTAACACTATCCAAGAAAAGACAATAAGTTATTGCTACGAATACATTATAAAACAAAAAATGTCAGCAACCTACTAATGAAAAACAACCTCCTGGAAAAAAAGAGTCCATCCTAAAGGCTACAAATGGGGTATTCAAATTTGAATGTCACCATGTGCACTGCAAGCCTAATCCAAACAGCCACTATATACGTATGACCAATACTATCTTCAGCCGATGCCTAACAATATACTTACAAGAACGATGAATCAAAACACACTACAATGAACAACACAATGAACAAGAAAGATTCTTATTGAAAACACTACCATCCTCAGAAAAATCTATGATCTCCGCCACCTGAAGATTCTGGAGGCTCTTCTCATCAATGGACCCGATCATGAACACACAGCGAACCAGCTCAGAGGGAGTTATGTTGTTATTGCCAAAACAAAATAATTCTCGGGGTAACCTTTGAGGGACTTTGAAAATGATATTATTCGAAAGAAAATGTGAGACAATATAAGTGTTTCAAATTTCGTTAGAATCAGCCGAATAGATATGTTATTGTGCCTCAATAATAATTCCCATGCTAACCTTCGGAGGACCTTTCAATTATATCATTCGAAAGCGAATGTAAAACAACATAAGAGTTTCATATTTCCTCAGAATCGGCACAATAGTTAAAATTCTTATTGCCAAAACAAAATAATTACCATGCTAAGCTTGAGAAAACTTTGGCAATTATATCATTTGAAAAAAGAATGTAAAACAACATAAGGGTTTCAAATCGTGTTAGAATCGGCCGAATAGTTACAATGTTATTATAAAAACAAGAAAAGCAAAACGAGAACCACCGACGATCCGCCGTCATAGTGAGATGTAGAGTTGCCCGCTACCATTCTCGCATGGGACTAAAAATTGAACATTTTAAATAAGACCAAATGAAATGGATCTTCCTCAGTTGATTTTTAATCTTCAGTCTCATATAAAAAGTGCATTCGACAGTTAGAACGCGCTAAAATAAAATTGGTAAAGTCAAAATACAACCTGTTCTTTAACAATATATACCAGTATATATATATATATATATATATATATATATATATATATATATATATATATATATATATATATATATATATATATCGATGAAGGAGTTGTTCTTTAGGAACCGAATTCGTAGGAGGAATATGAAGACCCATGTGATCGCCCTAAACATTTAATTGCCGGACGTTTCGGTCTTTAGCAATGACCATCTTCAGCGGATTGAACTCTAATACAAATACAAGAAATTTTAAGAATTAGATGACCAAATCGCAAAAATAGCAGACACAATTCAATATTAGTTACAATATGAAAAATAAGTAAAACTCAAGAAGAGAGGTAACAGAAATGAAACCAGGATGATAAGCAAGTAGTTAAATATAAGTTAATTTACGGATATATGATATTGAAAAACTATGTTAAAACAGTTAAATGCAGGGATAAAGCGATTGATAAATACGAGTTTAATCAAGAAAGGCAAATCTAAATTTTGAAACAGAAATGAAACTTAATAGGAATAAAAGAAATTTGTTTTTAAAGTAATACTCGAAAAAATTGTAAGGTCATGGCGAACGATGAAAAATGAAAGGTAAGTAAAATCAAATAGCCAGGAATCCGAAAGGAAAACAAAAAAGCAAAGCAAACAGTTCAATATAAGTTAAAATACAAATATATGATAGTGAAAAATATAGATAAAAAACAGGTAATTCAAACGATCAATAAATGCGAGTAAACTAGGAAACAAAAGTTTAAAACTTAATAAAGCAATAGTGAAGCAAAAAAAATAAGAATGAAAAACATGAAACTAAGGGAAAGCTCTATATATAATATCATTTAGATACCACGGGGAGAAATATTTAAAATAAACATAAAGAATAAAAATGAAACTGAGAACCTTTAGACAGAAACTAACCTTCTTTTGTTGGCGGTGATGATATCAACTGATTATTAGATAATTTCAACCAAGCATTTCTGTCAGCCATAAATCCACTAAATGCCAATCAATTGACGAACACATGATTAAATTCAAGGGTCATAATATACTAAGGCAGTATGCAAAAGGTAAACCAATCAAATGGGGTGCAGGTGTGATTCAAAATCAGGATATTTTTTCGAATTTGACCTCTATACTGGTAAAAAAAATAAAAAAACAGAATGCGGGTTGGGCGAAGAAGTTGTTCTAGAACTTACAGAAAAAATTCAAAATTTTAGTTGTAACATTTTTATAGATAACTCTTTCAATTCACCGGTGCAACCAGTTCATGTTATCCAAGAAAAATATAAATAGTGCAGTAACCGTACGAATGAACATCAAAAATATTCCAAGATTACAGGTACCTTCTGATAAAGAATTGAAAAGAGGAGATATCTCTTGTGTTGAATCAAATGGCATTTTTTATGTAAAGTGGATGGCCACAAAGCAGTGTATATGCTATCAAATTTTATATCAGCATTTCCTGTTTCGAAAGTGTACCGTAGGAAGAAGGGAACTAGTAATAAAGAGGAGATTGAATACCCTGCTGTTGTTATGCATTACAATAACCATATGGGTGGGGTCGATATAATGGACACAGAGAAAGTAACTTATCAGTTGACCATAGGTCAAAAGTCAAATATTACCTAAGAGTAGTTTTCGATCTTGTTGATATTGCAATAAACAATGCCTTCATTGTGTTCTGCAAATTAGAAGGGACGTCAAGTATTGAAAACTTGATGCAAAGACATTCAGAAGAATTGTAGCTCGTAGGTTTATTGAAACCTCTCCAACAGAAAAAGAACCCCACCATCAACCTTTTTGCTGTCAACCCCCCAAAATCAAAATACTATCTACAATCCACAACATCAACACATTCAATGCGAAAAACTGATTTCAGACAACCTTGCAAAGTGTGCGCTAAAAATAAAATTTATAGCAACCAATAATATGTGTTGAATGTGGTATCTACCTTTGTTATGTAAGTGGTAGAAATTGCTTTGAAAAATATCATGAATAACTCTAAAGTGATACCTACGTACTTAATGTTGTATGAATATTATTTTTAGTTTAAAATATTTCCATTCAATGAACGTTTTTCTTGCATTATATATCTATTTTTATATAAATAATTGAAATTCCCGAATAAATATCACATATTTGAGAAAATAATATACATGAATATTTTAACTATGTTTTTAAATGTTTAGTAAATCCTATTACATTATAATATTTTATTCAATCCTTATAATATTAATAGAAAATGCTGTTATAAACAGTAAAAGTAAAGATTCTTGTAAACCATAAATAATTACACCTGAGGCTCAATGGCACATATATGTGCCATGCTCTATTTCAATATGGAAGAAATTATTTGATATTTTTTGGACAAAAACATCAACTACCACTCAGTCATATACATCCAGTCTATAACATCTTTCAAAAAGAAATACTGCTGTTTTTCTTATGTGCGTTAAAGGGTTAAGGGCTCTAAAGATAAACTGAAAATAAAGGCTGATTACTAAATATCTTCACAAATAAAGATTTGTTTATCTTCTCATTTTTATAGCTCTATTTTTCACATTAATTTTATGGTGCATTCTATTTTTCACATTAATTTTATGGTCTTAAAAATGTTTTAGAACCATAAAAGTATTTTGATCCCAATTTTGAATAGTCTCTATCATAGCGTAAGTAAGAAGTTAAAAGTTTATGAAATTGTAATTTAGTTTCAAAGTATCGCTTTGCGTTAAAAAGATTCCATTATACCTCGCGCTGTGTCCTGAAATCGTAAGCTACCACATTTACAGATGATCCATTTCGTTCTAGCATTAGTTTAAAAAAAAAACAACCTAATTCTATCTAAATTTGGGATATGTTATGTATCATTTTAACTGTCGGAAGGTAGAAGTGGGCTTGGCGTCGGGATCTCTCATCCTTAAATTATACGAAGATCCTATAAATTCAAGCTGCATCATTAGGGAAAGAATTTGTGATTGGTAACATTTTATAATAGAATTATTGCTAAAAGCATCATTAAGATTAAAATGCTTCCCTAACCTACGATGGGCAGTCAATAAGTTTTGCATTCGGATATAAGGAAACGAGATATGAGGAAAAGTGTTTTATTATTTTTCAATATAACCACACTCGACTTCAATGCACTTGCGCCACTTGTCCCTGAGGCTTTGAATTCCCGATAACCACAAATCTCCCGACTGCTGTTCAATCCACTCCTGGACAGCGATCTGGACATCTTCATCGTTCCCAAACCGGCGTCCACGCAGTGCAGCATTGAGCTAGCGGAATAAAAAGTAGTCGCTGTGGGACAAATCTGGATGGTAGGGGCGATGGTTGAGCTCCTCGAATCCACACTCGCGCAGGGCACCTTGTGCAACTCTGGCATTGTGGACTTTGATGACGTTGAAGTCGATCGTGAGGCGTGAGGTTTCTAGGGACCAAACGGGCAGAGACCTTGGTCATGGCCAAATTGTCGGGGATGATGTTGATAACACTTCCATGTGATATTCCAAGTTCTCGCTCGATTTCTTCAACCTTCACACGTCGATTTTTGAGGATCATCCTCTCCACACGTGCCACATTGTCCTCGTTGGTCACGTCTGACAGGCGTCCTGGACGGGAGTCATCTTCAAGGGACTCACGACCATGGCAGAACTCCCTATTCCAGCGACCAATGATTTCATAGGAAGGGGCGGTGTCGGTGTACACTGCAACCATGCGTTCATAGATCTCTTTTGCATTCTTGCCTTCCTTGGTGAAAAGTTTGATCACTGCGTGGTGCTCAAACTTCTCCATTGTTGAAAAATTTGTGACTGACAATCTGCGGTCAGCCACTGCTTCTTAAATAGACGAGGCAGGAGCGTGCGGCTGCAGGTCCTGACTTGTCATAACTTGTCCTAACACCCTCACAAACAGCCATTCCCCTTCCTCTGTTTAGCCCTACCGTTTCGCAAAACTTATTGACCGCCCCTCGTATGCACAAAGGGGAACAAGTGAGAAAAGATTTAAAACCTTTTTCGCAAGGAAAGATTCATCAAAGAAATATGACGGATATTTTATTTTTCCAAAAACATTTTTTATTGTCTCAAATTATGAATAATAATGACTTTTGTAAGTCGCCCTTGAAGGCTATGGGCCTTCACAGAACGACTGTTTATTAACTTAGGGAAAGCAAGAGATAAAATGTGGGCATTCAAGGAATTATGTTGTTACTGACGGATGGGAGCCTCAACTGATCATAATTTAAAGAAGTGGATCTTCTTTAATTCTGAAGAAATGCCTTTCGAGGGTTTTTTTTCTCTTACCTGCGCAAACCAGAGTTTTTACTTTTGGTTTTATTTTAAAAAATGATTACAAGTCATACAAGGGTCGATTATCAGAACAATTGTCACAGTTTTATTGATAAATTTGACTGGATGTAAGAATGTCTTCAGAGATATTCATTTGACATCAGAGATAACGGGGCGGCTGTCCGGTTTGAAGGCCGAGGATGAAAAGTGAAGGAGGAAGTTCAAGATGTGCTAAAATAAAGCTACGGGGTGGACGCTATCTATCCAAAGGGATAGAGAAAGATCATTCGTCAGCAATGGTTTTTTTATTTTTCTGGGCGAGAGGGGGACGGAGATTGTTCACAGAAAAAGGAAATGAATCATTATTTTGAATGAAAGTATTCACAGTTTGCTGAATTCACATTCTACTAATCCATTTTTCAATAAAGTGAATCATTTTAAATCCCCTGACTCGACGGGGACTACATTTAAATAATTTACCGGGTTTTTCCAAAGTTCTGTTACACTGGTTTTTTTTTATCTTTCGAGAAGTTTAGGTGTGTGATAAAATAAGTTCCATCAAAGAAACTTAAAATTCTACTCTTCCAGCACGTGTCATTAAACTTTATTTTCCATTGTGTTCAGGTGTGTCTAGTTGAAAGTGAAAGGAATCGAGATCTCTGCTCAACCGCAACATGTCCGACATCGCCAAGAGTCTCAACGTTAGCCTAATGACCGTCTACAGAGTCACGGCTCTGCTCAAGAAAGGGACAGACTCAAGAGGCTGGATTTCTAATGGACGTCAGATGAAGCAGTTCACTAAGTGCAAAGAGCAAGAAGAAGGAGATTGATATTTTTGTGTGTTGGAACTGTGAGAGAGAAGCTAGAAGGAGAATTTTAAAGTGGATGACGGTGAGTATATGGATTCGATGGCTTACTGCGAGTTCCTGAAGTAAGACTTACTACAGAAAGTAAGGATGAGGAAGTCACTTGATTTCATGCAAGATAATGCTACAAGTTATGCCTCCTTTTTCCTTAAGAATTTGCGAGATTCTAAATGATTTGTATGAATCTTGATCATGATGAACTAATCTCCCAACAATTGGGACCTAAGTTTCCTAAAGAAAAACGCTTACAGAGATAAGCGTCAATTTACCAAAAAAAATAATGCTTTGGGAAGCTATCTAAGATGTTTAAAAAAAATCTGCTAACTGCATTCAAGACTTTGACTTCATCAATAGAAAACATAATGTTCAAAGTTATTGAGAAGAAGGACTCCTTTGACCAGTATCTCTTGATTATTTATGACCTAAATTATTTCTCTTAAATTATCACTTGGATAAGGTATCGATATTACATAAGTTTCCTACTCCATTGCGACTACATAGCAATATATAATGGTAAACTAAAAGGACGAGAAAATAGGATTAATGGCAACAGCAAATTAATATTAGGTATGACCGACCCCCTTTAGTCTTAATTACAGTAGTAATGCATTGCTTATATTATTGTAAAAGAGCGTGCAGCTTGTGGGATGGAATTTATTCCACCTTTCTTTAGGAAAATTTCCCAACTCAACGATGTTCCAAAGAGCTATCTTGTACACACGCTGCTTCAGCTCTTTCATCAGATGTTTGATGGATTTTAATTCGGGACTTTTAAAGGCCACTTGAGTACAGCATTGTGTGGTGCTAGGTATTTCTGAATAGATTTTCTGGTATATATGAGATACTTGTCTTGTTGAAAGGTGAAATTCATTCTAAGTTTCACTTTTCTTGCCCATTGGTTCATGAAGTATGGCTGATAGTTTTGAGATCTATCATTTTTAATGCGAAAGTTACAGATGTAGCGAAAGATTCCCACAACATTTGAGAACCTCCTACGCTGTGTGACAGTTGGGACGGGTTCTTTTTTCTATGAAGGATTTGCCACATCTCTGCCAAACGGACTCTTCGTCGATTTTACCAAAGAGCTAGATTTTTGCCTCATCTCACCATAGTATTTTATTTAATTTAGCTATGCTATTTACCAGATGCTCTTTAGCTAACATCAAACACGTTTCTTAATGAGCTTTCTTCAACAGATGTTTCCATTTTGGGGCAAATCCAATAAATTTTTCACGGTATAAATAACGTTGTACAAATAAAATGTGTAAATCTACGCAGCGTTCTGAAAATTTGCTTGTAACTCATTTGATGATTTTGAGGATTGTTTTTAACTTTCTTGACTTTAGATCGAACATCTTTATGATACAGTTTCTTTGGTTGAACTTCACGCGAATGATTTACTGTGATGTTATTTGACTTATTCTTCACAATATGGTTGCTTATAAAAGACATTTGAATGTTCGAAATAGAAGAAAGTTTTCACGAACCATGACGGCCTTGTGCAGTTTAAAATATGGCTTCTTGCGGATTCTAAATGACCAGTGGATTTACCATTGGGCAAAGTCGTTACAACAATCGACAAATCCCCCATGTAAATTTGCATCTAGAATCGTTTCTTAAACGTTTTAAAAACTTCCGGAGGGTCGGTTTATTTGGGATAATGCCTATTTTATCATTAAAACACCAAAGATGTCCATGTTGCTGCAGCTTTGCACTCGCATAATATTAACTAATATAAAATACTAGAATTTATTTACTAAAATCTCCTGTTTTAAATAATTTAAATATAACATCCCAAGAGCAAAACTTTCCTGCTACAATATAAGCACAAAAAATGGATTCAAACCTAAAAAAGAAACAAATGGGGTCCTACATTGTACTGCGCGTCTAACTTTGTGTATACTTATGCACGCAGCTGTGAGAGGTTTAAACAAGCTATACTCTATTATTATCTGATTTGTTTATACCTTTAGGTAAAAAGCTTTATGTATTTATACTAAAGAAAAATCTAAAATGACCTCTTGAGACTAAAATAATTTCCAATCCAACAATAATTATTTGCGTTACTTTCCTTTATTATGGCTTTTACATTTCCTATATTCACATTACATCTTCTGCTCACGATTGTTTTAACACCAAGAAGAACGTTAAAAATTACGGTTTTTTAAGAGAGCTTTGGCAATGTCCTTTATTTGCATATAATCTCAAGATACACTTTATTTTTATGCAAAATAACCATTAGAGATTAAAAGTAACAAAATAAGTCTCGAGTGCTTTGTTTTATGTCAAGCAATATATTCCAGCGGAAAATGGGAGAAGAATGACGTGGAAATGCAAACAAGTGTATCAATTTCAATACAAAACATGATTGCTGACGTGGTAATAGATTCCTGAAACAAATGACTATCACTCAAGTGCTATTAGATTTGTAAAATAATTCACTATCGCTAGCGTCTTACAAGAAGTTGATTATTGCTAAACTCAATTATTATTAAATAAAAATATTATATATATATATATATATATATATATATATATATATATATATATATATGTAAATCGATTCATATAAATTGTCTTTTGTTTTGAGCCTGCTTCATTGTTTTACTGTTTTACACCTCCTTCTTATCCTCACTGGAAGACGCTGAAATAAATAAAAGCGCTCCTGGACTATTTGTTTTCTTAATCTCCAATGGTTTACTTTGTATTTACGCTCTCACATATATTAGAAGACCTCAAATTGCCCCATATATAAGCTGATCCAGCTGGCGTGACTGGTAGCACGAAATCAATTTACAATAGACGAAATGAGGATTTCGAATATTATACAGACAAATGTCGAAGACAAAATATAAGTCAGTAGCTTGAAAAATTTCTACGGAATTGGTTTGATGCTCGTACAGGCGTTAAATGCGTAAAGTTGCACAAATCCGGGTGCAAAGAAGAAGCGGATTATAATTTAGGTGAGGCTGTTAAGATTTCAATCGATTTAACGTAAAGATTCACGGCGTCAGAATAGGTGAAATGAAACAGAAGGTTTTAAGACTGCTGGTTATTAAAGTATGGGCATTCTGCATTAAATAAAAATCAGTGACAATTTCCAAACCAGGTTAAATTATAATAAGTAGCAAAACAGTAGTAGTTGTATTAACCTGGAAATTTAGTGATCCGAAAGTTACTTGTAGAAATAATACGCAGGTTCCACGACCAATCTTTAAGATTACCTACTGTGTGTAAGGATGAGAAAGTTGAGAATTTAAATGCACATGATGGACGTTTATCAAATCTACTAAACAACTATCTTTAACTCGCAGGTACAACGGTTCCAAGGGATGACAAATAGGCAATGGAAATTACTTAAGAAATTCACTTAGTTGGATTTCCGCTGCCCACAAGTTGAGAATAACCGCGAAATTTAATAAACAACTAGAGGGACATGATCCAGTGCACCTGCGGCGTAAATGGCAGATTTAGCACCTATAACCACTAGGTGGCGCCTAGTGATGGTTAACTTATATCATATTTGAATTCAGTGAGCTCATTTATCCTTGGTAGCATTGGTTTTAGATGGCTACATTGAGCAGCGACTCGTTGGAAACAGAGGATGAACACAACACGAGATTTGGTTGATCCATAGACCCGCTTCGCCGCAGGTAAACTTAAATTGTAAAACTCCTGGAAGTGAAATAGATGGGTCTGTTTAGTGGTGAGGTAAAAGGTGGGAAAAGGATGTAGCTTACAGAGGTCGTATGTTAACCTTGGCGTAAAAATGAATTCAATTGTTGCACATGATCGTTAATGATGGAAAACTTCAGGATTATCGGATTAACAGCCTCAAAATGCCATAAGTATTTATTGAATTCTCTTAAACCAAATACATTTAATGTAGAGAATATGTTACTATATGAAAAGATTAGCAATATTTTTGCCTATTTGATCACTAATTAAACCACATACGTAGAGTCTAAATTTTATGCGCGATGATCTTTACTGACGTTTGAACTCTCGATAAATTTACTTCAGAGCGGATTATAAATAATCTTTTAAGGAATTTACAGTCAAGATTAATAAAATCTCGTTTCCTGCGGGGCTGATTAGATGGTATAGCTAGGTAGACGGTGGGAATGGATCTCAGGATTGATTTTGGATATTCGTTAGCGGCATTAGCTAATTTGAGTCGCATTTTGGCTACTCTAAATTCAGTGGATTCTTGCAGATTCTCCAAACGTTCGTGTAACCTAATTGGTATCCCAAGAGAAGCAAAAGGAGACAAGAGGGGGGGGGGTCGTATTGAGGGGATTACATAGTATAAAAGAAAATAAAGGTAAGTATGCTCTACACTATCGAAGGATGTAGTTTTGTGCGTCAATGGCGGGTGAATGGAGAGAGACTTAGGGTCGCTAAGGGTTTGCACTAGTTCTCGCGATCACGAAATTCGTGGTAATAGCCCAATTCCTGATGATATTCAGCCAGCGGTAAAGACGAAGAACAAGGCGAGTAAAATATGGATTCAGTACTTGTCAAAGGCAAGGGCGAGGGAGGAGTATACATGGACGCCAGCGGAGCTGTGGATGAACTTCAGGGAAATAAGACCTAACACGAAGTGTAGTTTGAGAATTAGCTAGAGTTGAACTATCAACTGATTGTGGTGGAGTTTATCAAGGTAGAATGATAGCAGGTGACAGACAAAAATGCAAATTATCTTTATTTTTTAAACTTTATTGGAATTTGGCGCGTTTGGGGTATGAGTTCCCTCTGTAAACTTGGTGGGGGATAGGGTGGCCTTATAGTAGGCAGCACATTCTTGGAGAAGTATGATTTAAGGGTTTGAGAATCATTTAATGTATTCTGCGTATAGGATCTATAGTGGTTATGGTAGTGTATGTATAGTCTATCGTCTGTTCTTACAGAGATTCATACTTAGCCATTAGTATCAAGATAGATGGAAAATACCAGAGCCTTTTCCTTTTACCTAACTATCGACACTTACTTTAAAAATCTCTACTCACCTCTTTTTCTCCCACTATGTGCTGTTTTCAGCCACCTAAAGGACGTGCGTGCACTCCCAACCCCAACAGTGGCAAAGCAGATATCGACCAATGGACGTAGTCAAAACCACATTAGCCTGAGCTAAAGAAGTTTGTGTGTTCTCCGGATCATTCAGGCATCCATTTGACTAAAACTTTCCTCTTCTCTCCCATTTTAATGTCACTTTTTACTTTTGTTACTACCCCACAATGGGCTACCACGTGGAAAATGTGACCCCAGTCCCTGGATAGTTAAGACATCTCAGTCACAGTGCTCCCCATATAAAGTAAGGAGTTGGTGATCACCCACACTAATTCTTAGTGGATCTACCTTACCCTTTTCTTCTTTAATACCTACCCTAATTTTTATCTCCAAGCCTTGAATTTGAATCTACTCGAGTGAAGGGATACACCTTGAAGTCCATACTCAATGCGAGGGACAAAAGCCTAAAAACTAGAGAATGTATGAAGTTGAAATTTAACGGTTTACCGTGTGACTTCACCGACCTCATTACTTATGGAACAAAACGAAGGACATATTTGTTCAGTTTTTTAAAGTTCATCTTAGTTCACATCCGAGGCCCTCTATGTGTAAATGGTCAATATCTGGATGTTTCCGATCCTATGTGAATTTTTTTTATTCCTACCAAGGCACTGGGCGTCTAGATCGTTCTTAGAGAGGCTATTCTAGCCCGTTTGGCTTGATTCAAGCATTTTCTCATTATCAGCATACTGATGAAAAATGATTCCAAGAACACATGTAGCATGTGTCTAAGAGCCTAGCTACCTTCCTCGGTAGGAAAACAAAGGTTTTTATTTCGAAGTCGGGACACTTCAGATTAAAAGGGACAACCCAAAACAGAATACAATTTGAGTGTTATCCAGACTCTAAATGAGACACCTGTTTATGTAAACCCGTACCCTACTATTAACTTTGTAAAAAAGGAAAATTATGCTAAGGAATTGTCAAAACTACTCCGTTGGGAAAAATACAGAAAGATTGGCCAGAGGCGGCAACCTTTTGATTACAATTGACACCACTGCCGAGAGTACCAAACTAAGAGTTCTTCGAACACTCAATGGCACAAATATTCAGGTAAAATGATAGAGATACTCTTTCACCAGCCATGGCTCTTACATGAATCTTATTTCTATTGTATTTTGGGTATGTTCAATATTATTCTCCCACTTTAAGGCAATACCACATTTTAGAGCCCTGTATATTATAAATAAAATAACGAAACGTGAGTGCACATAATTAATAATAAATTAATAGTAGAAGCATAAAGTTTATTATTACCAAATATCATCTTAACCTATTTCGTAAATTCGAAATCAAATAAATAAAAGCCAGTAATTCCTTCTTTTATGACTAAATCTAATATTTTATGAGTTATGTCTCAAAATTCGCTTGTTTGTATAAATCATGATGAGTGAGAATTTTGAAATGTGGATCCTTGTATTGTCGGTTGGTTGGGAAATATTTATTGGAAAGTCCCCTAATTCTCAGAGGACTCAGAGTGACCATCGGAAAAAAACTAAAGCAGCAACACTATTCATTAGGCTTAAAAATCTGGCTGCTTCTACTTAATTTAGGTAAAGATTTTCCGATTTAAACAGGATACGAAGTTTGTAGAAGTTACTGAAAAATTTACAAAATGTAGGAAGCTCTTCCGATAAACCCGCTCCCAATTTTGAATCTCAGCGCCGTCCCCTCTGCTCTTTTACTTGATAAAACGCAAAAAGGATAATTTGACATCATGGCTCGGTTTCTTGCAAATTTACGCACTGGATTTGCTATGGAATTAAACATGAAAGCCGTGAATGTAAAGTATAACATTTTTTTCTGGCCACTGGCAACGTGGAAGGCAAGGAATGAATCTTTTATACTACGAGTGGAGAATGAGCCCACCTCGTCCTAGCAATACGAATATTAATCTTAAATCTTGTCTAATTTTTCGAGAATGAACCACTTTTTGGGAACTGGCCGCTTTTCCTCCTGAGAGCTCTAAAACTCAGAGCTTTTATCTTCTATCATCTATCTTCCATTTGAACAATGGAAGATGTTTATTTTTAAATATCGATTTAGCAGCTTTGGAATATCAAAATATGAACTACTTAGTATTATCTTTTACCTAACAAGAAAAGGAAATAATTACGATAGACAAAAGATTTAAAATACCAAGAACAAATATGTGTTATAAAATTATCGAAAATTAAGATATGCAGAAAGAGAAAATAATAGAATCAAGTGACTAACACAGATAAATGGTCCATGGGTGAGTAAAAACAAGTAGACTAAAGTGACTAAACACTGTAAAGTTACAAAAGAAGTTGACAATGCTGACAGTTGACCAATGCTACTTTAGAAACGGTAGGTAGTAGAAGCTAAAGACGAAGTCAATGTAAATATGAGTGGAAATGTTAAAAAATATAATAAAAAATAATGTTGGTTACATAAATAAGGCAAAAGTGTCCTTATTACGAAGCATTGGGGGAAAGATGGAGAGAGGGGCGAGTTCTCTTCTTCGCTATTCGGCACGGGCTTTTATATATATATATATATATATATATATATATATATATATATATATAACGTTTAACACCCTGGTTTACTCTTTGCTGGGTCTAAACATGCACGGAAAAAGTGGGAGATTTAAAAGACGTGAAAAGACTACTCAAGAAAGAGAACCATTTTGGGAGATGGGCACTAGGGTTGGGGAGGCACGCTACTCCTTCAGGTATCAGTTGTATCAGTCGTATTACCACTTATTGAAACTGAATCTGGTCCCCAGGGGCTGAAAAGAGATAGAGGGGTGAGGAAATGACGCGAGAGAATTTCTGGCAGGATTTCATCAATCCTGTATAAATACAGGGGGAATAATACGGGCCCCAACTTTCGATGCGCAATATTTCTTATTTTAATAAATAATCAAAAGATAAAGCCGATTGAAGGTTAGAGCCTGTTTTTTGGAGGGGGGGAGGGGTCACCTATTATAAGCTTGAATCTCTTTTTCATTGGGCCTTCATTCTCAGACAGCAGCTGGCGCGGGATGGATATGGTTGTTTAGTGCCAGTATTTCGAACCATTTGCGCTGGTTAGAAAGAGTGGTTTTCCACTGCATTCGTACACCCTTAAATAAAGATATAATTAATATTTGGTTGCAAAAAAATGATAATATAAATGAAAATTCCGTGTAAATGAAGAAAAATTTAATACATTTTTTATTACTTCACAATCGTATCGGTGTCAATGCGATTAATCTCTCGATTTATTTGGGTTTGGGTAATTTTTCCTCGGCCCTGTCGTCGGTAATGGATCCGTGGCAGAATCTGTTCGGAGAGCAATTAATTATAGGCGACGCTCCTGCCAAACCTGGGGAAGAATTGTGGGGCCCGCGATCTTTCCTTCCGTTGGGCTCAAAGGCCCAACGTCCCCTCAGTTTTCAGGCTTGTTCTGAGGGGCGTAAGGGAAGATGCTCCGAACTGTCTCACAAAATGGGAGGCTTAGAGGGGAAAATCGAACCATCAAAGAGAGACGCCTTTCAATAAATGGATAAATAAGGCAGTCGATGATTAACAAGCAAACACAGAAGACTGATTATAAAAAAGAGACAAACGCGATACGTGGCGTTTGTTGGGTTTAATGTGGGCTCCCTTGAAGGTACGCAAAAGGGGATTAATTTATCCATTTACTAAGTTAGGTTAGGTTGTTTAGTTGTGTTATATTTTATGATTGTGAGCCATTTGACGTGTGACGAAAATTAGGTCTGGTAGATTTTTGTTGATTTTTTCTTTGATGTCTATGAATTATTTAGTTTTTTCAATGGGTTAAGTTAGGTTGTATAGGTTCAGTGTTTTTATTTGATGATTTTTAGCTGTTTGCTCGTTTACACATTTTGAGTGTAGTTGTTTGGGCTTAAGGGGGTATTGAAGGATTATGAGTTGATTGTGTTGTGGTGGTTCGGTATGATTTTTCTCATTACCAGAATACCAGAAAAAAGTGTCTAATATGAAATCCTTTTCCTATCTCCCACGCCCCCCTTTTTTGACTCTATATCGGATAGACAAAAAGAGAAACAATCTTTAATTTTTTATAATAAGTTATCAAAAAAATCAATGTCGTTTTTAAAATAAAATTTTTTTACCGAATTTTTTAAATTGTAAAAACTGCTAAAAACTGTTTAAACTATTAATTTTAAGGCCTTACAACGTTTGGCTATTACTACATTTCTTTATCTCTAAATCCTCGTGAAAAAGATTAATGCAAAATAATTACAGGAGATGAAAGGTCTTTTCTTCCTTGCAATATCTAGAGTAAAAAACAATGCCTTGATCTCATAAAGGAACAATTACTACTTTTTGATGTGATTTCTAAGAGCGTTAAGTGTGATGTGAAAGGAGTTATTCATCATGAGTTCCTCCATTATAAGCAAACTTATGTTTTGGAAAAATGGAACGGTTAAATGAAGCTCTTGAACAAATCCATCTTCCTTGGTCAACCGATAAAGTGTCCTGCGTGACACTTCACGCCCTCACGTGCCTCAGGTTGAAACGTTATTCCTCCTTTCCCATATTTACGGACCTCGCATCATGAGATTACCATTTAGTTCCTTCCTTACATTACCTAAATGGCAAATTTGACTCTGAAAAGGAAGTGGGAAAGAATATAAAATCATATATTCCATCAAAATCGGATATATTCTCCCACAAAGGTATTTATTGTTTAATTAAAAGATGGAAGAACATTATTTATTAAAGAAGAAACTACTTTAATGAATTAATGATGTTTGTATATCAGAATATTTTTCCTTTGTCTTTAACACAAAAGATAATAATTTGGAGGCAACCAATAAAATAGCAAAAATGAGAGCGAGAAATGGATTAAATCGAGAAAGAAAGAGAAGAATCATCTTAAATTAAATGAGCGCACTCCGGCAGGAAATGAAAATGAATAAGGAATTTGTAGTACTTCAGAATAAGGCCCCCCTCTACCCCCCAAAAAAACAAAAGACACATTACGATTTTATAGAAGTAAAAAACAAAGTAACTGAACAAAGAGAATGAATGATGTAACAAAACAATGAAGTAAAAAAAAACAAAAAAATGCAAATAAAACTTCAAGAAAAAGGCTGCAAAGACTGACATACGAGGGGCGGTCAATAAGTTATGCAATTCGGATATAAGGAAACAAGATATGAGGAAAAGTGTTTTATTATTTTTCAATATAACTACCCTCGACTTCAATGCACTTGCGCCACTTGTCCCAGAGGCTTCGAATTCCCGACAACCAGAAATCTCCCGACTGCTGTTCAATCCACTCCTGGACGGCGAGCTGGACATCTTCATCGTCCCCAAACCGGCGTCCACGCAGTGCAGCCTTGAGCTGGCGAAATAAAAGGTAGTCGCTAGGGGCCACATCTGGACTGTAGGGGAGATGGTTGAGCTCCTCGAATCCGCACTCCCACAAGGCAGCTTGTGCAACTCTGGCCTTGTGGACTTTGACGACATTGAAGTCGATAATGGGGCGTGAGGTTTCTAGGGACCCAACGGGCAGAGACCTTGGTCATGGCTAACTTGTCGTGGATGGTGTTCATAACACTTCCATGTGATAATCCAAGTTCTCGCTCGATTTCTTTGACCTTTACCCGTCGATTTTCGAGGATCATCCTCTCCACACGGGCCACATTGTCCTCGTTGGTCACGTCGGACGGGCGTCCTGGACGCGGGTCATCTTCAAGGGACTCACGACCATGGCGGAACTCCCAATTCCAGCGAGCAATAGTTGCATAGGAAGGGGCGGTGTCGGTGTACACTGCAACCATGCGTTCATGGATCTTTTTTGCATTCTTGCCTTCCTTCGTCAAAAGTTTTATCACTGCGTGGTGCTCAACCTTCTCCATTGTTGAAACATTTGTGACTGACGATCTGCGATCAGCTACTGCTTCTTAAATAAACGAGGCAGGAGCGTGCGGCCTCAGGTCCTGACTTGTCATAACTTGTCCTAACACCCCCACAAACAGCACCCCCTTCCTCTGTTTTGCCCTACCGATTCGCAAAACTTATTGGCCGCCCCTGTACGAGTATACAAGCAGAGAGCAATGAAATAACAGCACAGGGCAAAATGATAAACACAACAGAGATATTTTAAGATAAAGAAAACAAAACAAAATAGATAACAAAAAATCTATACGCGGCGAAGGTGACACATAGGCAAAGAAAGATCTTTGAATAACGAAACATTTTCGAAAGATACTCGTAAAGACAAAAAATGGAAAAAAAGATAACAACAGAAGTGCCGCTCCCCCCTTAATGCTGAAATGAGATACTTATTGATATTTTAAAGTTTAATGAGCAATCTATTACTAATATTACTACTTTGTAAATCATCCTTTAGTCTTTATTAAGAAAGAAATAAGATTTGACATGGAATGATTAAGAGTTAGACATATTTGTATTTATGTGCCTTAACAGTATTAAAGCCTACATTGGTTTAATTTATTTATTTTCTTTGTTTATTTTTTGGACTTAAAATCAACCATACATTCTCTAGATCATCGATACATGGGCGGCTCCCAAGCCCGGGAAGTAATGGTATTTTGTTGTTCTCATTTAAAAACTTTCTGATAGTCCTAACTTCGAGCAATGAGCTACATGGAGATAAATTCCCTTATACTCTCAGGACCTTGATTTGGAGCTGATGCTCGCAACAAACCTTCCAATGCCATAAACATACATGCGAGTGGTTAAGTCACGTTTGTGGCATTTTTTATAATATTTTGGAAGTAATTTGCGTGAAAAACATCTTCTATTTTTAGGAACATTGTAGGATTGTTTGGCACTTCAATGATTAATCATCTCTTCATATAACCTAATGAAAATAAATTGATCGATCAGATTTTCTTTTTCTAACCTATACTACTTAAACAATCAACTTGATACCGCATGTCCCAATATTTTTCTGGTATTAGTTTTCACCTAGTCAAACCTAAACATCATACCTTTTCCTATACATATTCCAATCAATCAGCATATTTTTGACCCAATTGTTTTCTCTTTTTGGGCGCGTGCGATTAGGCACATGCGACTCTATATGTCAGTCGGATGGTTTGTCGGTCCCCATTTTGCTTTTTTGGGGGGTGGGGGGGGTAATAACATAGTAACAATTTGGCCGATTCTAACGAAATTCGAAACCCTTATATTGTTTTAGATTTTATCTTGAATGATATAATTGCCTAAGTCTTCTCAAGTTAGCCAGGGAGTTATCTTTTTGGCAATAACATCATAACTAATTGTCCGATTCTAATGAAATTTGAAATCCTTATGTTGTTCAACATTTTCTTTCCAATTATATAATTGGAAAAGTCTTCCCAAAGTTAGCGGGGAAATTATTTGGCGATAATATCATAACTTTTCAGCTGTCTAACTAAATTTGAAACCCTTATCTTGTTTTACATTCTCTTTCAAATGATATAATCCCAGGGTCCTCCCTAGGTTACTCCAGGAATTATTGGAAGTTTTGAAAGTCGTAAGGTCATTAATCAGAATAAGTGAGAGCACGCGACTTTGGTCAGCAGACCTTGTTCCCTACTTAACCTCCCAACGATTGGCACCGGACGCTTTGGTCTTTAACCATTAGTTCACTTTTCTGCAATTGAATTTTCAATTTGCTCGTCAAGATTCTGGATTTCTACGGCTTCTCTTACTAAAATATTTTAATCTTTCCTAGTTGTAACTCGTCTACCACAAAGATTCTTTTATTTTCGACTTAGACCTTCACCACCAACTATTTTTACCTCTTTTATTATATCAGAGACAGACTCATTTTCATTTATTTGGCAATCTTACAGCCTGTAATGACTTCTTGAAGTGTGGGAGATTTCTAAAAGAGAGATCTGCTCTTAGGATCTTGTAGGTAAAATGTAGGAAATTTAGGGCGATATGTGTTTAGATGGTTAGATAGTGCAATGTACGCTTCGGTGAGTTTGCAATTGAAAAAATGTCCCCGATAAGGAAAAACAATGGCTTCAAAGTTTTGGACAATTTGGAATGATCGAAGAGTGGAAGAATGTTATCAAGATAATCAAGATAATCAAGGCGCGATGTAATGAAAGCGTCGATAAACCTTTAAAATATTGTGGCTAAGTGAGAGCGGACAGAGAGAAGGCTTGAAAACATTAAGCAACTTTACTTTTGAGATATAGTTTACTATCAAAGGTAAGATCAATGTTTTAAGATGGACGGAATGAAAAAGCAGGGAGCGGCCATATTTCTCTGCATGTCGCTTTAAGGAATATTTATGGGACAAATGCAACAAATTATAATTAATTATCTGACGCTTCCAACATAACCCTGCAGGAACTCGATGTTGATCCTTGGTTCCATTTCAACAAAAGTCGGTTCGTTACTTCCTCTTTATACACTTAACAACATGGTCGTAGGGGTTTATTTTTTGGGTGTTGTTAAATAGCATTTTCTATGAGGTAGTGGATACCATCGTACATCTTAGGTACTTAAAACTCTAGATGTCTTTAAAGACATTAACACAGATTACACCATTAGCTCCTACCTACCCGCACTCCAAAACGATTCTAACTACATTATAAAATCCCTTTATTCTTCTCCACTATTGGCAGGTCTTCAGAAAATACCGAAATAGATATTCTATTTTCAAACCTGAATTTTTCTAATCAATCTCTGTGGTTAATCACTTAAATGAGCACACTTACCACTTCTTGCCTGTCAGAATAATTTTCCACCACGTTCCAAATTTAGTGGGAGCCAACTTTAAACCAGACAAACGAGTTCAGTAAACAGAAGTAACCAGTTCCCTGACAAAAAAGGCAAAAAGATATGCACAACCTATCACACCTAAGGTCAACCTCCAAAGTGTGATTTATTAAATCCTAATCTCCCCTTTTTTCTTCTCTTCAGTGGGAGTCTGGAGAGGTTGAACCGCCCACACGCACCCCTGATCTCAAGATCATAGTAAAGCATATCAAAAGTCCAGCATTTTGAATAAAAAGTTTGTAAATCTAACAAACAAATCAATATCAAAAAATGAAACAAATCAAATCAACTATAGAGAAAAACAAAACTATTTTTAACTATGATAATCAACCCAGACGTGTGGTTGCTTAGTTCTATGAGGGTACATTGTAGTACCAATGTCCTGACAGTTTATCCTCACTATCTCTCCCCTCATCTAACATAAGTACATCATTCTCTTCCTCTTCCTTACTTTTCCTCCACTGGAATTTGACTCCTATGGTGGTAAAACTTTCTTCTAATGTCAATCACATAACAAAGCACACTTCATATGGGATATTTTACCAGAATAAAGCTTCTTGCGGTGAGATATTACTCCTCTCACTGCTTTTATGCTTCTCTGATCTCTTTTCACAATTCATTTCCGCCTGAACGATCTGAAGCACGGAAATAACTGTGCACATTTAACTTCCTACACTGTTGCAATATTATTTCTAACTTAAAAACACTAGCATTACTATAAGCATTTCCTTCACTTGTCCCCTTTCTAAGAAAGGTTCATTAAGTACAAAGACTATGCAATCAGGTGTTTCCAATCTTAACTCCCGCCAGGCTGCAAATCGCCCAACTCCACAGTCACCTACCGATTAATAGGCTGTATGCCAATAATGGTTTACATTTACTGCTCTCTCTGCTCAGTTTTCCTTGATGCTAACCCCTTATTTATTATGAACCACCGGAGCATGATCAATCATCTGAGATTTATCACAACTCTGAACAACTATCTTTCGAGCAATTTTATTCACAGCAGCGTCTAACTTTCGAGCTAAATTTACGATAACGCTCAACACCGAAATAATGCATTTCATCACTTTCCTTTACATTTATAACACTTTCATAACAGTGACAAATTTTTACATCATTTCTCATGTCATTACTCATCGAGCACTTTTTGTGCACTGTGATTATTGTATCAGCGATAGTTTTAGTGCTTGAAATTAGCTTTACACTCATGTTTATATCATAATCTTTAATCGGGTTTTCAATTTTCCCGATCGAGGCTTAAAAATCATTTCAGCTACTCTTTTTATCTTAATCCTCTTCTTTCACTCTAAATAATATTTACCCAGCTAGATAGAGTAGTTGAATCAGTTAGAAGAGTAAAGGTTTTATAACTCGATTTTATCCCAAGATTGATGTCCAGCTTCATTTTAAGCAACATTAATATGATCAAAATCACCATTTTTCTTAGCCAAATAGTATCTTCCACACCATCCATCGACTTCAAGTAAATAGCCAGCATTTAAACCATACATCTGCGCTTTCTTTTTTTGCACCAACTACCTTCTCTTCACTGGATCTTCAAAGTTTTCTTCATCATAGCAAAAGCTATTGATCCTATATAGTTCTCCCATCCAGTACCTAATCCAACCTTTCTTTTCATATAGCTGCATAAAACTCGCAGACTACTTGAAATTTAATAATGTTTGACTAACTTCCAACAAGCTCTGGTACAAAGCTCGAATAGATGTTGTATCTTATTCCCTCTAAAGAATAATATATTTCAAGCCTTATTTGTATTTAATTTCAGTCCAAGCAATGCTTTTCCTTCTAACGATCCAGTTTTTTTGCGACAATTTCAAAACGCTTTTAGTGCTCCTGCACATCTATCGTAGACATTTGTGACTTATTAACAAGTATATCATCTATATTTGAGCTTGGTGACTCTTTTATTTTATCACTCTCATTTTTTGACAGGATTCGGGGTAAACAATTCAAACCAAAGCCTAATCTCGTAAGGCAATATGTTCTGCCCTATTATTTACAAGTTGATATTCGACAATTTCTCTTTAAATCAAACTTGCAAATAACCTAATTTGAAATCAACAACAGTAATATAACTGTTCGTTTCTCTCTACCTCCATAACCTTTCATTGCATACATCGGTGATCTTATCCAGAGTATGACACTCCACTTGAGTATTATGCTCTATAGTCAAGCACAGGCCATACTTTATTTCGGTGCGATGTTCTACAGCAGAACTCTACTTTCAATATTTTCTCTCCGTGGTTCTTAAATCCCCTCATCAATCTTACTCTTTATTTCTCTTACTAATTTATCCTTCTTCTTTACCTCCAACTGCTCATCACTACTTACCGTATTCTTCTAAACATGGTTCTGATTATTCTTACATGCCGAATAAACAGTTCAAATACTTCCATCAAATACACCTTTGAAATGTTTCTCTAACAAGATATCTTCATTCATAAGCACTTTCTTTTCCTCATTTGCATCTATCAAGGTTACACACCTGCAGCACACTGCAAAGCACCATATACAATCTTGCTCTTCACAAGATAGGCACCGCCTTACATCTATAGCACACCAATTAAAGGGAACACATCACTTTCATTAACCTTCTTGTAAGAATTCATGCCTAAAACTTTCAACCCTGTTTCTCTCACTACCATATTCACCATACATTAAACCCAACACTTAATCTAACTTTCTTTGAAAGCATAAATACTTCCTACTCTTTCAACTTCACCTAGCAGATTAACAGTAAAAATTGTTGTCCTTCATCCACTATTTACCAAATCCTTTACAGTTCTTCCACAACTTCAATCTCAATGACTGGAATTTCAAATAAATGTGTCTTCATTCTTTTAAGGGGGTAACTATGAGCGCAAAGGTTCCCTTCTATTCGTTTACTTGGTCAGTTGATAGGTGCAGTGAGTTGAAATGTGGCTCATTTGGCCAAATTTATAACATGTACAATCTCACACCTCTTTCCTTCACTTCCATTCATACATTTACCAGTATTCAATTAAAAATATATATTAAACCACCTTTGAATCATCAAAATCCCTGACCAAATTCCGCACGCATCTCAAGCCACTCATCTCAGCCATTTTTCAACTAAACGAATGGATTTTAGCATAAATACATTCTCCCCATATCTAACAGCTTAGCACTGCATCAATACATTCTGAAACCTACCTTAAATTATACGCATCTACACGATTATTTTTTTTATCTAGTCCAACTAACTTAGCATAAACTTCACTACACATCTATTCCCTTCTCATATTTCAGTCTCTATGCAATTGCTTGAACCAGACACAAATTACCTGCTCTAAACTAACCTAGGTCATCATCTATCATCCTCTTCCTTTTATTCTTACACATTGGAAGTCCGACGTGCAATCTTTAGCCTGTCTCTCGCCGAATTGGCGAGCGAATTTTTCGGTCCCAGAAAGCCCCTGGAAAGAGAAGAGCCCCTGTGCCTCTTCTTTTTGAGCAAGGGATAAAGAGTGAACCCACCTCTATTAGCCTTCGGATGGGACCTGAAGCCAGAAAGGCCGCGTCAGCCTTATATCTCCTAAATGTGGAAGGATTTGGCTCTCCTTTGGAGCACCTCGAAGGAGTATTCCTAGGGTCTTGGGCCGCTTCAGCAGGTTCTTGCTCAAGGGGACACTTAGACTGAGGAATATCTCACCGTCTGGAGCGTTAGGGCCTCAAATCAGTTGCATACCTATCGCCTTGGTCCATACACTAATACAGCATCCTGTTTGCACCCACAACCTAAATCATATTCCCATTTTCTTCACCTTATGTACATTGTAAACTCGTTAAATTGCTCACGTCATCAACATTTTCCCTCTCAAATAATGCCAAGAACGAACTCGATTTTTTTTTTTTATTGTTCACATAACTGCTTCTGTTTGTATCTTAGTTCCCTCTCTTCTTTCAAAAAGGATTCCCTGTTACACTCCGGATTATCATTACTTCTCCATCTAAATGGCTTATTTACTGTTTTAATTTTGATTAATTATTTGTAAATTTTATAATTTTGTCTTTTCAAAGGTATTTACTAAACATCTGCCCGAAATGCCTATTTTAAATAATAAACATATGCAAGAACCTCTTGCTTCCTGCTCTCCCCTGCGCACATTAATTCGTCATTTAAACATTCATCATTCTGTTTTGGTTTTCATTTTACCACAATGAAAATCAACCCATGTAGTATTCAACATTTCGAATTCGTCCTCGCTTCTGCTTTACCTACATGTTTATACTTAAACTACCAAGCAAAATAAGACAACGAGTTTCCTCTATCAAAATATTTTAATTCTATCCAGTTATACCAAATGCTCTTTATTCAATCTTTCATCCATTCTTCTTTACAACTACGAAGCGATACCTATTTCTATTTCCATTTTACATAGAGTTTAACCCTTTAAAACTCCCCCCCCCTCTTCAAATTTATGAGCTCACAGAGTCATATATAATAATTTCATCATACACATTTTACCCATACCATCACGCGCCACACCTAAATACACTCCATTCACGCAATTTATTACTTTTTTTGTTGTCTCACTTACCGTACATATCGGCATCTTCTCTATTTTGAAGACTTTAATACCTCTCCTTCCTTTCACTCATCAAATATACTCATCACTTTTCACTCACCTTTTCCATTCATTCATTAATGTGGATTAGCCGCATGACTGGAAAGGGCCTATGAGAGCCCAATTGTCGCCATTGAGTATCGTACTGAAAGAAATAAAACTTCAACGTGTGCCAACAGTCTTTTACTACAGCCTTTTACCACACGTGCCAAAACAACGTTAGGCTATTCTCACATAATAATAATAATATCAAATTTTATATTGAAGGGCGTTGCATAAGTTGTGAAAATTTTGTAGAATATGCTGCTTACGTGTATCTTTAGAATCCGTCATTCTTGCTTCATTAACCACCATTTTCCAACAGTTTTTATTAATTTTAGTATCCCAGATTGTGGCCACTGACGAAAAGGTAACAAGAAAAGCAACAACAGAAGCTAATAATCTAGAAACAAACAGCAAATCAAGACATGCCACAGGCGATGACATCCTCTGTCAGGTGAATGGGGGGATGCAGTCCCTCTGCTTATCTAGACGTCTTTCACGGTCCTTCTGGGATACTAAAAGTAACTTCCAGTTCCCACTGAAGCACGCCAGATAAAGCTGTTCATTGCCTCCTTTCTCTTTCCTTTGAAGTAAACTTGCTTGTGAACGAAACACCAAATTGGGGAGATCTCATACTCCATCAATTTGGGGAGGAATAAAACCAGTTTTACGGGAGCAGAGAGATTCACTCAAATCACTCACAGCAATTCAAAAGTCACACTGTATCCACTCACTACGCTTCGAGAAAACTCACTTGCATCTGGGACTTCTCATTTACCTCTAGTCTCTATGGTAACGGCTATTTAACTTACTTCTTGATTCTACGCCGGAGGACTCCACATTGAAGCCTACTTTCCTCTTTCACCTGGCAAGTTTTTCTATTCGCGTAACTGCAGCGAATTTAAAGACCAAGTAATATAATTTTAATATAATTAGTGTTATCACAGTACTTAAAGTGAGGCAAAAATTTCGAGTGTATTAAAAGAAATTTAATTCTTAGTAGCAGTTACTACCATTAAAGTGGTCTATATCTTATGTGTTAATATATTTTTGGATATTTACCTAATCTAATTGAATTAATGTTTTGGTAATAAAGCAAAAAATCTAATATCTTTTCTTGCAAACTTGCAGAGTAAATATTATACATTAAACTTCCTCAAAATCCCCTCCCAGCCGGAGACAAACCAGAGCAAATCAAAATCAAATAAGTCCTACTAGCTTATATGTAGCTTAGTGCCAGTTATGTCTACAAATTTAGTCTCTAAACTAGTTCTAGTCGGTATCCAGAATTACCTATATTTGTCTTACAAGAGCTGTTCCTTTGGTTGACAGTTTTACAAAAATATACTTTTATTTCGGCTTTACTTGGAATAAAGTTTGATTTATTATGCCACACTGAACTCAATTGGCTTTTCTCCAAACGATAATAATTCAAGCGCGACCTTTAAATGGAAAGCAACCCAAGTTATGGAACAGATACTGCAAAGAGGTTATCGAGATCAAAAAGCTGTGAGCGATAAGGTAAAATACGTACACACGATTTCTGTCTTACCTCCATTAGCCACTACGTTTGTGCGCGATTAAATTTTAGCCCCTCTTCAACGAGCGATGTGTGGATCTCCTGCAGGCGTGAATTGTACGCCTAGCTACCTACCTGCGCCAATGTCTACGGCAGCTTATGACAAAAGAGGAGCTTGCCAACAGGAGAACTTTGGTGTTGCTTCATAAATGAGATCTCTCGCTGACTTTAGAGACTCCTTCGTCTACGATGTCGTCCGGAACCGATTTTTTGTATCGGCTACCCCGACAAATCCAGCAGATTTGGCCTAAAAAATCTCCAATGATGCCTTTCGAGCTGGAAGCTGAAATTTCCTATACTGTCCTTGAATAGTCTTCTCCTGCGGTATCGTCAAACTAAGCTTTCACCCACGCAAAGTTAGATAGAAGCCTATGGGCCTGAACTAGAACTCTGTTCTGAATTCTAGAGGTTATATTAATCTGAAACTGAGCTACTCGTGCGCAATCCACTACTCCTTCGTCCACTGTGAGCCTCCCCCTCACTGCCGCTCATTCGTCCTTTGTGACCCTCTCCCTCAACGTGTGGTCTGATGAACACTACTGATACAACCACTATCGATTAAAAAAAGATGGGTCTTAAGTGTGTTATCCCCTTAGTTGCGGACGGGCGAGCGAATATAAAGGAAACCGTCTTCTACTCGATGATCTCATGACCAAGAATTTCGACGCACAGAAACAGAAATCTTAAGTTAATGCGCATAGAATTGAAGCCCCTGAATGGCAGCAAAATCTGTGATGAGATAGGCGGCAACGAGAGGATGCGAGATATAGTACATAACCTTTTTTTCTCTATATTCGCAAGCATTGTTTTTAATTCGTGTACCGTCTATAATCCAAAAATTAAATGAAAAAGAAATTTCAGCCCTCCATCTTGGTGTTCGTGTTGTCGAGGTACTTTACAACAAACCGGGTAAAGGAAACCACTTTACCCGGTGACGGTAATCCTCACCAGGTAAAGTGGTTTTCTTTTACACCCACTTTTGTGTAGCTCTACTTAAAAACCGAAACCAGCTACCCAAATGTTTTCTCCTTGAATGAAAATATGGGCGTCGAAACTCTTTGGGCCAAGCCATCTCAGCCATCATGAGCCATGAAATGTAACTTTCGAGTCAATGTCTTGCCACTTGCTTGAAACGCTCCGTTCGAGCGGGGTATCCACAACAGGTCATTAAATTTTCTTAGAGGGGTATATGCTGACCCTTGCGAGTAAGGAAAGAGCCGCAGAAATTACACATAAAAATTAATATTTAGCCTACAAACAATCTATTTTTTAAAACAAGATAGAAAAAAACGAACACAAAAACAAAAACACGAACTAAGACAAAAAATAGGAAGGCAATCAGCGATAATCATGGTACACATTCGGAGAAAGGCAAGCCTCTCACCATCGCCTTGGCATGCACCCCTATACCCAATAAACTATATACAGTGAAGAAGGACAGCCTCCTCCCCAAACATTACAAGTAGGCAAGTAGGTAAGGACGAATCCGTCCCTCGTACAAGGGACAAGCTATAGCGATTCCGCTCCTGTTGTTACCGGGACAGGTAACGTGCCCAAAGATCCCCAGATTGGGACACTCGAAAAGAATGTGCTGGGCATTCTGGAAGACCCCGAAATCTTTGCAGTGAGGTAATAGGAGTCGTTCTACTACGAGTGTATCTAATTAGGAGATGACAGAAAATGACCTATTTCCGTCAGGGCATTTGGACGTAGGTCCATGGTGAAAGTGGCCACTCAATAGAGCACAAATTTAGGTTCTCTTCGGCCGTCTCCAATTTTCATTGGCAGCCAGCCCGATTGGCTGACCTGATTCCTGAAGAAGAACAAAGCGCAAGTTCGCTTGCCTAGTCATTGAGAACAGTTGGCGACCATTTCAGCGCACTAAATTCTCGCAATCTTACCCACCTAAGATAAAGAATAAGATAATCTCGTCGTCTTCCTTGTGCCTAACAGCTGTGGCGTTACGGATGCTGCCAACGAGTGCATACGTTGTGTCCAATGACTTGAGTGCTCTCAGGGCGCTCTGTGATTTGCTATTAATCACTTCTCTGTCGTAAAACCAGGTACGTCACCTAATATCCCCTACCGAACCGTGTATTACAATCAGGTCAACCGTGGAGACTGGCGCAGCGGCTAGTTAAGCCCCACCAACATGAAACATGGGGCATGACGTTAAGGCCGAAACATCTTTAGATTTGGAGCCATCTGCATAAATTTCTAAGTCTGCAGCGTGATTCTTCTCCTGATCCATATGAGAAGCAACCTTTCAACATTGTAATGAATACGTGGCCGTTGAAGAGATATTATAGTCACTCAATTTGAAGCATTTGTTTTCTTAATATTGTCCTTGTTCTTGAGGTAAGTGCAAATTGTTGAAGTAGCGTGATTGTATGTGTTAGGTAAGCCAAGCTCACACCTCGTTCTTGCTTCTTAATGATTTTATGTTTTACTTCTACGGTGATTTTTTTGGGGTCATTATTGCGAAGGTTTTTCAAACTTTGTAATAAAAAATCCACAAATATTGCGTCTGAACAGATGTTTGGAAAATGAACGATCGCAAGGGACCCTAAGATGCTGCAGGAACGAGCACTAAACACAGACTGATAGCCAAAAAGCAGGCGGGAGTAGAATACAAGGGACCTCGCGTTTTCTCTGCGTGATTCGTAGCTTGATAGGTAGAAAGGAGCCTTCACGTCGGTCGGGCATACGAATCACCGTAAAAATGCACATGGTCAATTTTAATTTTGCCCTCTATGCGAAACGTAGCTCGTTATTAAGTCAAAGTTAAAGGAAAAATTGCTCCTTATGCGAGGTGCTCGTTAAGCCATGTTTGACTGTAATTTAATACATGCAAATCTATTATTACCTTGCTCATACTATTTTTGACTATTCTCTTTGCTCACTTGGCACGTGTTGAGAAATCTTCTTTTGGGAACTTTTTGGTAAATCCATACAGGTGCTTTTTACCGACTAAATATTTCCTCCCTGCTAAAACCTAGCCCCCTACGGTGTGAATACAATTGGGTGGGCACTCGTCTCAGGAAGGGACTCCTTTCTGCCACATCCCTCTCAAAAGGCGTCGGGAATCCCGACCGAGGACTCACTAGTCCTATGGCCTGGTGAAAAATGATACGTCATGGGGCAATTAAGCCAGCCCTGATTGGGAAAATTTGGGAGACAGGTATACCGGCCCCTCTGAAATTCACGAGATGTGTGTCATAATGCGAAGGGAGGGGTATCCTAATAAGCCCCACTCCCTTTTGCACCTAATTGGGTTCCCCCGATTTACATGTCCCCATCTAGAGTGAGCCTCCTTACGGCGCTGCTTCCGAGTATAGACTTATTTGCCTTTCATCTCTCTAGGAATGAAAAGAAGCAAACGGCGTCGCCTGTCCTATTATAGAGACCATTGAAGGCATCTCTGTAACTAGGCTTAAGAAAGAAATAATTTCACCGCTAGAAATAAGAGAGGGGGGCGAACCCCTTTCCGTTAAAAGAAATTGGGAGAAGCACCAGAAGTAATAAATGGGAGGCACGTTATCAATGTATGATATTGTGAGATACATATCTTTTAGGTACATTAAATTTACCGAGAGGGAAAACGTGTCTTTTAGTTAAGAAACTTTTAATTAATTTGTAGAGTAGTGAATAAAAAGAATAAACAGTGCCTTTAGAATATGCTCTGACTGGAACTATTTTCATAAAGAGTCTTATCTCAAACAATTTTGTAAATTTAATTTATTCCCAGTATCATTGATCGACAACTTAATTAAAAGTTTCCTAACTAAAATACACGTTAATGCTCTCGTTAAATATAATGTACCAAAACAGAAAACGTATCTCAAAATACATACATAGGCTCGCTGACCAACAAACTCATCTTAGACTTACAACAATTATTAAACTTAATTTTATCCACAAATCAAATTATACTGTATTCCAATTAATAGTCTCTCTTAAAACATATATGTCTCATAAGGAGATACTACTCTTGCTATTCAGGTCCTCGCTTGGTTATCTATTTATGTGTGAGAGTTGCTAAACCCACTACGAAGGTAAAACTAGGATACAATTAAAGCTGAGAATTTTCCTCACTATACAGACAGACCCATTGCCAAGCCAGAATTCTCTTCAATAAAGAATTATTTGGATTTTTGCAACTCATCATTGTCTCCTGCAAATTTCAAGGTTTGGGGTTCTGCAGATAAATCTGTCGATCTCAACATTTTGCAATGAATATTTATTCAAAGGTTAAATGCAGCATTAAATTTAAGGCAGTCTTTCACACCACTTTACATTACTTAAATTAAATATTTTAATTTTAGTTTAATTTATAATTAATTTTACCTAAAATTATTAATAATCCACCCAATGATTTGATAGTTAAAATGTTCAATTGGTGGAAAGTAATGAATGATACTGCTCAATTCTTAGCACACCAGAGTAAATAAGGTTTCAGTAACTGGTTTCTAGCGGACCTAAAAAGATTCATTCGAAACAGTTACTCAAAGTATGAAGTTACATTTTGGATGGATATTTTAGGTCCTCAGGAAAAGGATTACTGAAATTTGATCTTCCCTCGAGGTGAGTAGGCGTCCTCCAAGAAGCTATAAGATGCGGGTGGTATCAGTAATTTGTTTTCACTAACCGCACTGTATATATATAGTAGGAGAATAGCATAATGCACCCACATTTCTCCACCTCCCTTCGGGGCTGGATGGTTAGGCCTGATATCTAATGGTCTCCCGCCGGGAAAACCCGCCGAACAACCACGTTCCTTCCTCGACTGGTTATCGATAGATGGGAGCCCATCTTGGCTTCCAGTGATTCCAGAATATTTGCAAAGGACGAAATGGAGGAGATAATCAAGCCTCTCTAACCCAAAGTACGGCAGTTAATATCAAATCTACTTCCGGAGCCATGTGAATCTCTCCCGAATTTCGAGTATAAAAGATAAATTCGTTTAACCCTTGGTAGTAGAGCTTGAACAGCGGCTGGCGGGACAGGAGTTACCATCTATCTCGGTGTCGTGGTAAAGCGTCGAAGCAACAAGTCTTCAGGGGGAGATCGGTCACAATTAGGGAGGCTCCTTATCTCATTGGTCTGCAAGTCAGTGCAGGCTCAGGCTCGTACTCACGTTTTCAGAACCGAGGCTACAAACGGCCTCACTACGCTGGTTCCCTAAGCGAGAAAACTACATCTCGACTTTTATCCGTGACCCTACAAGTCGATAGGTCACATCACCCCCCCCCACCCCCACTTACAGTGGCTCCCAAAATTCCTTGGAGTTTAAGAGCGTGGGGCACTCTTTAATAAGAAGGTCCCGTCACCGCCTTCTTCCTAGCAGAATCATGACGGAATTTGGGGATCAAGTTGGTCCATGGAGAATCGAATTCATCGTATCCACCCCTGATCTCACTACCTTCACTCACCCGACCCATCCGAACATCAAGTTTTAAGGTAACCCTTCCCTTTCACATTCCCCAACTTCACCGCGAAGCTTACCAAAATTACAAATGTATAGGGATTTACATAGTGAATAGTTATTTGCAAGCAAACTGAAATAGCCGAACTTATTAATTTATCTCTCAAAGAACCTTATTTGTATATTTAAATATTTTCTTGTTTAGTGTTCATTAAAACTTTATATTCATATTGTTGTGTATCTAATTTTCTTTGGTTCGCTTGCTGGCAAAGTGAATTCCAGTCCCTCCGTACCCAACCTCTAAGCACTCTGAGTCAATAAACCCATTCAAGGCATGGGCCAAACGAAGTATAAGGAGTAATACGACGACGCCCTCGCATTCGGAATAATAGGATAAATATATATATATATATATATATATATATATATATATATATATATTTATATATATATATATATATAGATAAGAGTCGGGGAAAACTCCAACCACCCCTCGGCCTATTCCTCAAAATATAGTGTATATATTATATCCTTTTTAATTCTAGTGTCCTTAGGGGTGCGGTTGTTTCGAACCCGTCAATTTTAAATTCCTATTTTCTAATTGCCAGCGGCCAAGGTTAGATAAACAAATAATAAGGCATTTTAAATTTAGTTGGTGAAATAAGTATTGACTCCGTGTCCTTTTAATTTTCTTTCTTTTTGAAGTATACAATATAAAAAGAGTTAGGTTGCCTTCGATAACCCTTGCTGGCATCATCTCACCCAGCATAGTAACTATTTCTTTATTATTGTGTATATTATTTATCATAGCCGTATAATCGGGGATTAAGTCGTGAAGCTCTTTCATGAATCAGCGGATCCGACAGCGTATCCAAGATGTGTCCCTCCTCATTTGAGATGTTCCATAATCAGGGACATGTTTTGGGCCTTTCTGGCAAGAAATTGATCGAATACGTACAAAACGAGCAAATGAATGAACGTGAGGAATAAAGAGAAGAACAACGAAGACAAGAAGAAATAGAAGAGAGGCGAAGACAAGAAGAAGAGAGGCGAAGACAAAAAGAAGAGAGGCGAAGACAAGAAGAATTGGAAGAGAGACGAAGACAAGAAGAAATAGAAGAGAGGCGAAGACAAGGAGAAATAGTAGAAAGGAAAAAAATTAGTCAACACGAGCGTGAGTTAAGTAGAGGTCAAGTAAATGTCAGTTCCGTCGGGTCTATAATTCATCAACCTCAGGCCCCCGCTTTCAAGCTCCCCCCTTATGGTTATCAAGAGGACTTTTGCACTTACTTAACCCATTTTTAAAAGATCTTCGAAGTCAATGAGTGGGACATTGAGTCTGAAGGAGTAGGCCGCCTGCTCCCGTTGCTCAATTCTCGTCTAAAAGAAATCTTCATTGCCCTCCCAACAGAAGCTACAATGGATTATTCATTTCTTAAAGCAAAACTCTTATCCGTGATTAATTTAAACCCCAAGTGCTACAGACAAAAATTTCGATCGGCTAGGTTTCAGCCCGGACATACGTATCGACAGTTGGAGTTCATCCTGAAAAAAAACCTCTAATTTTGGTTGGACTCAGCTAAAGTCGGTGTCGAATACGACTCACTGCTAGATTTTTTTCAAAAGGACCAGCTAATGCACACCCTCCCTACGAAAATCCGTGAATTTGTGCAATATAGGCGTTCTTCTTCCTTTAACGAGTGCCTCGAAGAAGTGGATCTCTACGCGACAAATCATCAGTTCTAGCTTAAGGAGCCAAAGAAGAGCATTCTTCTATCCCCTAAGAACCAAGGACAATCACAACGGAGAAAACCTCCTTTATTAAGTAAAAGTCCCAGGCCCCTTTAAACCCAAAGGTAACTACCATTAGAAACAAGTAGAGGTGAAACCCCCAATTTTGAATGCTCCGTCGGATAACCCCTACCGGAGTAACCCCATTGTATGCTTCTCTTGCGGAACCCCTGGTCACTACAAATCTTAGTGTCCACAAAACTTCCGCTTTTGCTTTACCCCTGGACAACTGGTCAACCTAGTCTCAGCAACTCTCGCTGCCAAACAGCTTACGCGGCTGCGCCTGTGCCATCTTCGTTGACCTCTCAGGATCACCAGGTGAACTCTTTTTTTAATAACAGTTCTTCTGGTGGGCTCAAATTTGAGTCCGGATCCATTAATGGATGTAGAGTATCCACTTTGGTGTGAGATACATGGTGTACGTGTATAGTGGTATCGTACAAGCTGCTTTCCCCCGTGGACCCAAAACATAAGAAATACGCTGTCGTACATGATTTTTGGGGAAGAGCTAATAAATTCCCAGTGGTCCGTTGTCACGTAAAATGTAGCTATTTTACGGGATGGACCGCGTCGTAGCTACTCCGATTGAGTTTTGTGCAGTGTTGATGGGCCAGAGCGCGCAGCTCTTCCCAACTGATTTGTCGCCAGCTTTCGTAACCCGGGCTCAGGCTGATAGAGACGCCTGCCCCACCGCGTCTCTCAAGCCCTCAGGCACCCCCGATTACGAGAGACTGAATAACGTCTAATTCATCAGTGCCTAAAAGGACTGCCTTTCTCTACAACCATTTTTGTAAAAGGCCAAAGGAGAAGACAGAATCGGTTCGTGGAGACCAAAAAGTGAGGTATGTGAGAAAAGACGCTTTGTTATTTTGTACTTCCCCGGATCCATTAGGCTCCTCGTTCAAGTCCCTTTGCGGACCTAGGGCCTACGTTGCGAAGATTTTACAAATAACACACGAAGGTGTGTTTACAGGACACCTTAGCAAAAATAAGACCTCGCAAAGCGTATTTAAATATTTTGGGGGGCCTGTTGCAGCCAAAGAAATCGCAGAGTTTTGCAGGACCTGTGATATATTTCAAAAGGTCACCGCCAAAGGAAGAGTACGCCCGGCCACCCTTCAGAAGACTCCAGTTATATCTGAACCATTTTTCAGTGTTGCCATCGATCTTATTGGACCGATACAGCCATCTTCATCCGAGGGACACTCATACGTTCTCACCCTCGTCGATTCGGCCACCCGATTCCCCGAAGCAATTGCTCTCAAAAAATTTATAGCATCTCGTGTGCCGAGGCATTAATCTCTATTTTTTCACGGGTAAGGATCCCTAAAGAGGTCATCTCTGACATGGGCCGCCAATTTACGTCCGAATTGATGGAGCATGTGAGTAAGTTGTTTTAAATTAGGCCCATGTTCACCACGCCCTTTCACCCCTCTGCAAACGATATGTGCGAGAAGTTAAACGCTACCTTGAAAAGCGTGATTTAAAAGTTGTGCCACGACCAGCCCCAGGAATGGCACCGGTACCTGCCAGTAGCTTTATTTGCGAGTATGGAGATTCCCCACCGAATTCTGGGATTCTCCTCATTCGAGCTTATCTATGGTCGCAATGTCCGAGGTCAACTGAGCATTCTCAAGGAGCTCCTCACGAACTCTCGATTGGATGAGGAACTAAAGACCTCCTACTCCTATGTTCTGGACTTGCGTGACAGGTTAAGAAAAAGCTCGGAGGTTGCCGTGCAAATTTCCGTGATCAAACTGAAGAAGTATCGAACGTATTTTGATATTAAATATAAGGTCCTAAAATTTAATCCAGGCAATGAAGTTCTGCTTTTACTCCCCACGGACAACAACAAACTCCTATCCCAATGGAAAGGAACGTGTCAGGTCATAAAAGCTAGAGGGCCCGTGGATTATGTCATTCAGTCGTCATCTGGCAATAAGTTGTTCCACATCAACGTTAAAAAGATATCACCCGCGAGGTTGTGTTAACAATATTGTTTTCTTCGACGAGGAAGGGATAATGTAAGCATCCTTCGCTTGGGACCCATTAAATATTGTTTAGTCAATATGCATCGAGGCGGATAAAGATTATCCTTTGCCTGATCTGCCTTCCTCCCTTTTTTCCCATGAAAACCTGGCCACCGCAGTCGACGTGAATCCTCACCTAGGTTTCATGGAGACATCTGAGACTGTCTCGCTGCTGAAGGAATACCCCCAACGTAATCTCCGAGTCTCCAGGATGCTCTGCACCATTCGAGCATGACATCTCTCTAACCACGACGGAGCCAATTAAGAATAAACCTTATTCTTTTCCATCCATCTTCGCAAGGCCTTCAGCGATGAAGTCGAGAACCTCCTTAAATTAGGAATAATTGAACCCTCCTCGTCGGATTATTGTTCCCCGAAATTGATGGTACGTAAGTCGGATCATTCTTTTCGTATAAGAGATTTTATAAAGTTAAATGCTGTCACGGTATTCGATGCCGAACCCATTCCTTTTATCGACCAGAACCTGCACTTATTTGAGAAGGCAAAGTACATTTCTGAAATAGACTTCTGCAGAGCCTACTATCAAATCCCGCTTCGAAAATCTGTGAGAAAGTTTACCCCATTTCCCACCGAAAAAGAGTTAATGGAATTCACGCGTCTCCCTCTTGGTTTAGTTACTGTCTGCAGTAACTATAATCGAATCATGCGAAAAATTGTAGATAGGTTGAGCAATGTCTCTTTTAATTTGAAAACGTATACCTTGTCACACGCACCTGGGAGGAGCACCTTCAATCCATCTGCCCACTCCTAAACCGGCTTAAGATCCACGGATTGACAATCACGCCGTCCAAGTGCCCCTTTGCTTATAGCACTATCTCTTACTTAGGATTCAAAGTAGGAAAGGGACAATTAGCCCCCGAAGAGGACAAAGTTAAGGCAATAGAAGGCATGCCACTCCCTAAAACCATGAAACAGCTTCGTTTGTTTCTTGGCTCCGTCTCCTTCTATCGGCGGTTCATCCCCCAATTCGGTTCCATAACGTCATCCGTCAATGACCTTCTTAAAAAGGCCGCACCAGACCCCATCCTATGGAATTCTAACGCAACTGCGAGTTTCGGCGAGCTAAAGAAAAAATTGGTCTCCTCTCCTATCCTCCGTTTACCCAATCCCCAGAAAAAAATCGGCATCGGAACTGATGCCTCTAATCTCGGCATTGGGTGCGTTTTATTACAATATAAGGAAGAAGGAACCCCATTTCCAGTGACATACGCGAGCCGGAAGTGGTTGGTTCGCGAAAGAGCATACGGTATTATAAAAGGTTAAGCATTAGCAATCATTTATGGCATTCAAAAATTTAGGATGAACCTGATCAGTAGACCTTTTACTATCAAAACGGATCATAAGCCACTAGCCTACTTAAAAAAATGTAAAACTCAGAACGGCAGACTTATGAGATGGTCCCTTTTATTGTTAGAATACCAATACAATGTTTCTTATGTGAAAGGAATGGATAACGTCATTGCTGAAGATTTATCACGCAATCCGATAGAGGGAGGCCCTAGTTGTGGCGATTAACTGGAAATGTCCCGCCATTTTTCTTTTTTTTCTTTTGTATATATGTATGTTCTATTTTTTTTATGCAATTTCTAAGACCTTGTCGCGAAATAGAGCCATTTTATTATGTTAACTTTTTTTACTTTGTGTGTTTCGCGTATGTATGTTTTCTGGGATCTCATTTTGGCTATGGATTGTAACTGCGAGTAATTATATGGTGTGACATTATCCCTCGTTCCACTTCAGAATAATGTCCATTCGGGATGGGTAGGGACGTAGGAGAATAGCATAATACACCCACATTGTCCAACCTCCCTTCTAGGAGGTCCGGTTATCAAACCTGACCATTCCTGCCTGATATCTGATGGTCTCCCGCCGGAAGAAACCGCAGGCCATTTCAGCTAACAACCGAGTCGCTTCCTCGACTGGTTATCGATAGATGGGAGCCCAGGTTGGCTTACGGTGGTTCCAGGAAGTTTGCAAAAGTGAAATGGAGGGGATAATCAAGCCTCTCTCACCCAAAGAAGGGCGCTTGATATCAAATCTACTTCGGGAGCCATACATGTGAACCTCTCCCTAGTTTCGATTATAAAAGATGAATTCTTTTAACCCTCGGTAGTAGAGCTTGAACAGCGTCTGAGGGGCAGGAGTTGCCATCTATCTCGATGTAGTAGTAAATCGTCGAATCAACAAGTCTTCAGGAGGAGATCGGTCACAGTTAGGGAGGCTCCTTATCCTGTTGGTCTGCAAGCCTTACGCTGGCTCTCTAAGCGACAAAACTACATTTCGGCTTTTCTCCGTACCCTACAAGTCGATAGATCACTTCCCCCCCCCCCTTCACCTCACAGAGGTAACCAAGATTCCTGGGAGTTCACGAGCGCGGGGCCGTCTTTAACAAGAAACTCCCATCATCGCCTTCATCCAAAAGAATCATGACGGAATTGTGGGCTCAGTTCACTCCCTGGACAACCTACATTATCGACCTCACCCCTTATCTCACCACTTTTACTCACTAGCGCCACCTGCACATCACGTTCCAAGGTAACCCTTTCCTTTCACATTCCCCAACTTCACCACAAAGCTCACCAACATTAAAAGTCTATAGGGATTTACATAGTGAATAGTTATTTACAAGACAAGTGAGATATCAGAGATTCACTTATTGATTTATCTCCCAAAGCACCTTGTTTGTATATTTAAATATTTTCTTGTTTAGTGTTAATTAAAATTTATTTTCATATTGTTGTGTATCTAACTTCCTTTGGGTCGCTTTCTGGCAAAGTTCATCCCAATCCCTCCGTAGCCAACCTCTAAGCACTAAGTCAATAAACCCATTCAGGGCACGGGCCGAACGAAGTATAAGGAGTAGTACGACGACTCTTCTGCATTCTGGATAATAGCATATATATATATATATATATATATATATATATATATATATATATATGTGTGTGTGTGTATTCGTAAGTATTGCTGCTAACCAGGCTGATTTTTAATTTGACAGCGAAGGCAAGGGCGCAGAAGATGCTCAAGTACATATATTTATTTCAATTTTCGAAACAACGTTTCGGGCACCATGCCAATCTTCAGGTTCTAAGATTAAAATTGGAAAAAAAAATTAATTATAAAGTCATTTAAGTTTTGAAAAAGAAAAGAATTTGAACTAAAGGTGTAAATGGAATAAGAAAGTTGTGCTATTTTCCTATAAAAAATATTGAGAGCATACAACTAAATAGATTAAAGGATACACAAAAAGACATAAACAAATAAATTGATAAAAAGTAATTTAAAAAAAACGAAAGAAATAACATAAGTACTAAAATGAATCAAAAGAGTAATAATCTATTTTATGAAAAAACTAAAAAGGCAAATAAAAATATAAATTAATAAATCAATTCAAATAAACTAAGAAAACAGTGAGTAAAATGATAAAAAAAAATAAAAAACTGAATGTATAAATTAAAAGAAATACTAATCTGAATCAAAGGGGTAACAATTTAAATGGTTTAAGATGGTAGAAATCAATTAATGGCATAAAGTAAAAGAAAAATTCAAGTATTTTAAAATATTAACTAAACAATAAGAATGAAGTGGTTACCAAACGGAGTTGGAGATGGAGACCAGACTGAGAAATTAAGTAATGAGGAAGCTAAAGGAAACCTTGCATTTATGTTAGGTAGTTGTTTGCTGTAGAGGAATAGGATGGTAAATACACCAGGAATATATAATTAAGTAATTAGAACGAAGACTGAAGAATAATCGTGGTTGAAGGTGGGAGATTTAATTTTTATAAGAAGAGATTCTAATATTCGCAGGCTATATTCATTAGTGTTAAGGCCTATAATTTTAAAGGTGTTTATCGAGTATTCAGTTTTGCATTGTATAGTGTGGTCTCTGATAGAAGAAACCACCTTCCTAGACAGGATTTTGCCAGTGCGGTGGCTTATTCCCATATGGGAACAAAACCTTTCATATAATGAGCGAACAGTACTGCCGATGTAAGTTCTTTGTAAACAACAAGGACAAGAAAAAAGATATACGATGTCGCTGTTCATCTCGAGATAAATCCTGTCCTTTGAGGAGAAGAAACATCCTATGGAGAAAGGGTTGACAAAAGTGATGCGAAATTTTGTATGGAAGAAATATTATCTTTGAAGTATGTTTTTATAATCTCGTATTCCTGGTGGATTAATGAGTTGTTTGAACAAATCGTGTAACCTCTATAGATTAAAGTTTTAATAGCATTTAGTTTATGGGTTAAATCACAATTACCTAAAAAATTAATTCCTACACCAGTGAAAGTATGTTTTCTGTAAATAGAAGTTGTAAGATTATCGGTTGATTTTTCAAGAAAAATATCAAGAAATGGAAGTTTATTATCTTTTTTCTATCTGGGTACCAGCAATACTTACGACTACATCTACAAGAAGTATGGACTAGAGGCATTGAAGTACTACCGTACGTTCTCTAAGTTATCCCGAAAACTTAGGAAATCTTTCTTAGATTGCACCTTTCTTGAAATTTGTCAGAATGGTAATGTTTACCCCAATTTCGTATATTTCAAACTTTACCCAAAATCTCTTTACCATTCGGAATTTTATAAATCTTCCCTCGACTATCTACGTAACCAAGAAATAGAACTTTAAGTTAAGTCATATGAACGCCTACTAGCTGATTTAGAATTCTCTAAACTTAATTTACCTTCTTATTTTTCATTTTTAGACTTTATATCCTTTCTTATCTTAAACTACCAAGATCTTTCTAGTTACTCTAAATATGTCTCTAATATTCATAACAAAAACTTAAAAAACTAAGATTGGGAAAAGCAGAACTCTTCTCCAATGGTAAAAATGTTAAAAACCTCTCCAGCTATCACCTCTTCCCACGAGAAGAATTCCTTTTATCCCTCGGTTTCCAATTTAAATTACCGAATCTAAAACTTCAATACCAAAAATAGTTTTTCTCTCTTTAATGAATTAAAAGCACATAATTTTTCTCCTTCTAAAATCCTAGTTAGTTATTATGTGGAATCACATTTTACATATATTCCAGTCAATGAGACAAATTATATCATCCTTAATCTTGCTTTTAACAATACCAACTCATTTCACAATTTCTCTCGTAAGGATTTTAAGACTATTTTAGAATTATTTTATAATAAGAACTATTTCCTGTTCAATAACAATACATACAAACAGATTGATGGAGTGGGGATGGGATCACCTATAGCCTCCATAGCTGCGAATATTTTCATGATTCATCTTGAACATATTTTCAAGCAACATTGCTCTCCTGAATTTAAACCCATATTTTACAGGAATATTTTTAATAATTTAGATCAAGCAAACCATTTTTTCAATTTTATAAATTCCTACCATCTGAACATGAAATTTACAACTGAGATAGAAAAGGATAATAAACTTCCATTTCTTGATATTTTTATTAAAAAATCAACCGATAATCTTACAACTTCTATTTACAGGAAACATACTTTCACTGGTGTAGGAATTATTTTTTTCAGTAATTGTGATCTAACCCATAAACTAAATGCTATTAAAACTTTAATCTATAGAGATTACACAATTTGTTCAAACTACTCATTAATCCACTAGGAATTCGAGATTATAAAAACATACTTCAAAAATAATATTTACCCCTTAAATCTAGTTGACAAATTAATTAACAATTTCCTTAATAAATTATACTCTCCACATTCTTCCTCATAAGATGTTCCTAAAAACAAAAAATATTTCGTTGTTCCTGAGTTAGGACCTTTTAATAATATGTTTAGAAGAAAATGTAATAAATTGCTAAAAAAAAACCGTTTTCAGGATTACCCCCGAGGAAAACGATGAGTTCGACCAGGAATTCGAAGGCCAACTGATTGAAGAACTAAATCAGGAAATGCATCGCACGCACCCACTACGGCAAGTCAACGAAGGCAGGGAGATGGCGGGCCATGGACGTCCGATAACATCAGAGGACGTCATGGCCACTGTAAAAGCCTTTGGACAAAAGGCACCAGGCTGGACGGGTATCACCAGAAATAACTTGGTTAACGCCTCACAGCAGATCATTCAGGGAATCGTTAACATCTACAACGCTTCCCTAAACACGGGCTACTTCCTGGAAGGTTTCAAGATTGCGAAGGTGATCTTCATACCCAAGGGAGGTAAACCCCCTGATCAACTAGTAAACTACAGGCCAATCACCCTGCTGGAGTTCGTTGCAAAAGTCTACGAGAGACTCCTAGCTGACAGGCTTCAAGAACAACTTGCCGAGCTGGGAGCCCACAACCCTCAGCAGCATGGGTTCCGCAAGGGACGAGGAACGGAAACAGCCCTCGCCCTCCTTGCGGAGAAACTCGCTTGCAGTAAAGCTGAGAGGCGGTACGTAGACGTGGTGCTGCGTGATGTAAAGAAGGCCTTCGATAAGGTTTGGCTGAGAGGATTACAGTACAAGATCCTCAACCTCCAGCTTAACCCACTCGTGGAAAGGATCCTTTGCAACTATATTTCCGATAGGAGAGCCCGAATTTCAATCTAGGGCTGCAATATTGACCTGCCTGCTCCAGTGAGGTACGATTCGATGTATCTGCATTACGCAGACGACATCACCTAAATCGTCCTGAGTCCATTCAGGAACTCTGGAAGTCAGGCGAGGGCGACAGCTGTCGAAATATAGAATATCAATAGATATGAGAAGAAGTGGAAAATTAAGACCAACAGCCAGAAGTTCACTATCATTCCTATGAACCCCCGGGAAGTAGACGACGTCGTCATCAATAACGAGATCTATCCGTACTTTAACGAGGGTAAAGTCCTGGGCTTACGACTCTTCAAAAGTGGATACAAGATGCACATAAATACCAGAGTCTCCCTAGCCAAAAGAGAGCTGAGGAAACTTTACCGTTTCCGAGGCCTCAGCGTGCCTAACATCAAAAAGCTGTACATGGCCTTGGTCGCTTATTCCTGGTGTACCCGGCCGTGATCACGCAGATGGCGAGCTGTACTTCTCTCAGAATGATGCAGAGAGTACAGAATAAAGTCACACTGCTGATCACTGGCACGCAAAGGATCGACCGTACTCGGCAATCGATTCTTCACCAAAGAATCGGCCTAAAGCCGATCAACACGGATATCCAAAGGCTAGGGAGAAAGACTTGGGACAAGGTAGACCAAGAAATACTCCCAAACATGAATCTAAACATCAACATACGTACAAACCGGAGGCGCGCTATAGGTAGAACTGCTCTGTTTCCTAGTAGTAGAACCTGCGCGAGAGAAGTGGTACTACCTATGTTTACGTAGTAATAGTCCACTTCTCTAAAGCACTTTGATCGTAAAACTTAAAAATTGACAATTAGCTCAACCAAATAAACAATTATAAATAACAGTTGTAAAAAGAGGCGAAGTGCCCACATTAAAGTCCCCTCCCCCTCCCTCCCGCCCCTAATATAAACAAAGTAGAAATTAAAAACTTAAAACAAAATTTAAGTATAAAAGAGGCGAAGTGCCCAATCCAAAACATCAAAATCAACAAAATTTCTGAATTAAAAGAGGCGAAGTGCCCAAACTTATCAATTCACCGAATACTCAACAACTTGAGAGATTCAGTGAGCATTTAAGCAACCTTGAAAGGCTTGAATGCTTCGAAGGAGGTACAGCAACAACCTAATCAATAAATATATATATATATATATATATATATATATATATATATATATATATATATATATATATATATATATATTATAACGGAGGAAATTGGCTGTCAAAGACAGTCAGCTACTTTTGACGAAGGAATTTTATTTTTAAAAATAATTAAGAAGAATGCTAGTGGTGCTCTAACACCAGGGCAAACTAGGAAACATATTCACACCTTTATATACCTACCACACAATTTTACCACTTTAACCTAAATTGTAAATTGTAATTGCTCAAAAAATATTTCTCCCATACAAAATTTCACATCACCTTTGTCAACCCTTTTCCTCGTCAAATGCTTTTCATCGAATCTTGTCCCTCAAAAATTGTGATCCACTAATTTTAATTCCATAGATTCTTTTATATATGAAAAATAAGGAAATAATAAGTAATCAAATAATATGCAAATATAATATTAGCAAATATGAAAATAATACGAAATACAATAAATGAGAATTACATTTATTTATTAAATAAAACGACAATGTTTGAGGGTTAAATTAATAGTTTCGATAAAAATGCTATATTACAAAAAATATTTAATGGGTAAACTGTAAAAATTCCCATTTTTACAGGTAATATTTCTAAATGCCGCACAATATTTTAATTCATTTTAGATTTTTTTTGAACAAGTTGAATTCATGCATTATTCTTTCTCTTAATTTATTACATATTAACTGGGGTCGAGTATAACTTAAAGTATTTCTCAAATTGAGTATAACTCCAATGAGTGCCACTCAACTGATTCAGTGCAACTATGCGATTTTTAATATATTCTCCCTTAAAGTTTCACTCATCGTAATCTGCTTATATGATGGAGCACGATTCTGAATCTAGCAAAGTCTATTTTATCTATTTATTAATTATGTCAGAGTTCTAGAATTATTTATTTTAACAATGTTTAGTTACCTAGGCTCTATTTTTGTCATTGGGATCTAGGTGAATTTGTCTACAACAATTTGTCTAAATCACATTTCGTTTAAAACAATTACAGTAATTTATCTATAACAATTTAGCTATCGTAAAATTGAAATTAAAACAATTTATGTCGAAAAAATATTATAAACACAATCTTAAATAGCTAAAACAATATAGAAGTCATTCATATAATAGAAGTGTTAAAAAGAAATGTTATGGCAATTCCTCGAATATAACTAATGGTTTTCTTAGGTTTGAAGATTTAAACAAGCCTTTTGATACGTTGACTAGTACCACGCTATTATTTATTTCTGGTTTTGTGGTTCCTTTCCCGCTACATATTGTTCAATTTGAGACTGATCGAAACTTTGTTTATAATATAATCGATGAATTTCCAAATATTGAAATAGCGAGATGCAACCTGACTTTCGAAACTTCTATACCAACCTACCACGGAGCTGTTTGTATATGGCTCCCACTATACTATTTCCTATTATACGTTTCACGCATCGTGTGGAATGTATGGTGGTCGTCGAGTATTTTTCAGCTCGTTCCTTCAATCCACCTATCTTCAAAATTATCAGCAACATTCGTGCTTCAGAGTAAAAGTGTTATTATTTAATTATAATTCAAACGTAACAGGTCCTGTATCGACAGGTACAAATATTTGCAACGTCTGGTAAAATACAAAACTGAGAGCAAATTCCGCATCCATTTTAATCCATAACTTTAAATTGCGCGAAAACTTTATTGGAAAAATGGACAAAGCCTCCATTTTGTTTTGTTTTTTGAAAATCATTTAAGCATGTTTCGAACATTGCTTTCTCGAAATCAATGGTTATTGACAATAATGAACATAAAGGATTTTAAATTCTTTATTTGTTGTAAGAAAGTGATGCATGTTTCTTTCGACTTCCTCATTAATATAAGGATCATAAGTGGTATAGAAGCCCCATCTAATCATTGTTTATATACAAGCTGTAAAAAATCAAAAACAGTTTTAAATTTCCCATCAACGTACTCTTGTTTGATTTGTGACAAAATTGATAAATTATTTGACGTAGTAATTATTAATATAAGTTTTTTGACTGGTTGAGAGCACAATTGGTTTTCTGTCTAATTGATCGTTTTCTCTTTTTAATGATTCGCATGATCGGTAGGCTTGGGGCCGTAGAATGATCATAGTCTTCAACTGCACAAGAAAATTTTGAATGCAGAGCATAATTCGACGATTTAGCACGTTTGTCGCGAAAATTCCGGGTGTCTTTCAGACCCCCAGCCTAACACAGTGGAAACCTACTTAGCATCACGAGAGAAGCAATTAAGACACATACCTGTTTCAAAAGTAGGGTAAGGGACATCGTAATTAAATAACAAGTAAAATAGACTGCATGTCCTTATTAAAGTACTCAAAAGGAGGTGAAGGCCCTTAATTTACAAGGTCTGCTGAACAAAGAGTCGTGTGACCTCACTTATACTGATTTATGTCCTTAGTACTTTCAAAAATTTAAAAAAATTCTTAAGGGCACCTTGGGAGGACCTTGGCAATTCTATGATTCGAAAGAGAAGGTAAACAGTTTAAGGGTTTCGAACTTTGTTAGAATCGGCACTATAGTTATGATGTTATTGCCCCAAAAACTATTTCCCTGGTTAACCTTGGGAGGACTTTGAAAATATATTTAAAATGGAATGTAAAACAATATAAGGGTTTTAAATTTCGTTGAAATCAGCCAAATAATTATGATGTTATTGCCCAAATATTATTCCAGAGCTAACCTTAAAAGGCCCATAGCAATTATATCAATCAAGAGAACATGTAAAACAACATGGACGACTTTGGCAATTATATCAGTCAAAATATAATGCAAAGCAACATACGTGTTTCAAATTTCGTTAGAATCTGCCGAACATATATGATGTCATTGCCAAAATAATATAATTCCCGTGCTAACCTTAGGGGGACTTCAGCAATTGTATCAGTCGAAAAAGACTGTAAAACAACATAAGAGTTTCAAATTCTGTTAGAAAAAAGCAAAACCTTGACCTACTTTTGAACATAGTGAGATGTATATTTATCTGCGACTAAAAACTTACGCTTTTCTAACAGCCTTTGATGAAGCATAACTAAATTATACTAAATATATATATATATATATATATATATATATATATATATATATATATATATATATATATATATATCACGAAATTAGCGCGTGATAACTATAAATATGAATATGTACTCCAGAAGGAAACTGAGTAAAAGACGGATTGGATTTAGTACTTTCAACTATTCGACATTTTCAAACTCACAATGGTAAGAAAAAATTAAGACACACAGTATTTATACTAAGCACGTTTTCCTATGAGGTCAATTTTTTAATGCTATCAGATAAGTCGGATTTTAGAAAAAGTGATAAAATTGGATCTAGCGAAAACAGCCCTGGGCTAATGTTGAGATTACTCTCCTTTGTGTGGGAGATTAAAAATGATTTCCAGGATATGTCTCTTTATAAAATCATTACTATGGATTATAGTATCAGTTTTTGACCAGTCAAGTCCGTGTCCCATCTTAAAATTATGGACAGCTAAGGCATTATTCAGATATCCTTTAATTACTGCATTTTGTATTGTTGAGTGCTTATGGAAGCATTTGTGTCAGTTTGGCCTACATAGAATAAATTACACTCTAAACATGAAATTCGGTAAATTACATTATTATCATTATTGGCGCTATGCTTTATTGGGAGATTTTTTTGAAGTATGATTGTATTTAAAGGCTACCTTAATATTAAGTTGTTTTAGAATGGGCACTACAGACATAAAATTATCATGATAGGGTAAAATTAATAGGTTTTTATGAGGTTCTATTGTCTATAATTTACAATTATAAAATGTTTTTTGGGCAATATTCCTACATTTTTCTAGGAAGTACTTTGGGTAGCATAAATTGGAAGCAATATCTTCAATTTTTGTGTATTCTTTATCTATATAGTCGGGACTACATATTCGAAGACCCCTAAAATACACGGAGGAAAACGCAACTAACTGCAATCCGTCTCTTATTCAGTTTCCTTCCGTGATACATATTCATATATATATATATATATATATATATATATATATATATATATATATATATATATATATATTAATTAAAATGTCCCGCCTTAACTTTTTGTCAGACCTTATTTATGGAATTGGAAAGGTGAGAAAATGGTCACAATCTTAATTGCATAGTCATTATAGTATAGCATAGCACATTATAGCATAATATAGCATAGGATTACATAGCATATTATTGCATAGTGGTGATTATCATATTATAGCATTGTATAACATAGCATAGCATATTATATCATACCAAAGCATAACATTGAATAGTATAACATTTTATAGCATAACCTAGTAAAGTCTCGAATACTAGCTTGGCAAAACATATATTACCGAAGAATAGTTTACCATATTAATACCTCACCTACCATAATAAAGACTAGCATAGTATAGACTAGCTATAAAGTGCCTAACATAGTAAATCCTGCCTAGCCTAGCATAGTATATCATAGCATAGCATAATATAGCAAGGTATAATATAGCATAATATAACAGAGTATATAATGTCATAGCATAGTCTACCGTAGTATAGCCTAGCATAACATTGGATATCCTAGTCTAGGCTAATCTAGCTTAATATAATCAAGTCTAGCCTAGGATTCCCTATTATAGTAGAACTTACCAAACCATACTCTAGCATATCTAGCATAGTATAGCCTAGCCTTCCATAATATAGCTTAGCCTGAAATAGTATAACGTAGCCTAGACTACTCTAGCCTAGCTTTGCAGATAATGTATAGTATGGCCTATCCTCATCTAGAAACCATAGTAAGGCCTAGCCGGACAAAAACTAGCCTAACATAACCTAGGTCAGCCTAGCATATATAGCATATTAAAGCTTACAATTGTATAGAATAGTATAAAGTTTCATAATATATCCTAGCCTAGAATAATATATTACATCATAGCCTATTCTTGTAGAGTTTAGAATAGTTTGACATAGTATAGCCTAGCCTATCCACCTATAGCCTTCCAAACCCTAGCATATTATAGCCTATCTTCCATAGCCTAACTTAGCCTAATATAGCTTATCATAGTATAAGCATAGTATAACCTAGCCTAGCTTAGTATAATCTAGTCTAGCATAGTATAGCCTGGCTTAGCATAGTCTATTCTATCCTATTCTAGCAAGGTATATCTTGGCATAGCACATCCAACCATAATTTAACCTAGCCTACAGTAGCCTATTCTAGCTTACCATGGTACCCTATAATCTAGCCGTTTCTAGCGTAGTATAGTTCAGCAAAGCCTTACATAAGATACCCAAATATCGCCATCCTAGTATATCATAGCATAGAATGGCTTAGCATAGCATAGTATACCCTAGAGTAGTTTAGTATACCCTTGCCTAGCCTAGTATAGACTTGCATATATAGCCTAACCTATCTTACCTAAGCCTCAGGTATAGTATACCTGAGGGTATCACACTGTATCCTAGCCTAGCCTAGCTTAACAAAGTATAGCCTAGCCAGGCATAGTATAATTTAATCTAGCCTGCCTAGCAGAGTATAACCTAGCCTAGCTTAACGCAGCTTACAATTGAATATTAAAACTTAGCCTAGTCTAGTTTAGCTTACCCTAGTCTAGTGTAGCCTATCTTAGTATAGCCTAGCTTAGACTAGTTCACTCGAGTCCAGCCTAGTATATTTTACCCTATCCTAGCCTAGACTAGCATTGCCTAGTATAGTATATCATAGCCTACCTTACCCTACCCTACTCTAGCCTAGTTAGCATAGTATAGTATATCATAGTATTGCTTAGCCTAGACTAGACAATGAACCTTAGCTTAGGGTTCATTGAATGCATAACATAGTCTAGCCTACCCTAGCAAAGCCTCGCTTATCTTAACCTAGTATAGCATTGCTTAGTATATCATAGCCTAACCTAGCATACCCTAGCGTAGCCTAGCCTTGCTTAGGGTAGCAGAGTATAACCTTGCCTAGCATTAACTATCCTAGACAAGTAGAAACCTATACTATCCTATTATACCCTAGTCAAGCATAGCTTATTATTGTCTAGCCTAACATACTATATGCTGTCCGAACATAGCATATTTTAGCCTAAATTAACATAGTATATCTTACCCTTGTACATTATATCTTAACATAACTCTGCATATTATAGCCAGGCTTTCTTAGCCTAGCATATTATAGCTTATTCTAGGATTGTGTAGCAGAGTATAGCATATTATAGCCTGAAATATCCTAGCAAAGTATTGGCTGAAAAGTTATGATGTTATTGCCAAAACAAAATAATTCCCCGGCTAACCTTGGGAGGCCTTTGCCAATTATATCATTCGAAAGAGAATGTAAAACAATATAAGGGATTCCAATTTCCTTAGAATCGGCCGATTAGTGAAGATGTTATAACCAAAACAATATAATTCCCGGGCTAATTTGGGGATGACTTTGGCAATTAGATAATTTGAAAGAGAATGTAAAACAACATAAAAGTTTTGAAATTCTTAAAATCGGTCGAATAGTTATGATGTTATAACCAAAGAAAATAATTCCCGGGCTAACCTGGGAGGACTTTGGCAATTATATCATTCCAAAGAAAATGCAAAACAACGAAAATTAAAAATGTGAGATGTTTTTAGCTTATAATGGTGAAACCCCGCTCACTGTTTTATCCAAGCCTAAGGAAGAAGAAGGCAACTCTGCTCAGGAATTGGTAATTATGATTGATAGGAAAAAGTTTCCGACGACGTTCACGCATTTTGGCTGTTGTTTTTGTAGCTGCAATTTCTGCCCCGCCTAATATGTGATTATGCTCCGTGTAAAACTATATCATCATTTAAAGTTTTTAAGGGAAGATGGTATTTAGCTTTAAAATATTTTTGCACTTGCAATAATATATTCACTATTCTGGCCATTTTTCATAACATATGACCACTAACAACTAAAATATTATGGCTTTTTACTGATTCACAAAATTAAAGTAGCATAATGGGATAAAGAACATTAATCTATTTCTACGTTAGCGCAAGCCTGATTCATTTTCGAAGCGATGAGCATACGAAATAGGTTTACAGAATGGTTTCTGTGAGGAAATTCCACGTGGAATCTCTTGTTCAGAACGGAACTTCTATGCGATGTAAAAGGCTCTGTTAGGCTTAAATTGGTAAGCCTAACGCCCCCCCCCTTTTCCACAAGTGGTAGCCTCGAGCCGAGTCCACTACGATTCACCTTTACACGGACTAGAATAGCCTCTGCAAGAAGATTTGAGGTTATTCGAGAGTAGAGCTGTTTCCCACTAACCCCCCTCCTCCCCCCACCACGGGAGAGCCTTAGACGTATATAGTGCTCGTTTCCCATGAGACAGACACAAAGTTGAGAAGTCTCGCCCGGACCCAAGAAGATTCCCCTAGTTCCAAGTCAGGTGCAAACAACAAAGCAAAGTGACGGCTGAACTATTTTTGTGTATTGGAATTAGCCTCAGCCAGTGAGGTAATTCCATTTAACTATCGCTACCGAGTATTTTTTCCGACTTCTCTCGTCAACTCCTGTCGAAGACATCCTCGTTTGCCCCTCGTTTTCGGGTGGGTGAAATACTCTCCGCTGGACCAGACGTTTGGTGTTTTTACGAACCCGTGTCATTTTAATTTCGACGTTAGAAGTTCCCCTTGTTATTCACGTACATCCCTTTTATTTTATTTTTTCTATTGTACTGGCAGAAGGCAATTTCAAGTTAATTGGAGAGCAGTGGAACGTAATCTATTTTGATTTTGTGTTATACTCCAGGTAATTAATTTTTTTTATTGTGTTCGAATTTTGGAGACTCTCCTGGTTATTAATCCAAAAAAGTTAAGGTCTTGGTGTCCTAATTCCGGTAGGACCATTTTAATTTTTTTCCGCTTAGAAACAGCAGAGGTAGGTAGCTGTATCATAATTTTTTTTGTGTGAACAAGGCCTTCACGAATATTGGAGTATTCGTTTCGCGTGGGTAGTGTCCTAGCTCGTTCGCGTGTCAGTGTTCCTTTAGTTAACTGCGTAACAATGTCAAACTTCGAAAAATTCAAGAGTCAGGGTGAAATGTTAGGTCTTTCGGGCAAAGACCTGTTAAATTACGTACAGGATGAAGAGAGGAACGAACGAGCAGAGCGAAGGGAGGAGGAACTAAGAAAAACAGAGATGAAGGAGAACAAACTGAAGATGGAGATGGAGGAGAACGAACTGAAGATAGAGATGACAATGGAGGGGAACAAACTGAATATGGAGATGGAGGAGAACAAACTGAAGATGGAAAAGGGAGACGGAGGAGAACAAACTGAAGATGGAGGAGAACGAACTGAAGATAGAGATGGAGATGGAGGGGAAGTAATTGAAAATGGAGATGGAGGAGAACAAACTGAAGATGGAGATGGAAGAACGTGAACAAATTAGGCAGCATGAGGTAGAAAGGAGCCGAAATCAAATGGATTCTCAGTCTATCTGTTCCCGGGGTGAAATTCCCCGAACTCCTTCAGTCCACCTTCTCGCTTTTAAGGATGGAGAGGACTTGTGGTCATTTTGGGCCCATTTGGAGAGAATCTTTCAGATCAATAGAGGCGATCTCGAAAATTATGGCGTCGCTCGTTTACTTTCCCTCCGAAATGCTAAGTTAAAAGATATCTTCGTATCCTTTCCCCCGGAAGCAACTTTGCACTATTCCACGTTAAAGTCCGAATTGTTAGATGCTGTTCATATGAATAGCGATTTCTACCACTCCAGATTCCGCCAGGAAAAGATCCGCCTTGGCCAAACATTTCGACAACACGGGTACATCATCCAAAGACAACTTCAGTGTTAGCTGGATGCGTGCAAGATTCTCCCGGTCTACGAGTCCCTTCTGGACTTCTCCCTTTGGGATCAGGTTTAGCTGCTGTGGCACCCGAAATTCACGCCTTCATTAAGGATATACGTTGTGCCACTTTCAAGGACTACTGGGAAGAGACCCATGTCTACGCAGGTAGTCACGATTTTTACCCTAAGGATGTTAAAAAGGCTCCCCAATCGCCCCCCAAAACTAAATTTTATGGCCCAAAGAACCCCTCTAAATTGGTCCCAAGATTTACCAAAGTTCCTCTTCCCTCGAAGACAAGAAACTTCCATCCATGTGAACACCGAGACGTTAAGCCCATAGTTTCTTCTCCCCCGGTTGGGCCGTACCAAAAGAACCCGATCGTCTGCTACACTGGCGGAGTTTCCAGCCATTACTGCACGAACTGTCCTCAAAACTCCCGATTCGCAAACTCTCAGTCTCACCAAGGGCACCAAATTTGGGCCGCCCCTGATCCTCCTCCGTCGCTTCAGGAGACTCCCGATCCTCCCTCACCCGCCAAAGACCTGGTCCATCAGGTAAACTTTCTCTTTAATGAGAACAACTCTGGTGTTTTGAAGTTCAAGAACGGAACTGCGAAGGGTCGCCGAGTATCCACCCTCTTCCGTGACACCGGGTGCACCTGTATTATAGTGTTAAAGGCCCTGCTTTTCCCTGTGGGCCCGACCGCAAGAAATCTGCGGTGGTCCACAACTACCTTGTCCGGGCCAGTCGTTTCCCAGTAATTCGTTGTCACATCGAGTGTGACTATATGTCCGGTTGGGCCGAACTGGTAGCGGCCCCAATACAGTTCTGCTCCGTTTTGTTCGGTCAGAACCCCGTAATCCACGACCATCCCGTGGCCCAGCCCGTGATTACCCGTACGCAGGCAGCCCTGGAATCCCGTGCACCTGTTTCCCTGGAAATCCCTCTCGACCCGGAGTTCCAAGCCCTCCAGAGCGACAAGTTTTCCCGCATCCAGAATGAGTGCACAACTCTCCCCCCCTCCTTTAGGAGAAAACTAAAGCCCTCGAGCGTGAGTCCACCCGAGGTAACAAACGAGTCTCGTATCCCGTGAAGAAGGACTTATTGAGAGGTTTGAGACTTAATTGGACCTTAAGTCACGAGAACGAAAATTCAAGCCTGGCGCGGAGGTGCTGGCTCTACTTCCCACGGGTAGCAACAAACTCCTTAGCCAGTGAAAGGGACCCTACCCCGTCTTTGAGGCTAGAGGACCCGTGGATTACCTCATCCATACTCCGGCGGGAACGAAAGTTTTCCACGTGAATTTTATATCTATTATCTCATTAATGTATCTAATTATGATTTTTTTAGTCTCATATTTATGCCTTAATTTAATTGTATTTTTTCGGGGGGTTCCACTGAAATGTCGCCAATGTTCTCCTGTGATTTTTTTTTTTTAAATTGTACTAGTTAAATTCTCTAGAATTGACCTGTTTAAGGCTTATGTCCGTAAATTCCCCGCTGAGCTTAGATTTACGTTGTTTTTTTTGTGTGTGTGTACACCTGCCGTAGCAGGTGAGAATTTCCATAGACCCCTTGATAATTCTAGTTTGACGGGTGAGATGATCCTTTCCTACGCAACTGCTCTGTAAAGCATCATCTTTCGGGTAGGAGATGTGTGAGGGAATTCAACGTGGAATCTCTTGTTCAGAACGGAACTTCCATGCGCTGTAAAAGGCTCTGTTAGGCTTAAATTGGTAAGCCTAGCCCCCCTCCCTTTCCACAAGCGGTAGACTTGAACCGCGTCCACCACGATTCACCTTTAGATGGGCTAGAATAGCCTTTGCAAAAAGATTCGAGGCCATTCTAGATTAGAGCTGTTTCCCGCTAACCCCCCTCCCCCCTCGGGCAGAGCATTGGACATAAATAAGGCACGATTCCCATGAGGAGACACAGAGTTAAGTTGTCTTGCCCGGACCCTAAGAGAATTTCCCTAGTTCCAAGTCAGGTGCTAACAACAAAGTGAAGTGACAACTGAACTATTTTTTGTACTGGAATTAGCTCCAGCCAGTGAGGTAATTCCATTTTACGATCGCTACCGAGTGATTTTTCCGACTTCTCTCGTCAACTCCTGTCGAAGCCCTCCTCGTTCACCCCTCGTTTTTGGGTGGCCGAAATACTCTCCCCTGGACCGGACGTTACCGCCCCCTTTTTTTGGGAGAACCATCATCAATTTAAGTTCCCGCTCAGAAGTTTAGAGCACCTTCGTCTCACGTGCAGAAGGCATCCATGAATTCTTACCACGTGGTCTCAACTGGAATCTTCTGTAAGCCAACCCCTCTGCTCCCTCAGTAAACCATTTGCATGAATTCACCCCATTCGAATAGTCTCCTCCCGTAACACATTAATTTTAACTTCATAGTCTGATTTATGACTACAATTACACCCCCCCCCTCCCACACACGCTTTTACCGGTGTACTTTTGCCCATCAATTCTTTCATTATTTTTATGTAAATAAAATTATATTTTTGTACATGCCTCTTTAGATAACCTTGAGCTTTGTCATTGCCTGACGAAACTTGTGGAATTCTTCCACTTCGTCTTCAGTTAGCACGATCGAGACAAGGTGATAGATGTGGTCTACTTAGACTTTCAGAAAGCCTTTGATAAGGTACCACACCGCCGCCTTCTCCGGGAAGTGCGAGCGCTTGGCATAGACGGAAAAGTAGCCGGCTGGATCGAGAACTGGCTAATTTTCCGGACATTTTGGTCATTAACGATGACCATCATCAGCGAATTCTTGAGCCTAATACAAGAAATTCACTATAAACCACAGCAAGAAAGAATTATAAGGGGGGTAGGGCGAACAATCCAAAATAAGTTAGATCAGGGGGTATGTAATCAAAGCGGATATTAATAGATGGAGCGAAGCAAGTAATTCAATAAAGTTAAATTTTAAGTGATTAAACATTAAATGAATACGAGTAGACTAAGGCACGAAAGTTTATATAATCAATAATGGAGGGACCAAAGAGGACGACTAAAACATTAAATTGAGGAAAATTCAATCATAAACAAGATCATTTATATAAATGGGACAAACTAAAATAAAAATAAAAATTCTCTGCACGAGAACTAACCTTATTTCGGTGTAGCTGGGAATATCAACTGATATTACACAAAGAATTAGTCAGAAAGAAACTATTAAGGGGGATGTAGTGGTTATACTTTTGTCTATATAGTGAATAATTTGAGTGATGATGAATAATCATTGAGTTCCGGATTTATTTGTTTAATGTAAAGAAATTCAAGAATTTTTAAATCCAGAGAAGAGGAAGCAGAAGAGAGTATACTAAAGGAATCAGGGTCAAGTGGGTAGTTGTTTTAGTGAATGTTCTCGTATAGAGGAGTGTTCGGGTTTCTGCATGATACTCCGATATGATTCGCGATCCTACATCTTAATTGTAGACTTGTTTGGCCTACATAGCGACTTTCGAAGGTCGCACAAGTGAATTCATAAATGATGGAGGAACGCAGGCATAATGGGAGTGATTCTTTGTGTCGAAGAAAAGTATAATCGAGAGTAAAGTTTTGTTGAATTTAGTGTTATCAAGTGGAAGATAAGGCAGTTTTAAGAATATTTTTTGTTTAGGGACAGTTATTAGAGGGGTTTTGCGAGAGAACATTTTAGATAAGAAATTAGAAGTAAGTCTGTCAAAAAGGTGGTCTGGAAAAAAATTAAAATGAAAAAAGCTCCTAAGATATTCTATTTCGGAATGAAAGTGAAACCAATTTGAACTGATTTTGTAAGCTCTTTGTATATTGTTTATGATGGCGTAATGTTTGAAATTAGTAGGATTACAACTAAAAAGTGGGTGCCAAGTTTGGTGGGAGTGGGTTTCCTGTAAACTGATGTGTTAAATTTAGAACCAATTTTTGAAACGGTGACATCCAGAAAAGAGATTTTATTGTATAATTATGTCTCCATGGAAAATTCAATATTGGGGTGTTGTTGATTTATATTCAAAGGGACAGTCCCTTAAACAAATTTTTTTTTTGTAGGATAAAAACGCATTAGCGAAGCTGGGACCGAATGGAGAGCCCATGGCCATTCCATCGTGTTGAATGTAAAAAATCTCATTAAAAAGGAACACTGTATTTTTAACAGACAATTTTAATAAAGTAGAAAAAAGAGACTTGGTTAGACCTAAAATGCTGTCATTTGATTGAAAAAGGATATCGGTTATGATTTTGCAAGTTTCCATGACAGGTACAGTTGTAAATAAAGACTCTACATCGATTGAAGTCATAAACGAGTGGTTTAAATCTAATTGAGAAACGTCCTCTTTGGCCCCTCCATTATTGATTATTTAATATTTAAACTTTCGTGCCTTAGTCTACTCGTATTCATTTAATGATCAATCACTTAAAATTTAACTTTATTGAATTACTTGCTTCGCTCCATCTATTAATATCCGCTTCGATTACATACCCCCTAATCTAACTTATTTTGGATTGTTTGCCCTACCCCCCTTATAGTTCTTTTTTGCTGTGGTTTATAGTGAATTTCTTGTATTCCGCTTAAGAATTCGCTGATAATGGTCATCGTTAATGACCGAAACGTCCGGAAAATTAAATGTTCGTAACCATCGCATATGTCTTCAAGGATATATATATATATATATATATATATATATATATATATATATATATATATATATATATATATATAATGCACTTCGACGTCCATTTTCAATTCAGTATGGGCCTTTATCTGTTTATCCCCACCCAAAATATTGTGATTCAGGCGGGTGTCTCAGTAAACCTGTGTCCTGCAAAAAGCATCGTTGGTGTGCTGACTTCTGTTGGGAAAATTGAAGGCTATGATGCCTTGTTCCTACAAAGTTTACGATACCTGCGTTTAAAAATGGAAATAGAAGGATCCTTAGACACCGCAATCTTTTTGACTCCTAAAGTAGTTCACCCTATTGAGGTGCTCTTATCGAGACTCGGCCTGTCTTAAGCGGTGACACACTCGCCCTCCGGATGTGAGCTCCGTAATTTATATTCTTAGTTTTTAGGCATCGAAGTTTTGGGGCCTTTGATTGACTCAATCACTCGCAGGAATTCTTTCTGCCAAATTTTGGATTCTATATACAATATTACCAAACCTTTCCTTACTATCTCATTTATGAATCCCAATGGTTGAGAGTCATTGTTTACACCTTTCTTGCAAACATGCAACATAAATCAAACACCTTCTATCATGATAGAGATAATATTTTAGGAATAAGCATCTCTTGCTCCATAACTCCGTTAAAATTACTTTTGCATAATACAGTATTTTTCTTAGTCTTTATCTTCCGTAACAAAGCTATGGCCATAGTTCCTCCACTGAGACATACATTTATTATAGATTTTAAGTAATAAAATTGAAAAGACTTGGTCTTATAAGACTCCGCCCTTAATTTTTGAATTACTTAAACGACGCTTCTATAATAAATTGTCAATGAAAGCAAAGAGAATGATTAATCCTCATTACATGACGTAACTGCTGCAAAATTAGCTAAAAACAAAACTTGAGTGTACAGAACCCCAAATATTACAAAACTTGGAACTCATTTCCTTAAAAACAACAAAAGCTGAATCCAAAGAGCTTCAAAATTTACTCAGATTAGTTTCCATTTAATTCTGAAATAAAATATGCTAAGAACTTTTTATTCAATTTTTCCCGGAATTTATTTGACAAGAAAACCACAAAATTTTAACCGAATAGTTTTCTCGACAAACTCCAACAATAATAGCTCGCAGTCGAAGGGTTTTTAGTAAATTATCTTAACTTCAACATTTTATGCTACCAACTAAGTTCAATAAAATATTAGACTACTTTTTATAACTCCTTGATCCAATGTCAGTTTATTTTAATAAATTCCAATCTTCGTTCTCTATTCATTACTTCTTTCGCCATTCTTCATTGTGTATATATTTATCATGTGCGTCCTACCGCGGTCACTGTGTAAGCCAAATAAACCTCCAATTAAATTATATGATTGCCAAAAAATTCGAAAAATCACTCAGAATTAACTTTCCTCTTTTCAATCTTAAATTCTTATCAAATTAACAATAAACCATAACCATTCATTTGTTATCTGTCCATTAAGTCCTACTTACAATTTTCTCCAACAAGAAGTTCCTAAATTTTTATTCATTAAACAATTAAATCTTAAACTTAAAAATTACTCCATCTCCCTTTAATTGTCTTCCATATAAGTAATTACGCAACAAAGCCATTTTTTACAAACCAAACAAATCCCCAACAGATCCTTTTTCTCGCATATTTCAATCTATAATCGTTAGTTGTCTTATCAATGCCATCAATAAAGGTCAATTTCTGTTTCAAGTGTTTTCAATTTTACTGGTTTTCTTTTGCCTTTTTTATTTACGTGTTTTAATTGATGGTTTATTTATGAATTTTCCATCAGTTCATATTTGGCTAATTTGTTGTTGTTATGTTTTTTTCAGCAGTATTCTGCCGATTGCCACTAGAGCATAAGTCGCCGTAATCGTCTATAGCCTTATGATAGGCTAAATTGAAAAAAAGAAGATGTAGAAGACAACAAAGAGGAAAACATGTCCAAATAAAATAAAGAAAAAGAGCGAAAAAGCAAGAAGAAGGTTACCTGCCTGCCGTCGGGGGCAGGCCCGCCTCTCTCGGCGCAGGATCATGCGATCAACACGAAAGGCAGTTAAATAAGAGATAGTAGGCGAGCCTCCTCCACAATATCACATAGTAAACAAGACACCGTGCACGAATTTGTTCCAAGTAAGAGAGACAAGCGGTAGCAACTCTGCTCATCCCGTTACCAGGAGAGGTAATGTAAGCGAAGATGGAGAATAGAATAAATGTGGAGCGCAACAGAGTCACCGTAGTAAGGAGCAAGGGGGCGTTCGTTTAAATGGCGCTGCTTCAAACAAATGTGCTCAATTCGAAGACGACAGAAGCGACCTCAATCCGTCGTGGCATTGGCGTTAGGTCCATGAAAACAGTCGCAGAGCAATGGCGCGCGAATTTAGAACCCCCTTCGCCGTCTCTAATCTTCATTGCCAGGCAGCCAGCCGACTGTCATGTAGTCAGCGACGTCTAAAGTGATATTTTCTAAGGAATAGTCCAAATGTTTCCTCACATTAACCACTCCTTTCACGAAGATCATGAAGGAGTGCGAGGTCACAATCACCGGCAAGCCATTGATGGTAGGAAGGGCACTAATCATGGTAGTCTCGGAGGGTCTGACGCATTCGCCAGATGGCTTCTTCCAGAGAAACTGTTCATATTCGACGCTCTAAATATTAAAAAGCTAAGGCTCTCTTATAATGGGTCATGCTGTCTTTAGCTAACATCCTGCCATCTGTGGAGCTAAGAACCAAAATCGGATGAAGCCTGTAGGCTCAAAAACACCAGGTAGTGTCAGAATGAATTTTATAAGAACATTATACCATCACTGGGCTAATTAAAATGATATTCATTAAACAGAGTCCTTAGTAAATCTCTATATTCGAAAATATAAAAAGAACTGTAGATTTTTAACAAAAAACTATAAGAAACCGCTAGAACATAATAGAAAAGTTAATGAAATAGTTCAAAGTTAAGAGAGAAAACTTGAAACAACTAAAATTTAGTGTGAAATAGTGAAAGAAAACCGAATTTCACTTCGATCAGTATAACTAATAATTAGAAATTATCTTGGATTAAAAACATTTAGGTGCTAAGGTAGATGGTTTATCGGATCTCGTAGAATAAGATGTTTCCATAGATGTAAAAAAATCTATTGCGAAAATTTCAGTTAAATAGACCTAAAGAAATCTATTCTGATGGGAAAAGATTGACGGTAGAAGCATGACGAGATACCTAAAATGTGCTCACAGCAGTGTCGACAAAAATCCTATTCACCAAGAACGGCTTTTACGTAAGAGCTCACCTCTTCGAGCGATAGGTACAAAATTTTGGTGACTTTTTCCCTCGGAGGCAATCAACAGAACGGCGCTGTAAAAAAAGAGAAACATTTTCGATAGTGTTTTCTTTTGCAGCCTCATCTGAGAACAAAATATTTATAATTTTTATTGAGCGACGCTTTAAATTTAATTTAATTTACTACTGAAAGAAAACTTTGCCTCGATTTTTTTAGTGATCAAAAAGACGCGCCGACAGCGTTCATGCAAGATTATATGATTAGCCTAAAAGTAGGCCAATCTTATAATCAACGTGATAAAGAATGTAGTTAATTTTAAATTTCGTTCGATTTTTGCAAGGAGTTAAAAAATAGACTAATTTACCTACGCATAATCGATTGTCACATTCAGGCAATCCTTGTCAAATGGGTAGTTTCCAATTTCTTGGCTCTAATTCGTGGTTTGGGTTAGGGTAGTTAGATGCCGTCTTCCAGGTCTCTCCTTGCTCGTGGAAGTCACTTTCATGGAAAGATTCCTTTCTCTTCCTGAATGATCTTCGTTGTATAGGTTAGGAAGAGGGGGTGTGATCTCGCTTCATCCCTCTGGACACTCAGTGCTGCGATTTCTTTTCCTATCTCTGCTTGGGATTTACATTGTGTTAAGCGCTGCTTGTTCTCACTAGTAGAAGTGGTCCAAATAATTAAGCAGAAAAGAGTGAACGAAATAAGCGAGTAGGTCGTACATCAAAGCGTTTTTCTGTATTTAGAAAATATGCGAATGGGGCAACGATAATTTACGTAATCTGGTAGGAATTTTTATTTAACAGAGGTTTTTGTTTGACAGCCAGAATAAAATAAGCGATGATTAATTTCCTTTTTTTTCAACATTTCTTATTACTTTGTTTCCGTCTTGGGAGAGGTTATAAATGAGCGTTGCAATTTTCATTCTTAAATTCAGCTGAGGCTTTGGTCCTATGCTACTCTCTTCAGAAAATGCTCTCTTTAGAATGAGAAAATAAAAAAAGTTATATTTTTATGTAGTCTCTTCAGTAAAATAGCAAGCGAAGCCACGACAGTATCGAGTTCTCTCAAAACTCGAAAAAATACCAAAATCTTCCTTTTCTATTTTGCACAAAATATTCTCTTAAATTTGCCTCTGATAGTTTCGTTTAATGGAAAAGAAGATAAGATAGTTAGGAAGAAAGTAATGTGCCTTTAAATAAACGAAGGATCTAAAACTATAGAACGATAAATATAGAAATCCCAAAAAACGAAAAGAACTACCGATATTAACAACCCAAAACGATAAGGACAACCGAAATGGAAAAAATAAATTTTAATAACTGAAAAGAACATAAAAAAATTACAAAGAATGAGAACCCGAGTAATAAATCGGGATAAATACATAAATAATATATATATATATATATATATATATATATATATATATATATATATATATATATATATGAGGAAAATTAATGCAATATCGCAAGAAAAAGAGGAATTAAACCACATTCTCCGAAGACAATTTAATTCAGAACAGTTTCGGTGTATCTCACACCCTTTTTCAACTGACACTGGATAGAAAATATAAGAAAAGTGCATACAAGCATAGTTACAAGGTCAGGTGGTGAAAGATCCCCTCTTTTTTTCCCAATCCCCTGAATTAAATTGTCTTCCCGAGAATGTGGTTTAATTCCTCATATATATATATATATATATATATATATATATATATATATATATATGTGTGAGAATCTCACACAGTAGCGCGTGAGTAGAGTAACAAGGAAAGTAAGTACCCTAGGAGATCTTACGGTCCATTCAAAGAGGGTACCTTTGGACTATCAATTGAGCAGGCACATGACTGCTCAATTGTTTTGCGTCCCTAAACGGCCACTTTTCAAGACTTTGTCTAGTCTTGACTTGAACTGGTCAACAGATTCACTGTTGACAACTTCCACTGGAAGTGCGTCCCACTTACCGCAGATACTGTACGTGAAAAAACTTCCACACATATTTTGGTTGTAACGCTTCAGTTCAAGTTTGAAGCCGTGATTGCGCGTTCTGTTCTCACTCAGTGTGAAAATATCCCGGTAGTCAACATTGTCGAACCCTCGAAGTATTTTGAAAACTTCGATGAGCTGACCACGCAGTCTACGGGTTTCCAGCGAGAACAGATCTAATTCCCTTAGTCTATCCTCATAACTTTTATGTCGGATAGAGGGAATCAGTTTGGTTGCCCTAGCTTGTACGCGTTCCAGCCTTGCGATGTCCTTTCGAAACGATGGACTCCAAAATTGTACGGCATACTCCAGGTGTGGTCGAACGAGGAAGTTGTACAGACAAAGTACTATCTCCGTGTTACGGTATCCAAACTGGCGCTTTATGTAGCCTAACATCCTTTGGGCTTTCTTCTCTGCCTCGATGCATTGTTTCGAGAACTTGAGGTCGCTAGTGATAGTAACACCCAAGTCCTTCTCAGTGTCTTTCGATTCAAGAGCAGTGCCCTTAAGAATATAATGAGATTGGGGGTTTCTATGGCCGATATGCATCACTTTGCATTTGTTCACGTTAAAAGGCATTTGTCACGTGTCCGACCACTCCCCAATCTTCACAAGATCTTCCTGCAGGCTGGCAGTATTTCCATCCTTTGCAACGTTCATACCAAACTTGGTATCGTCGGCAAATTTATGAAATCTTGGCGACCATGTCACCGTCCATGTCGTTGACGTAGATGATGAATAGTAGTGGTTCCAGGACAGAACCTTGAGGCACCCCGCTAGTAACGGGCACCCACTCAGAAGCCTGTCCATTTACCACCACCCGTTGCCGTCTGCCACTTTAGCCAGTTCTCGATCCAGCCGGCTACTTTTCCGTCTATGCCCAGTGCTCGCACTTTCCGGAGAAGGCGGCGGTGTATACCTTATCAAAGGCTTTCTGAAAGTCTAAGTAAACCACATCCACTGCCTTGTCCCGATCGTGCTCACTGAAAACGAAGTGGAAGAATTCCACAAGGTTCGTCAGGCATGACCGTTGCCTTCGGAAGCCGTGCTAAGAACTCCTCAGTATCAGGTTTGACTCTAAATACGACGTCATTTTGTCCACCATCATGCTTTCCATGAGTTTACCGACTATCGAAGTCAGACTGATAGGTCGGTAGTTTGACGGATGGCTGGGGTCTCCTTTCTTGAAGATCGGAGTCACCTCCACCTCACGCCAGTCTCTAGGAACGCATCCGGTCCGGATTGACATGTTAAAGATAGCGCACAGATGTCGTGATACTTCATCGCACACTTCCTTCAACACTTTGGGTAGAAACCCGTCCGGTCCAGTTGACTTATTCGTCTTTGGTCAGCGATCTTTCTCTTTATTTCTCCTTCGGTGGAGTCCATTGCCTCCAGCTTTTCCCCCGAGTAGGAATACGTGGACTGGGGGATGGGACCACACTCTTTAGTAAACACTGAGGAGAAGTATTCATTGAAAAGGTTAGCATTTTCTGCATCTGAGTGAGTTAATGCACCCTCCTCGGTTACTAAGAGCCCAACCCTACGATGGATTTGTTTACGGCTATCTACATAGCTGAAGAACTCCTTGGGATTCTTCTTGCAGAGTCTCGCCACTCGGAGTTCGTCAGTACGCTTAGCCACCCTCATGCTGGACTTCACTCTCCTGGCTAGCCTCCGGTACTCGTCAAAGGCACCCGAGATCTTCGATCGCCGGTACGCATTTTTCTTCTCCCTAAGCAGTTAGCCGATTTCTCGATTAAACCACTTTGGTTGAACAAAAGACCGACGGAGGCATTTCAGAGGGATGCAACTAGATTGAAGACTCATAAACTTATTTTTCAATTTGTTCCACGAATCTTCAACTTCTTCGCATACCGCTAGCCTTACATCAGTCAGCCCAGCACGAAGGCTTGAAAAGTCTGCTCTTCTCAAGTCAAGTTTCCTTGATTGACTGGCAACAGACCTTACCTTCGGGATCTTGACGGTAAATCTAACTACCTAGGGATCACTGCCACCGAGCTCTTCGCCTACAGAGACATCCTCAACGATAACATCCATAGAGGTGAAGACCAAGTCGAGGATATTGTCTCCTCTCGTCGGTTCTCTGACCCATTGAGTGAGGAACTCGTTGTTGGCGAACTCCAGGAGTAGCGCGCTCTCGCCACAGGCTGCTCTGGTTTCCCAGTCAACTTGTCTGTTGAAGTCGCCCATAAAGATGCACACTCTGCCTTGAACAAGCTCACCCGGCAGCTGGTACAGTTCTTTGTCCTTCTCAACGGGTTAGGAAGGGGGTCTGTAAAGCATCAGGGTCCTGTATCTGACAGGACCTATCTCTAGGTCAACGCCTAGGAGCTCGTGATCGGATATAATGTTGGAGTTCGTAGATTTGATTGTATCCTTGACATACAACATTACACCGCCACCCTCTCTGTCTGGCCTATCTTTGTGGAAGAGTTGGTAGCCAGGAACCGTTTCGCCTTTAAAGTCTCGGTTTGAGGTTTTTATCCACGATTCTGTTATGGCTACCATTTCGGGTTCTTCCATCGCTACGAGGCCACGGAGCTCAGGAAACTTGTTCCTGATTGACCTCGCATTGAAAAAAAGAACTTTCAGGGAGTCCCTAATTGTAGGACTCCCTACGCTCTTCCGTTTCCTGGCTTGTTTGTTGGCGAGGCACCCCTTTTTGCGACCTCTGAGAAGGTCGTTCCTGGAGTGACACGGGCGTACTGGCGTACGCCCGCCCTCACTTTGGGCCGGATACTCCTTTCGGTCCTCTCTACGACATGCTGGATCATGTTCGACAGAAACGCCTTTCCTTTAAAGCAAAGATGTACCCCATCCCTTTGGTAGAGATCATTTCTACCATAAAAGGTGCGGTACGGGTCCACAAAAAAGACCCTCTCTTCCGTACACAAATCTGCTAGGCGCTGGTTTAAAGAGACATTCTTAGAGTGAGCGGTCCGTGTTGGACCTCTCCTCGGGAGCATCCCGACTACCACGCGCTTGCGGGTTTTCAGCCCACAGTCGTCCACGGCATCCATGACTGTGTGGAGGATTTTATCTGTAGCGCCTACCCTACCTCCTCTCAGGTAGAGGTCGTTTCCACTTACCATCAGAGCAACGACTGAGCTCTCAGAAATCTTTAATTTCTCAGCCTCTACTCTGATGTGGTGGTTACCACATCCTGGCAGGCAGCTTACCTTAACGCTTGTGCGAAGGTGGGCTGCTAGCAGGGGCTGCAGGTCCCGTGCCTGGGAATCACCCACAAGGATGACCCTGGCAGATTTGCCTGCTGAGCTCGGATTCTTTATTTTCGGAGGCAAGCTCTCTGATTCCTCTCTCTTCCCCGTCATGGTCTTTTCAGTCTTTTCTTTTTTCTTCTTTTTCTTATTCTTCTTCTTCTTCTCTATCATCTTTTCCCCCTTGTCATTCTTTTCATTAACTTCTTCTACCTTTTCTTCTTCTATTTCTCTCTCTTCCTCTTTCTTCTCTCCCTTTTTCGTCTTTTTTTTCTTTTTTACTTTTGGCGTCTCTGCCACATTCGGGCCCGGGCTCTTTGCAGAGGTGGTGTTTGCCACAGGACTCGAGAGCTCGTTTAACTTCTCTTCGAGCCTGCGGATCTGGTGGTAGTGCTCCTCCTTGAGCCTCTCGATTTTCTGTTCGAGGTCTGTAGTTCTTTCCCTATAGTAGGCGACTACTTCCTCCACTTTTTTTCCTTCTGGCGTCTCTGCCACATTCGGGCCCGGGCTCTCTGCAGAGGTGGTGTTTGCCACAGGACTCGAGAGCTCGTTTAACTTCTCTTCGAGCCTGCGAATCTGGTGGTAGTGCTCCTCCTTGAGCCTCTCGATTTTCTGTTCGAGGTCTGTAGTTCTTTCCCTGTAGTAGGCGACTACTTCCTCCACTTCCTTCTTTAAAATGCAAGTGGTGCATACACTGCCTGGGTGGCATTTCGCATAGCAGCCTTCCGGGAAGTCAACGCACCACTTGTCCTTCTTACATGTGGCACACGTGAGTTTTAGCGCTGTTGGATCTTTCTTGCCTGCCATTTTGAACACTCTATTTCTTAAGCTTGTGACCAATCAATATATAAACAGGGGTTGGTGAGTTCTCCCCGCGTGAGTCGCTCCCGCCTATTGATCGGAGTTGTTTCGGAGTCTTCCAGAAGGCACGCTCAATGTGCTGCTGTTCGTCCGACCGAGTGGTTAAGCCTCGGCATGCCGTGGCTCCCAACCAAGCAGCACAGACGGTCCCCGAAGGGGCCATCGATTTGTCACCAGGTGAACAACAACAAAGCACGCCCCTTACTAAACTCCTACTAGTTCCCTTCACAACGGCCAGGATCTCGGAGTAGCGTTCAATGGATATCCCGCCACACCAAGGAACTCGACCCAAGGCTTTTTATTGGCCTGGCAACCAACATGGGAACAAAGGGCCGTCACCTCGGACCAATGCTACCAGAAGCACCCGTCAACGGGCACTGGGAACGGTCAATAATTACGCGCCAGGAAAGGGGTTAACGGGGCACTACCCTCATCCCATTCATCGTAACCCAACGCCTAGGACACCTCTAGTCCTAGTCTCTCGCAACCAGTGAGCGTCGATTGGCGTTGTTTATAGAGGTTCCAAAGCCTCTCTTCTGACGCGTGAGGTAGCTGCCAGGTCCTTATATGTAGATAGAGGGAAAAAAGGGAAAGAGAAACATGATAGAAGTAAGCCTTTTTTTGTTGTTTTTTCTTTTTGTATAAGTGGGAAATAGGATAAAAGTAAAAAAAAAGAGAAGGATAGCCCTGCCAGGGGTACCCAGAAGAGGTACCCCCGCCGACATAGCTCGAAAAGTCAAAGGTCCACACAAGCTCTCTTCCCGTGACAAGGGGGCGTCACCTCTCCCTCTGCAAAAGATCCCGCAAGAAAATGAAAGGTGTATTCCAAGTATAATAAAATAAAAAACAAAAAATACAAATACACAAATGAGCAAATGAAAACAAAGGCTTGAAGGCTACCATACAAATTATAACTGCAAAAGAGGCAAAGGAAATTAAAAAGAAAAACAAATGAAAGCGTTTGCCGGTCAACTCGGCCCAATTGATCATCATTCTCATTGTTTCATCTCCATATGTATCACATTCTACTCATAACCCTTCCAAATTCTCCACACCATACACAATACATCCTAACTATCCTATACTATTATCTCACATTCACCACTTTTAATATCATAATCCTAATCTCAAAGGGGTCTACGTGTTTTTATTCGATTGATAGTCATTGTAGTAGTCATTTTCTAAGTTAACGAGGCGAGTTAAAGTCGCCAAATCCCCCAGAAATCAGGTTGTACAGTACATCGGTGAAGGGATGTCACGTTCTGACATCCGGCAGCGCTGTAATCGGTCAAAATCTGTGCGATTGGACGCAAAATAAAGCTCCCTAAGGATAGCGGGTCATGCGAGTGGAAGCGAAAGATTGGTCGTTATGGAAAAAAATAATCCCAAGGAAGATCACTCGATGCAACGGATTTCGATAATGGAAACCTTTGAGACAGGAGACTGTATTCCACTTCAGGTTGCCTAAAACATTAACCTTTATATGTCTAGCCAGATTGTATAACGTAGCATGAGAGATGTGGAACTCATCGTACGATCCCCTGTTAAGAATCCTTAATAAATTTAAAATTTTATAACTGCTAGTTTGGCCTTCTTTACTGATCATCACCTTTGGAATTCTAAAAACGGAAGTGTTTTTAGCAGATAATAAAAAGATGGTTATATTTGGAGGTGGCAGCCAGAGGTTGTGATGCATAAGATCAACTGCTTGATTCGTTCTACTCGTTTGTTTACACGCCAAAGTAAACGCTGCTCTATACATAAATCTGCTTCAGGAGCAATTAATCCCTTCCTCCCTAACATCGGGAGTATCTTAGCCTGTTTTCATGCAGGAAAATGCCACGTGACCCGCACAAAGACGGTGAGGTGCTTCTTGGATGATGCTTACTTAAACTGGTTGTTCTCTTGTTTTGAACGCATCTCTTCTTCAAATATAATACCTTCCTTGAAAGTTTCTATATCTGCTGTTCTATGAAATGAAGATTAGACATTATGAGAAGCGAATTTAAATTATATTCTGTGCAATTTTAATGGAAATTAAAAGAGTTCTTTCAAAAATCATTTGATTTTTGGTATATTTTTGCCTTGTTTTAGATCAAAGTGTAATTATTGACAAGGTATGCTTACCTTACTTAATGTTGTCCATCGTTGCTGATGCGACGTCACTCCATACATGGATAATTTTAATGATGTTTGGTTGATAATTATCGTCTTTGGTGAGATCGTTGATGGCTGTGGAGTCTGCGAAGGCTGGCACAGCCTCTTACACAGACATTGCAGATATGAGGTCCTTGTATTTGTTGGTGTCGTCTTGCACGTCGGGCTATGGCAGCATTGTGTACAGGATATTGCAAGAATGTGGGGATGAATGAGCAATGCATGGAGTGATAACTTGCACGATGATGTTTAAGGTGGAAAGTAGGTGTGCATTCTTCAGTCCACCATCTTCCCTTTCCCCTGCTGAGTTCATTGGTAAGGAAATGATCCAGGATGACTGGAGTAGGTTTAAGTTTCAGTGCTCTGCCAAAAAAGAGTCCCTTCTTGGACTGTCGCCTAATGCACGAGTACCCAGCAGATTTGATCTCCAGGTTTACTCCTGAAGACTTGGCCTTTCTGAGGGCTTCCACAAGGCAGTGTGGTTGGCCGGGTGAGACCGCCCGGCACTCGGTCGTTGGGCATACCTTCAGTTAAAGGAAGGGGGACCACGAGCAGGTAGTAACCCAAAGGTTGAGAGGAAGAGGCTAAGTAGCCTTATCTTCTATGACTTATGAAGTATACATAGATCAAATCATTAAAACATCCGACCAAATTCAACCCTGAAATCCTAAGAAACATCTTCAGAGCCTACACAATTCCGCGGCTGAGGTCGAAATAATTAAAATGTGTAGAGTACAACATAAATGATGAGCAGAGAGAAACTCTCTACATTTTTCAAATGGGTAGATGATAAATATTTCATGATCAAATAAGAAATGAACCTGAATTTATTATTTCTAATGAAGGAATGATCCTTCCTAATCTGCGGATGAATTGAGAAAAACAAATATATATATAGAAAGGGCAAATTCAGCAAGATGCCATAAGTAGAAGGTGAGTGCCAGATGATATGGAAAATATGTGTCATGAGGTCATGCATGAAAACGCATATATTTACTTGTAGTTAATAAAAATGTTTACTTTATTCATAAAATAAAAAGGAAATTTTCGTGCTATTTTTCATTGCAAAATAAAACTCCTTCTCCATATATAGTCGCAGAGTAAAAAGAAATCTATAGATAACAGAGTATTAACTAATCGAAGCTCATTTTGCAATATATATATATATATATATATATATAGATTAAAATCAAAGCTAAGGCCAGTATTAGAACTATATCTATTTTAAACATTCTATTTGAAAGTTCCAAACATTCACCCTATAACGGAGCAGGATAAATTCATTTCAAATGATACAAGGCTAAGAATGTATAGTTACAAGGAGAAAAAATTGTTTAGAATATATCTATGTATATATATATATATATATATATATATATATATATATATATATATATATATATATATATATATATATATATATATATTAGTGTAGATGGGTAGCAGTCTTTCTTGGATAAAAGTTTTGTTGCAGACCATGGTATATTTCGCCTTCATCAATTTCCTTTGGCAACTTTATATTCTTCTTAGTGTCAGTTTTAGTCCATCTTGTTGATGCTAGATGAATATAGGACAAGTTATCTACCATCGACAAGATGGACTAAAAAAGAGACTAAGAAGAATAGAAAGTTGCCAAAGGAAATTGATCAAGGCAAAATATACCGAGGTTTTCAACAATATATATATATATATATATATATATATATATATATATATATATATATATATATATATATATGTCGTAGAATGGACTCTCGACGATATACCATATATAACTATTCGTTGAGGGAACTTCTTTAATTATCTTTAGAGTGCGTGGATGTCTAGGCTGGCCGATATTATGTATCTTCGATATGCTTAAGAAGTGGAACTGAGCTCAAGGATAATAATATTGCTATCATTAATAAAATAGAGTTTTATTAATAATAACTATCAACAACACACAAAACGGAAAATATTGACATAAACAAAGAATGGAAAGGGTCGTGGGGAATCTAGCTAATCCATGGATTAAGATAGATTTAAAAAGGTAAAACAAATATAAAGTCAAAGGGATGGTATGGTTCGCTAAACCATTTAAAGCACCGGATAGAGTTGATAAAAAGGGTTAAATACTTAAAGGTAACGTTCGGCTTACGTAATTATACTTGTTGTGCAGAGGAAGGCAACGTAAAGGAATTTTCGGTCCGCTGGCGAGTTCCAGCCGAAGAGGAGGGAATTAAATGATCCTGACGTGGCGTCTTGGGAATGAGAACTGTTTCTTGACGAACGGCTTGAAGAACAATGGTTTTTTTACGTTGTTTTCTTCTGAACAACAGGGGGGGTGAGAACCATCTCTTGTCTACGGGCTCGAGAACAATGGCGGTTCTAATGTTGTTCTCCTCTGAACAACAAGGGGGAAGGGTGATAACCGTTTCTTAGCGAACGGGCTCAAACGAATAATGGCTGTCCTACGTTGTTCTCTTCTGAACAAAAGGGGGGGTGAGAACCGTTTCTTGTCAACAGGCTCGAACGAACAATGGCTGTTCTAACGTTGTTCTCTTCTAAACAACAGGGGAAAGGGTGAGAACTGTTTCTTGGCGAACGGGCTCAAAAGAACAATAGCTGTTCTAACGTTGTTCTCTTTCTGAACAACAGGATGGGAGGGGGGGGTAAGAACCGTTTCTTGTCAACGGGCTCAAAAGAACAATGGCTGTTCTAATGTTGTTCTCTTTCTGAACAACAGAGGAAGCCTTGTGGACTTGGCTTGACGAAGGCTCGAATCTTGGCACTCAAGGGATATTGTCCTTCTTCTGGACAAGTGATGGTGAATCTCGAGGTCGAGGTCCCTTGGCGCACAAGGTGAGAGTGGGTCGTAGTGATGTTTCGTTACGAAAATCTGGATGTCCAATCTGATCTTAGTGGTAAAGTTTCCAAATAAATAGTCAGGACATCCCCTTAGGGCGGGGGGCAATGGAGTGGGAGCTTCGAGGGAATGCACAGCCGAGCCTGGGAACAATGCCTTATCTGCCCATAAGCCTAACTCAATCTGGTGAGGTCGGTGCATAGGGCGAAAGGGAGAAGATAAACCTCCTTTTTTAAACATTGACTTAGGTGGCTGCGATAAGGCGCCTAGCTTCGAAGCGAAGATGCACGTGGGTAGCATCGTGGTTTTAAATAACATGTGATAGTGGTTGAACTTACGCGGCCTCAACCCGTTCTATCACAATATATATATATATATATATATATATATATATATATATATATATATATATATATATATATATATATATATATTAACTGGTTTATATAACTGGTTTACAATTGAAAATGTTAAAGAGGTAAATTGTAAATATGAAAAAATTAATGAATGATAAAATACAAAAATAGCAATGAAAATTTACCAATTTGGGTGAAGGACATGAATGGGAATGATACAAAAATTGGAATTTGAACGGATGTGAAATTAAGGTTATTTCATATTTAGTTTAAGATATTTGGAATGGAGTTAAAGACTGCATACAATTTAATTCAGGATTTAATTTTTGGATTAAATGGCACCTGAACTGGTTGGATGAACGGTTAAAGAGTCCTTGTCAACCCTCAGAGATCGTTCACTGTTGTAAGTATTCTGGATGCCTTCTTTTTCTACAACGCACGACAAGGAATAATCTAGGCGGTTGCAGTCTGAGGAGCTTGGCGGATAAAAGGCTGAGACCAGTGGTGCGAAACTTTGTTGAACCATCACACTTGTGTTTCCCTTGCCATGCGTGCGGTAGCAGAGTCCTGCTAGATAAAGTTAAGCCTTCCTGCAGCTACTTGGTCCATCCACGGATTGATTAGTCCTGAGCTCCTAGGGAGGATCTGGGAGAAGATGTGAGGAGGCATAACCTGGCCCTCGTTGCAGACTACGCCCAGAAACATAAAAAAGCAGGACATTTTCTGCATGGCCTTAGAACTTTGTCCTTATTTTCGGTCTCATCATTTTCCGTTTCACTTTGTAAACAAGAATCATAGGGTAATTAAACAAATAAAAAATATCTTTCACGCTTCTCCTAGGGCGGAGAGCCGCGAGTATGCATACTGTTTTTCAATTCTATACGTAATTCTCTCCCCCAAATTAGGTTTACTGTTAACCGTATGAAATCTCACCTCCTATTGAGCGTATTCAAGGTCAAATTACCTATATTGGTTGGTTCATTTTCACTAGGCACATTTTAAACTTTGTATCGATTTACTTATATATATATACAAGGGCACGTTACCGTTTGTATGTCACACCTTTTGCTTTGTTTAACCCCCTTTGGTTTGTAGATAGATTAAGGGGTTCTTCAGAACGATTGCCATTTTCTCAGATCCGAATGGGTTCCTTAGACCCTCAATTTGTTTCTTGGAGTTTCTTAAACCGCCAGGGGAAGGAAGATGTGAGGGAGAATGACGACGGGGGAGTTGGGAAATAGGGCAGGGTGGGATATAGGTGAGATGAAAGGGAGGCAGATAATAAGAAGATGGAGAGGTCCAGAGAGGCTGGATATCGAGAGAGTGAAGAGAGAGGGCGTGACCTGCAGCTTGCATGAAGCCATGCTTTGCAATGACAGTCAACGAACAGCAAGCTCAAACTTTACATGCATGGTCCAGGGTTTGTAGTGCAAGAAACCTATACTTTAACGTACCAGAAAGAAAAACTAAAAAACTGGTTTAAACAGAAGTTCTTAAATGAAATTAGATTATTGTTTTACAACCTACCTGTATCTGGATAAATTACACAGGGGAACAATTTTAATCGCATTTTCTGGTGACTTAGATTTATCTGCCAATTTTAATTTGTTCTCTAATGCTGATTTCAAATATATAATCCATTTTTACTTACATGCTCTAGTTAATCTGTTATTTCTACTTTTTCGTTTGCCCGAAAACTGCCCTCCGGACTGACAGAGAGGGTGGTTGTAGAGAGCAAATTCTTCTCAGTACATAGTAGTAAGATAGTAATAAGTGTTATTGTGCAAAATATTGACATTATTGTTTCTTTTTTCAGGTTTCATGGTAGAGTGATGGCTTCGTCAAGAGGATATAGCATTAATGATACAGTCACCTTCTGCAACATATGTGGCTGTTACATGATAGTTCGTCAAAGGAGCAATAGAGGAAACTTTGTGATCCGCAATTAGAAGGCATAATTTGATGTTCCTCTTGGCGATAAAGATAAGAAGTGGGCCTCGTATGCTGTTTACCATAGTAGTGTGGATCATCTTCTTGAGTAAACGAAAGGAAAGAAAAATGGTGTTTCTTTTGGAATCCCCATGGTGTACTGAGAGCCAAAGGATCACGTATCGGACTGTTATTTCTCTCTTGGGAATACTAAAGGGATTGACATAAAAAATCGGCAAAATATTGACTACACCAACATTCCCTCGGCGATCCGGTCTAGAAGCTCATTTTGAGTGTTTAACAGTAGTTCTGATTTTCAGTTGATATGCTTCCTCCGAGGATGAAAATGATGTACTTGATATGGACGTCCACGGAATTGATTAATAGTCTGCAGATTCACCATCAGAAGCTAAACGGTCATTAGCTCCTCACTGTTTCAATCAAGAGGATTTAAATGACTTAATACATGATTTGGCGCTCTCCAAGAAAGCTGCAGAACGTTTAGCCTCTAGGTTGAGTGAAAGACATATGTTTGACAGGTCTTCACGGGTATCATATTACAGAAAAAAGGAGAGTACATTTGTTAAGTATTTCTCTACGGGACAAACAATTTGTGTACTGCCACGATGTTTCTGGTCTGTTTACCGAGTTGTTACTTGGCTGTTTTTGGATAGCTCTAAGCGTAGCCTCAAGTGTGTCTTTTTGCATAATGCCAATGACTTTCGTGCAGCTTCTCTCGGTCACTCTGTCCATCTGCGAGAAACTCACGATGACATAAGAATGGTCATGGATTTACTAAAGTACCATGAACACAAGTGGATCATATGTATAGACTTTAAGAAGGTCAACTCCTTTGCCAGCAGAAGGGATATCCAAAGTTTCCATGATATATCTGCATGTGGGACAGTTGAGCCCGTGACAAACATTGGTCCCAAAAATGTTTGGTCAGTTCGGGAAACTTTGGAAGCAGGAATGCCAAACTTTGTTAATGAGCAAATCGTAAGTCGAGAGAAGATCGTTTTCCCTCCAATTCATCTCAAACTGGGGTTGATGAATCAGTATGTTAAGGCGTTGAGCACTGACAATGATTGTTTTTAGTAAATAGTGTCGGCATTTCCTTCTTTGTCATACGAAAAGATAAAAGCAGGAGTATTTGATGGTCCCCAAATCCGAAGACATCTGAGTGATTCTAGATTCGTGAACACCATGAATGACAAAGAGAAGGCAGCCTGGCTTTCATTTTCTGCCGTTGTTCGTAACTTCTTGGGAAACAAAAAAGCGCACAAGTACGAGGATCTGGTTACTAATATGCTATTAACATATTGTGATCTGGGATGGAACATGAGGGTGAAGCTGCATTTTGTAAATAGTCACCTCGACCGACTCCCAGAGAATCTGGGAGCCGTGAGCAACGCACAAGGGGAACGCTTCCATCAGGATTTGATGACGATGGAAGAGCGCTACCAAGGTCACTGGGATAGACACATGATGTTGGACTAATGCTAGACGATTAGAAGAGATCAGCCAGAGAAGACTTACAAGAGAAAGAGTTACAAACGCAAATTTTTGCCATATTGAAATCAATTTATTAATGTGCAGTAATTAATAAATTAACATCTATTTGATTACAATATTTGTAATCCGAATGTATAATTCAAGTTTCTTCTCAGATGCAATAAAATATTTGTGCAAAAGAACCTGCATAACTATAAATAATGCAAAAGGATGATTCAAAATTACTTCAGGGTATGGTGATAGGCGTAATAAAATGAAAATTATTGTATAATAATAGTTATTGATATTACAAAAAATCTGTAGCATTAAGAGAGAATCTGATTTCAGATTTGAATTCAGTATGCTTGAATTAGGTAGGAAAATGTACTTTTGTCAATTTACCGAATACATTGTTCCCCAGTGTAATTTATGAGGCGTATACTGTATTAAATGTCTTTAGGTAACTTATCTTACATTTTTGCAGCCCAGGTGCTTATTCTCGAAATGAATTTGTTCGAGATGCCTTTTCTTGAATTGATCCAAAATTTATTCATGGCTTTACTCAAACTTGGGGATAAAAAATCTATTTAAAATTCCCCTGACTCACTTTGCTTCACTAACACCTAATCCAACTTTCCTTTAACTTTTTAAAGTTAAGTTATCGTAATCTCCACCAAACTTTAACAGTTAAGTTCACGAATCGATAAAACTACATTAGTATAATGAACTACCAAAACATCACTTCAACTAATAATCCTTGTCGTAGAATGACCAATATATATATATTGTCGTAGAATTCTCCCCCTTTTTGTTCTATCTCTAAGAGTGCTAAGTTCGTCTAATATATTGATACTATAAGAATATCTTAAAGAACAGAGCCGTTACGAAACACGTAAGGATATATATAAGAGAAACGAACATTAATCCCGAAATAAACTTATATTTTACCTTCTTTATCAATTGAATACATAACTTTTATACATTAACTACAGCAATCATCTGAATATTATCCTAAACAAAAATTAATTAAATTAGTTTACCCACAAAAATTGGTTAACGTTTTCTCTACACAAAACAATAATATAAGAATTAGGCTTACGGACTCATGTGGAGTTTAAAGGCCTCAGAAATGTTATTGACTCACGACGCGTGCCTTGTGTCCAGATGTAGATGGGCGAAATTCCACGGTCGTTTTGGCGAGGGTAGCAGCTGGGGGGTCCAAACGTTCTTCCGGGAAGGGGGGTTCTTTAAAGACGAGAACCAATACGGTGCTTTATGCAACACCTAGGCAGTCGTGGTCTCTCTGGCGAGAGTGAGTCGAACTTGGTTCTTAAATCAAGTTAACTTGGAGTGCGGTGTGACCACCGAGTAACGAGCTCGAGGAGGAGCTTTTCTCCTTGGTTACTTATTTCCTTATGGACGAGGACTGAACTCGGGGAGGGTCTTCTTCAAGGGCGAGGATAACGGAGGGGGATTTCTCTGGCGAGAATAAATTACTTAACGTTCGGTTTGGTAACCCGGAACTAGCTCGAGGATGAGCTTTTTCTTAATTCCAGTCTTCTTCAAGGGCGAGTATAACGGAGGGGAATTTCTCTGGCGAGAATAATTTGAACTTGGTTCCTTACCAAGTTAACTTAGGAGTTCGGCGTGGCCACCAAATAACGGGCTCGAGGGGGAGCCTTTTCCTTCTTCTTTTCTTAATTCCTCAAGGACGAGGAATACCCTGGGTGTTTAAGGTGCACCAGAATGTGAGGAGTCTCTCTGGCGAGAGTAAGTTGAACTTACCAAAGTTAACTTATCGTTTGGTTTGATAACCAGGGACATAGCTGGAGGATGAGCTTCTTCTTAGCTCCTTAAGGTAGGTAGCCCTGCCTCTTTTGCAGGGTACTTCTTGGTCTGGGGAGCCAAGTACTCTACCTCTCCAGTCTCGGTAGTTTGGTTTGATCCGAAGACTTCGTCACCTAGAGACTGACTTATACTACCGCGATTTTCCTCAGAGTTCCTCATTTATACCTAGTCACCCCACTCGGGAAGTGGCAAGGGGGGGAGGGGCTTGAGGACGGCCCCAGGAGAGTTCTTTTTCCAAACGGTTTTTCACACGAAGTCAAACATCGGCTCCTCGTTAGCCTTCGAGATTGGGAGAAACACGTCTCCAATTTCTTATTTGACGTGAAACTGGATCTCACTCTCCTGGGGGAGATCTTACATTTTGACCTTTAGGGTCTTTCATGGCACCGAGTTGTGCCACACTGCGGTTAAGCACTGAACCCGCCGATGCCTTCGACGGATGTCTTTGCGGTAACCGCCTTGGGAATGCACCAAGAGTGAACGAGGGTGGGGGGGGGGGAGTGACCATTCCCCTACATATATATATGTATGTATATTATATTTAGACGGAGTGGGCGGTCAAGGTCATTAAGTGACCTTCGCTCATCTCCCAACAGAGGTAGATGAGAGGGAAGATAAGGGAATGGGGTTCCCATTCGAGTGTGTGGAAGAATTTATCGACAGAATTGGGTGCAATTGTCCGTTAGTATAATAAAGAAGGCTGCAGGTCTCTGAGGCTATGAAATGAATGGTACCAAAATAATCTTTAATAACTACAATAGATATACGATATATTCAAATGGAAAAAATTGCAAACGGATACTTAATGTTTACAGTGATCAGTTTAAAGAATTACCGGAACAATTAAATAATGTCAAACCTGAGCTCACAAACGGCTGCTGTTGAACCAATATACGAGCCTACACTGTACGGGTCGACTGGTCAAGAAACCAAAATTTACTCCCTGGAGCCTAGCTTTGAGGTTGAGGCTTTATCAGATCACGCGGGGGTGGGGGATTCTGCGAGTAAATCATAATCGATGGAGTTTAGCCTCGAGGAGATAATTCGAGGGAGTACTTGCGCCAGACAAGGTTAAAACCGAATCCAGGTATAGCCAATTGGCTCGGCCTAAATTCCTTCGTTGAAAATTCTTGCCTTCCAGCTCGAGAAGGGAAAACGAAGCTGAATCGAGACGTGTCTCGTGCAGAAAGGCGGGCTTATACTGCCTTTACCTGGCTCTGTCTAGCATTATTTATAGACCAGTCGGAAGCTAGAATGCCCCAAGACAAGGAGGGACATCTCCTTAATCAAAAACTCAACCAGGGGATAGGGATGAACTCCAGCGGGGTTTCTTAATATCGCCCAGAGAGGTGGGCAGCGTCTTCTTGCGCTCGCGCGCTTGGGATTCTTGCTCCTGCCTTATCAGCGGAAGCGGCTTTCACGGTTCCCACGACTTTGCTCTGCGTCGCCTGACCTCGTGGCCGGCTTCATGGCTTCTCGACCACATGGCGATATTAATCTCTATTCCCGACAATCCTTAATCTAAGTAGAAACTAAACAGCAATGAGGGACTAATATCTTAAAACACAGAAAATCACTATCTAAATGCTTATTGGACTTTGGACTTAGAAAGTCCTATCGGTTTTCAGTGAATTGAAAGGCAATTATGAGGAGGTAAGAAGACTGATCACCTCAAGAAGGTAACCACTAAACGCGCTCCTCAAATTTTGATAGAAGGTAAAGGAAAGGGAAACTCGTTTCTGTAAATAAATTCTACTCCAAAATATACATTAAGAATGCATAATACGATTATAAGACTAATTTGTCCTAAACTAAATTAATAATTATGTCTCTAGACGAGAGATGACAGGCGTATAAACATATTGCGGACCAAAGATCAAGACAGCGCAACTGACAGAGATTGGTGAAGTTGGACTCAGTGAAAAATTTAGTTTCAGGAAGGAAGCACAATGGAAAACGAGCTTCATAGAATGGACCAATTGAATCATACGCGGAAAACACTAATAGCTTAAACGTATGAAAGTAAATTAATTCCTACTTATACCTAGTATACGATACAAATTTATTAGACAAATTAACAACAATTTAATAATAATAAATAGTTTGTTTGCCTCCCCTACCCCCACCCCACCCGTAAAGAAAAGGCTAGGTGACTTAGCGTGTCGAACTTAAAATCACGAACAGTCAACTGCATTTGTTTGAGTCTATGAAAATTACTGAGAGACCAACCATTCCAGCTAAATAGAGATCATAAATTTGGTGGAGCACTCAGCCCAAACAAGGATCACACAAGGTAAATTATCACCTGTGACGCAAGTAAGGCAAAACCATTAACACCTGGTGATAAATTACGAAAATGGGTTTTAAAATGCAGACATAAAGTATGAGGTGCTAAGAGGAATTAAATCCAATCAAATTGAAGACAAAATATAACCTCTAAGGTAAATCTGCACTAAACATGGTCTGCTGACCAAAGATTCATGCTCTCAATTATTCTGATTTATGATCTTACCACCTTAAAAACTTTCAATAATTCCCGTACTAACCTTGGGAGGACCTTATCACTTATATCATTCAAAAGTAAATTTAAAACAACATATGGGTTTCAAATTTTGTTAGAATCGGCCGAATACTTATGAGGTTATTGCCAAATAATTATCTGACAAACTTTTGGGTGACTTTGGCAATTATATCATTTGAAAGGAATGTAAAACAACATAAGGGTTTCAAATTTCGTTAGAATCGGCCGAATAGTTACAATGTTATTGCCCCCCCCCCCAAAAAAAAAACCCGCATAACTTGGACTGACAGACCGACCGACTGATCGACATAGTGAAATAGAGAGACACACGAGACCTTAAAATGCGCAGAGCGTACCAAAGACGCCACTTCCAGCTGGTTTAACATTTCAAAACTTGTAAATAACAACAAGCCGCGTAAAATTATTGGAAAAAGTGGGAGCCAAGATCACATACTTGAAAATATTTCACCGAAAGTTTTGAACTAAATCAAACCCAAAACTAAAAAGGAATTCTAAGCAGGAAGAGTTATCGGTGAATTGCCTTGGTGATAGGTTCCACTCTTACCAACGAAGTGGGGGCGCCATAAAAAGGTTGTTACATTTGAACACTTGAAAATCCAGGGTAGACAATAAATACTCAATTATACATATAAACTCAGTTAAAAATACGCTAAACTGCATGTGGTAAACAAAATATTATGCTCAAAACTTCGGTTTCCCAATTGTTGTACAGGTATGTAAGGAAGGTAAGACAACCAGAGCATTTCGCTTTGTTAAACATCAATTTACTTAAATTCTGTTCCTTATATAATCTTATGAAAAGAATCGTTTTGGATAAATTTCCCCAAATTAATGAGAGAAGATGAAGTTTCCTTCAAAGTATTCCCCCAAACGAGACAAGCAATTTATTAACGGAATAAGGTAACTATAGCTTAAGTTAGAGAAACCCTTAATTATTTTAAATAACAATCCACAATGGATTATGGAAAAAAGATAAAATAAGGTCTGCTGACCAAAGATGCGTGCTCTCACTGTAAGGGAATAGCATAATGCTCCCAAGTTTTGCCCACCTCCCTTCCGGCCGGGCCGCTTCTCAACCCTTCCCGTTCCGCGCCCAATATCTGGTGGTCTTCAGCCGTAAGAAACCACCGGACATTTCAGCTAACCACCGACTTCCTTCCCAGACTGTATATCGATAAATGGGAGCCCATCTTCGCTTCCGATAGTTGCCGGAAGTTTATAAAGGATGAATGGAGTAGGTTGACATCTAATCTACTTCCGGCGCCTTGAGAACCTTTCCCGGGTTTCGGGTATAAAAGACAAATTCTTTTAACCCTCAGTAGTAGAGCTTGCACAGCGTCTGTCGGGGTAGGAATTGCCATCTATCGGTGTAGTGGTAATTCGTCGAGGCATCAAGTCTTCAGAGAGAAGATCGGTCCAAGTTACGGAGGCTCCTTATTTCGTTGGTCTGCAAGGCAGTGCGGACCCTAGCTCGTACTCACGTGTCGGAGCAGAAGCTACAAACAGCCTCACTCTGGTTCCCTAAGCAAGTAGTTAAGCTTGCATAGCGTCTGGTGGTGCAGGAATTGCCATCTATCCGTGTAATGGTAATTCTTCGAAGCATCAAGTCTTCAGAGAGGAGATCGGTCCCAGTTAGGAAGGCTTCTTACCCCATTGGTCTGCATGGCAGTGCGGACCCAAGCTCGTACTCAAGTGTAAGAGCCGAAGCTACAAACAGCCTCACTGTGGTTCCCTAAGTGAGAAAACTACATCTCGGCTTTTATCCGTGACCCTACGCGTCGATAGGTCACTTCCCCCTCCCCCTTTGACTGAGGCACCCAAGATTCTTCGGAGTTCACGAGCATGGGGCTTTCTGTAACAAGAAGTCCCGTCACCGCCTTCTTCCAGCAAGAATGGTGACGGAATTGTGGGATCAGTTCGGTCTCTGCAGAAGCTGCTTCATCGTCTCCACCACTTACCTCACCACCTTCACTCACCAGCGCCACCCGAACATCAGGTTCCAAGGTAACCCTTTCTTTTCACATTCTCCGACTTCACCGCGAAGCTTACCAGCTTTACAGGTGTATAGGGATTTGTATAAAGAATAGTAATTTTTAAGCCATGTGAGATATCCGAGATTAACTTATTAATTTATCCCTCAAAGCACATTATTTGTTTATATATTTTCTTGTTTAGTGTTCACTTAAACTTTATTTTCCTCCGTAGCCAACCTCTGAGCACTCTGAATCAATAAACCCATTCAGCACACAGGCCTAACGAAGTATAAGGGGTAGTACGACGACCCCTCCGCATTCGGGATAATAGGATATATATATATATATATATATATATATATATATATATATATATATATATATATATATATATATATATATATATATATGAGTCAGGGAAAACTCTAACCCCTCCTCTGACTATTCCTCGACACTCACTTTTGTTTATTTATCACTTTACGACCAACAAAATTCTCAAAAATGTCTGGAATAACCTTGGAAGAACTTTGGCCATTAGATCATTCAAAGGAGAATGTAAAAGAACATAAAGGTTTCAAATTTAGTTTGAATCGGCCAAATAGTTATGAAGTTATTGCCAAATAATTCCCCGGCTAATCTTTGGAGGACTTTGGCAATTATACTATTCAAAATAGAATGCAAAATTACATCAGAGTTTAACATTTCCTTAGAATCGGCCGAATAGTTACAATGGACCGACCGACCAACACAGTGAGATATAGAGTCGCATGCGACTATTAACCTAATTTCGGAAACGTTCTACTCGAAAAATTTTAAATGGCATTGAAATACCTTTTAAAGTTTCAACCTATTTTTTCTAATATAATTCACCATTTTCATAGTGGTATATACAATGCCTACATATGCGTTGTGTTTGGTTAATGACTGCTTTCCTTGTTTTTAGATTTTGAGGATGGTTTATTAATGGCATTAACCGTGCGCTTGGTGGTTAGCAGCAGTGATTGTTTTATATTCACCTTTAACTGTGCTTCGGTGTTTCTATGGTGTTTTTATTAGTTTTCTGTCGCTGTCATTTGAGTATATATAAACTATTAAGAGGAATATCTATTAAGTTAATATTTTATTAGTTTTCTCTTAGGTAAATCTCGTTGTTTCCCTTCCTCTTTAAAAGTTTTCTTCTTTCATCCAACATTTTTTAAAAAGAGTTTCTCTTTATTTGCATTGTTAAATTAAACTTATCTATTTATTACAGCTTTATTTCATGACTCATTTAAATTTCTCTCTTGCTTCGTAATCACGAAGTCTTTACCGGGCTCACACTGCCTCACCTTTCCTTTTGCTTAAAAGCACAGCAAAACGAAGCCTATTCCCTCTCTCCCTGGCAATTATTCTCTCCGTGGAATAATAAAACTATAGTTCGTTAAATTTTTTCAAGGCAAAATTCATTAGAGACAAAAATGCACCTAAGAAGCTCGACTTCTTTAACCTAACGGAAACATTGTTGATAGATACTGAGAGCACCATTACTTCGCATGCCATTTCTGATGGCTTTTTCCCTCCATATTCTTATCTAGAGTTTGAAGGAGTGGTTGTGTAACGTATTTAATTTCAAACAATGAGTTCTTCCCTCCCTCATATTGATCGCTCTTCTGTACACTTTCTAAGCTCTAGTGCGCCATCCAGGGCACACGCCTAAAAAATTCTTTGGTCAATTACAAGGAATAATTAATGTCTGTCTTTAACTCCTCCAAAACTCTTTTTATTCTGGGCATTTTTTACATCCCTTAACGTAATCACTTGTATTTCTAAATAATCGGTACGTTTAAACATTGCTTTTTCGCTTATTTCTTCGCATACTGACGGACACCCATGTGAATATACTCCACGCTGTTAATTCCTTCCTGCCAAATTGAAAGGCTCTATATACCCAATCACTTCACAGCAATTTGTAACCAAATTTTCACATACCTCCTTTGTCTAGATATTGCCATCGTCGGATGCTCTCCATTCATAAGGAACCGATGTACAGGGATCATACGTCAATCCTTCTTCATTAAGCAGCTAATCTCCCAATTCTGACCTCAAAGTCATCCACTATTCCTTTTCAAGGACTCATCCTATACCTTTACCTTGATATCCGCTGTTTCGCCAACTTTATTTTGAATGCAAAGAATCACAAATGATCCTAAAAAAGCACCATCCGGCGGCCCAAACTGGAGATATGGGAAAGAATAAAGCTTATCTTTCATTATCCCTCGATACTTTCTCTTACATTGCCTTTGAAGTCTTACTATATAGCTTAGCCTACCGTATCCACTTACCTTTGTCTTTTTATCTACTTTCTTCTCCGTCAGGATATTTCATACCCGTTACCAGATTCCCTTTGTCTTTATGCCTCGAAACCGAGTAACTCTATTATCGCCCCAAAGTCCCTTTGAGATCGACTCACCTTTCATATATTTTAGGAAAAACGGTTTTCTCCTAACTTTCCCACACAAAGCCACTACAGCCATGCAATTATATTAGCAATGGGTAGCAACCTTCACACTTGATTAGACACGCCTGGTGGATGCTCTTCATCCATGCCGAAAAACGGTTTTCTCCTAACTTTCCCACACAAAGCCACTACAGCCATGCAATTATATTAGCAATGGGTAGCAACCTTCACACTTGATTAGACACGCCTGGTGGATGCTCTTCATCCATGCCAAGCAAGTGAATGTATCTAATACAATGCCCGATGCAGTGTATTAGATATCACTACGTACATTGCAGTTTTCCTCTACACTTATTCCCTTCCCTTACCTAAATGGTATCTTTTACACTTACATATTATTAGGTGTGGTACTCTCTGATTTGAAGCCCTATGTAGCTGCTGTTTATCCAATCGTTAAGTTATCTAACCTGAAACCTAGAGACCGAGCAACTAAACCGATCAATCTTTCAACTGCTTTCTCTTTCAAACTTCTAGAATGGTTGGTGTTAGCTAGATACTAAATTTGAAGTACCCCATAAATGTGATTTTCCAGCCTGGTTCAATTCTGATCACAGCACTGGTTCAGTTCTCCTACCCGTAACAGACTGCCTCCGATTACGGCTGATACTGTTCAATGATTCATTCTGCTAATTATGTCAATCATGCTCCTATTATTCATCACTTTCCTGAATTCCGGGTTCTATGGAAATTGTGTTATGGTGGTTGCGCAAGGCCTAGTTATTGGGCCTATTATTTTTTTATAACTATCTTCTTCCACTTTGGTATTATTCACCTGCTATGGTGAGGAAAAGACAAATCTATCTCTCCTCTCTCCTAGACTCGTCCGTTTAGATGAGTACAAATATTGGATCCGGATCTGAATTCATTACTGAACGTGTGAGGGGGAAGGAAATGTACTGTGAACACTAGATTGAAACTATCTGGGATTTTCACTATGGATATCTCTATTGTATTATTTTTTGTCACTTTCGTTGCAAGAGACTTACCCCATTTCATCTGGTTGGTGGCTAATTTTACAAGTTAGTATCCAATCATCAAAGTTCTGGGAGAAGACGGGGGGCGGGTTCATCCTCCTTAACCTGTCTCCAGTAGATGATAATGATATTTTACATGAGTGATACTCCCCCCCCCCCCATTTACCTTCTACTGCCATAATCTTTGTTTTTATAATATTAACCACAAAAGGGTGTCAGGTGGAACACTCAAACCATGCTGCAATTTTTATCGCAAATATTACTTGCCCTCACACTCTCAGCGCAACCAGAGGAGTTCCTTTGCGACCCTAATCCCTGTAGGGGGATATGTGGAGATGTATCTTGCACACATTTTCATTTCCTCTCTCTTCACTGTTTTTAAAATTTCTGTAAGAGAACCTGTCTTTGGTATCTGCCCCTGATTTTTAGTGGCAAAAACTTTCTGAAAGGCAGACAAGCCAAAGGTGAGGATTTTCTGGCACGTCCACATTAATTCGGGCTCGCTGAAGGATTATTACTCATGGTTGCTCCCCGAATGACTTTTCTGACAAAGAAAGAAAGCGGGGCTTTATTTTTGATAGTCTATCATCTCTTAAACCCCATGTTGCTAAGGGCTGCGTCACCTATGATAGTCTGGCTACAAAATACCCCCCCCCCCTTTCTTTTCTCCAATAACTTAGTCACATCCGCTTCCACTTTTGTTACCTCTCGACTCGATTACTGTAGCTCAAGTCTCTCTGGATCCCAACTTTTTGGCCTTTTATCTATCCAACTTTTCCAAAACTATACAACTTGTGTTCCTCTTTGACAGTGAATTTTTCCTCCATGAAATTCATTTGCTTCTTTAACTGCACCGGCTCCTTATTCCATTCGCATTCTCTTTAAAAAATATTCCTTATATATAAGATCTTAAACAGCCCAGCACCTTTGTATATTTCTTCCTCATCATGCTGATGTTAGCCCCCGTAACCCTTCTTCGACATTTGCCTCCCTACTTTTTTATCCTAATCTGTTCTTCAAGGATGATCTTGATTTCTCTGCATTTGCTCCTAGAATGGGAAATAATCTACCTGACGCTTATGCTCCTTTAACTCTGGGTCTTTATGCGTTGATGGAGGCGCACGCTTCACTCAAGCGTTCTCTTATTTGATAACGGAGGTGTTGTGAAGACCCATGATCTTGAACGGCGCTATTCCACACTGCTCTTATTATTATTAAAAAACTTTCTCTAAAAATAGTAAGTATTAAGGCTCATTTCTATTCCAATGTTGTGCGAAGATGTATGATACGAATAAAGAACAATATATCAACCCCTCTAGCTCCCGTAAAGCTGGAATAGAGCCAAGTCTGTCAGCCTCTCTCTCTCTCTCCTCGCAACTCTTAAATTAACATTTTGGAAGAAGGGCGAAAAAAAATTCCGTTTCGGTTCGTTTCTATGGTGATTTTTGCTTCAAGAAACAAAGGCACATCGCACGGAAGAATTTAGTGATAAAATCTAATCAATTGATACTTCGATAATCTCTTAAAATAGGGAAAATGTCACTTTTGTTTATATTAATTCTTAACTTCTCAAAGAATTATAAATATCAATAGACTATTTTGTTGTCTAAATAAAGAATTAAAAATCGGTTGCGGAATTAAGATCTAAATCAAAAATTTGTATCTTTTTATTCAATTGCCCTCAATTATATTGAAAGACATTTTATGCGCGTTTTGAAGCATCGGATAAAGGGATGTTATTTTATCATAGCCGAGGCAAATATATGAAGCCAATGCAAACCGTCATTTCTTCCCCCCACATTTTAAGAAAATATAAATAAATTTTTTTTACAACCTTATAATACCATGCTATACGTCAAATTTATGCCAAATTGCGAGGAAAAGACTAAGAGTTTATTTTTCCTTCGAAAGAAAAATATTTAAGAAGTCGAAATAAGAATTTGGTTGTGTCTATGAAATTGTCTTACTTCAAAATCACAATTCATTTGTTTTTATAAAATATCCGAAAATATAGTGACGGAGAGCTCATTATAGTTGCTGAAGGTAAGAGTATGAATATATTATTTGTACCTTTTTGACTGGTATTTGGGAAAGATGTGTCTCAAAGTAAAGGCTAAATGGAGAAGGGTGGTGGGGAGTGAACTTTGGGCGCAGAAAAGCAGTGTAAATGGAAGATTCGAGGGGACGATTGGGTTTGAGGAGGGTGGAAAAAGTGAGCAAATATTGCCTAAGTGGTAACTATGGTGTGTAGAGACGGAAAATGTTCTGATGGCACGGAGGCGAGAAAAATGGATAAGAAGAGACAGTAAGTGAACCATCTGTCTATCCATCGCATCTTGGAATAGATCCTGCAACTGGAAAATAATAATCAAACAAATATCAGAATAATGATCATTGTGGAGCCCAAAGCCACCAGGGCTGTTCGTCGTGGAGAGGGAGAGATGTGTGGTATTATTGTGTTTTGACATCAATCAGCGATCATCGAACACTTCTTGGTTTCGCGTCAGGGATATGAAGATATGAGTACCCGGTGGCGAGACAAGCTCTCTCTTCGCAGGGAACCCTCATGGAGTATAAATGTTTTGCATCTTAGCCCCGAGAGGATGGTATCCAGGCAGGGAGACACGCAATTTATACCAGACATGATGTCTCCGTGCTCTCTATGGTTTTAAATACCTCTTTTTAGGCAGTGGTAGTCCAGTTACACCAGCATAGGAGGTATCCTATACTTTTGTTCTACATTCCACTCATAGTTGACTCCAATGTGGTAGACTTGTGCGGCGTCCTAGCACAGTTAATGATCAAAGAATTGGAGATGGACGTGTTAATAAGAATAATTTCACTTTACATTGTCCGAGAACTTTTTCATTTTCCGTCTCGATCTATCCATGTGATATCACGATAAATATCCGGACTTTGGGTGGGAGGGAGTGCGATGACCTTCATGGTAGCGATCCCTTTCCACTAAAATATCTTTTTCTCAACTGCTGCTGCATAGAAAGCACCTTGGGGATGCTCAGAACAAGCGCGGTGATCTAAATTTTAAAAATGATTGATTTTTCTCTTTCAGTTGATCAGTTTATGTCCGGAGTGAAGGCCTTTGAATTCTTCTCCCTCCGTTTCATTGGTGATCGGCAGAGTTCTAAAGGGCGCTCAGAGAGAACGGCTTTGCCTATAAAGTGCCGTCCAAAAAGATAAGAACACCTCTATGTCTATTACAACATTTTTCCCAACTTTTTAAGGAGAAAATCCAGTTTCCAAATTTGTGGAACGATAACTCACAAATATAACTAAGTATAGGTAAAAGTTATGTAAATTTGGATGAATACGATGAAAGTTAGCAGCAGATAAGCAATATTCTTGAAAAATTTAACTGTCTAAAATGATTCGAACTACAGCGGAAAGTTTTTATAGTGGAATATGTATAGTTGGCTGGAAAAATCTTCGTACATCTGAAAAATTGTTTATCAATAACCTTACATACAATCAACCAAATAACAGTTTGAAAAAATATAATACAGATGTTGATTAGAATAACTTGAACTATTGTGAAATGAACAAACATAAACTTCAGTGAGCTACATTAAAATTTAAATTATTCAAATTAGGTAGTGAAAAAGTATTCGCACAGATGTATTATTCTAACTCAGTATTTAGATCCATAACCACAGTTAGTAATAATTTCATGCAGGCGATTGTCAGAATTTGCAAGTGTTTTGTATGCCTATTTTTGTATTTTTGTCCACACTGAGACTTTCACTTTAAACCTGTTTTTTTTTTTTGAGGTCCGTAAGTGAATCTGATTTTTTAATTTTCGCCTTAAATTTCCTACAGAATTTAAATCATGTGACTGGCTAGACTACTACCATAACCTCACATTATTCTGTATAAACCAATCACGAACCAGTTTGGTGGTTTTCTTTTGGCCATTATCGTATTGGAAGCACCAGTCATCTCCAAGTTGAAACTGTTGGACAGAGTTTAACAAATATTCTTGCAAAATTCTACGATATGAACTCGATTCATTGTTTCATTTATCACATGAAGTGGTCCCCTACCATTATTCGAAATAAATCACATCCATGATGCTTCTAGAGCTGAAATCTACGGTAAGGATTGTGTTGTTTGGATCAAAAGTTTTTCCATCTTTCCCCTATACATGCCGCACTGAATCCCTTCCAAACAATTAAATTTCTTTTTCATTTCACCATTACACACTATGTACTCAAGAATTGTCTAGGTTTTCGAAATGTTTACGGGCAAAATTTAGGCGAGCATCTCTGTTTTTTTATTGAGTAGTCGTTTCCTTTTTGGTTGTCGAGATTTCAGATTATTGCGATGCAGCTCCTTACTGATTGTTAGTTTCGATACGGAAGTCTCTGCAGCGAGCAGCTTTACACAAAAAGCCTTACTCTTCGTCAAAAGCTTCATATTAACATTTCTAATAATCTTTCTGAAATCTCTGCCTGCGAATTTATAGCGGGTGCCAGTTCTTGGAAGATTGTGCACAGTAATAGTCTTTTTCCATTTCAAAAAATGAGAAACAACGATACTTAATTGAATATTTAACATCTTAGATATATATCGGTAACTCAATTCTTCAAGGTAGGAAAATTCGGCAAAATGTTTTAACTTTTCTTATGCCGATTTTTGCCCAGTTGAGATATCAGCTTTTCCTTTTTTTCCTGTGGAGTTTGGGAAATCATGAAGGAATCATAGGATTCTAATGATCCTATTTGCAGGACTAGTACCAAATGTTTTTTAGATAATTTGCTAGCTAATGAGACCAAGCACAAGGCTTTAGTTTAAATAGTTTTACTGTGAGTAATTTTTGATTTTACTTAATTCAAAAGAAAGTAAATGTATGCTTCAGAATCCCTTAGACTCCCCTCCCTCCCCCAAGTTCATAAATGAAAGAGAATAATAATTTTTTCATTATTTTAACTTATGATAAAATTTCATTAAAAATAGCTATTAATCTCAGCATCTTCACTCTTATATCACAAAAAGATGAGACACGAACGTCTTTTCTACTTAAAACAAATTATAGATTTGTCAAATACTAATCGCACAATAGATGAATATTCATAAATGAAAGATAGATGAACGAAATTCGTAATTTAAGATCCACTGTGTAGATTAATTCGAGTATTTGGCCACATTTCTTCGCTTTGCCGAAGAAATAAAACTCTCATCCACCGAATTGATCTCAAGAATAGAATCGGTTAGGAAGAAATTCGGCCGCTATTTTATCTTAAACTTGGAAAACTCCACCACATTGAAATTAAACTTCCAAATAATACAAAAATAGGAGTTACATATACATATGATTGGAAAGAGAATTTAATACTAAAATATAATGGTATAAAACCTATGCCCCTGCTTACCACGACTACCACTGTCTCTGCCTATAACCACCAACCCCGCACCTGCCCACCATCAGGACCACTACCTACCAACCACCAGCTCCCCTACACACCACCATCACCACCCCCCATGCTCACCACCAAATCCACTTCCCCTGCCAGCCACCACCACACCCTCCTTTACTGTAAATGTAATTATAGCCTCCTCTTCTTCATCTCCTCGCCCTTCTCTTTAACTATCCAATTTATTACAGTGAGAATTCATTTGACTTGCAACAATGGTTGTAACAGAATAAAAGTGATGAATTTGATCCATTTGAATAAAAAGAAGAAGTTTTTATTTCGTAAGGGATTTAGTAGGAGGAAAAGCAGGGAACGTTGCAAAAGATTACGGATAATATGAGGATTCTGACTTGACTGTCTAAAACAAACCAAAGACACTCATTCGATCACGATTTTTTGACGTAGCAAATTTTGTGGTCTCGATTTTTTCTTCCATCATCCAAGACGGCAATCCAAAAAAGAAAACAACGTAAAATTATGATCATCACATAATAAAAAGAATTACATCATTTTCCTCCATTTTTTTAAGATAGTTGAATGAGGATTACAGGTCTTCACGAAAAGGAAGAGAGAGAGAGAGAGAGAGAGAGAGAGAGAGAGAGAGAGAGAGAAGAAAGAGAGAGAGGGAAAAATGAACAAAAAACAAACCTTTATACCGATTTTTCTAACCGCGGCAGCTGCTTTATTGGTAAACGTTAACAATTTCGTTCATACATTCAGTAGAGAGCTCATTCGTTTTCGCCTCGATGACAACCGAGCTGCATCATGAGAAGACGATGAAGGGCTGCTAAGTTGCAAACGTCTTAATTGCTGAAAACTTCAGTGGAACAAGGTAGAATAATAATGATTATTCATTCAATCACAGTTTCGACTTAAAAGTTCGTCATTGGTACTTTAATATATACTACTTCCTATGAATGAATTCGTTTTTTTCACTATCAAT